>OY804606.1:1751114-2045316 GCA_963680895.1 Fragum sueziense
TGCAATGAATGTCTTATAACAGGATTATATAATTATTAAGAGTCCACTGTTTAACCCATTACCACACAGTGACGCCTTTCAACACCCTGCAAGATAAAGGCTTTTGAAAACATTGTGGAAAATGAAGAAATTGCTTGTGATAAGCAATTTTTTTCATTTTCCACAATATTTTCTGAACAAAAAAACACCAAAAAATTTAAAATTCCATGCACTTGATATTGCGGTCTGCAACACCTTTCAAATTGGAAGAGTTTGGAAAATGGTTAAGTTGATGCCAAAATGTGATATACTCTTTTTCTCATTTCAGACCCTCTTGACCCGTGACAAGTGTTTGTGTTAATGAAGAAAAAAAAACAACAGTTTATGATTATTATGAAGAATGATTGATAATTGTAACCCATACTTTGTTAAATTCTATTTAAATCAAAAGTTTAGATAGACTTTGTTCTTTAGGGGCTATTGCAGACGTTAACCTATACCAGGTAAGTGTGCTGGTGACCAAAACATGCTGCAGGAATCTTTGAGTATGTAGGATTGTGTATTTCAAAGACAGTTGTTATTTGCTTTCTTTGAATTGCATACATGATTATCACCAGTTATGAAGAGGGCCTCTTTTTGGGATAACCGCCTTGTTTATCACAAAAAATAGTTTACCACTTTCATAGAAAGTGGAAATTATTTTCTATCAATTTAACAGAGATACACATTTATTTAAGTTTTGGAAATGATATTTCAACAATAAACTGAATTTGATTTTCTAGTCTTTAGTAATGTACAGTGTCATGCCAATATTTAAATTATTATAACGTTTTGAACAAATTTAGATTTAAATCTCAAAACTAAACACACAGTGAATAATTTAGAATTGCTAATCGCAATTACTTCCAGATCTTTTACATAGGTTAGCAAAATAACATGATTTCTATTGTTTTACTCCTGTCTGTCTGTCAGAAAACTTAACATTTTGCATTTTCTCCAAAAGTGTTTGACAAACAAAGCTGAAATTTGGTATCTAACTTCCTTTCAATGATATCTATATGTTCCATGTAACCCTTATCAACTCTTAATTAAAAAACTTAACATTGTAGAAAGAAATAGCCATTTCGGGCATTCATGTTTCACAAACACATCTTGTCTTTCAAGAAACTTACATTTTGTCACTCAACTATTCTATCAATCATGATTTCAACAACTGTTCTTATTTATTTCAGACAAATTTATCAATATTACAAAAAGACTTACCGTAATATCACTTGGAACATTTGTGAACTTTTATTATTATTTCCAAAATTGGAAATGTTATACACATTTTTATGATTCTTGTGTGGAACAGTGAATTGTGAACACTTTAATAGTGAACATTTTTTTATGATTTTTGTGCAACACTGATTTAATTCTAAATACAGTTTTGTGATTTTTATGTAGCTGTGAGTTCATTGTGACAGTGAATTGGAGTATATATTGGAATTATTGTGAACATAAGTTCTACCCTATGTGACTTAAGGTTGTGTACCTTAATATAGATCACTTTGTGTTGATTGCTGAAAGATATAGAGTACAGTGTGACGAAGTTAAAGAAAAGAGATACAGAGGAAAAAGGGACTTGGATTTACCATTGATTTATCCGTTTAATGTAAGAACTGGCTTTTTATTACTTTCTCTTGAATTTTTACACTATCTGCACCTAAAGATCAGAAAGGGATCAATATAAAATCTGGTCTGTCCATTAGTTTGTCTGTTTTTTCCTTGTAAGTTAGAAATTAAGATGTAGTGCTCAAATTTGATATTAAAACAGTTCATAATTCATTGGTATGAATCCCTTAATAACATTGTTAAAGTGACTTATCAAGGTCAAAACGATACATGCTTGCAAATTTACACTTCATACACATGTAGCAGCTTTTATGGTCCAGGGCCCTGTTTTTCTTATGATTTTATGAACATTTCAATTCATTTGTAAAACAGGGTCCTGGTCATCAGACAATGTCAAAAGTTGTCTTTGAATGTCTGGAAAATTTGCCATTTTAGTTTATATTTTCTAATTGCAGAAGGAAAATGCCTCGCAAGAAGAATTGGCGAATGAGTAGAGCCAGAAGAGATGTACTCACGAAAACCACAGCTGATTTAACGGGTGTCTTTGAACTATCAGATGGGGGCCTATCCCACCCTTTACCTTCATCTGTTTTGGATGAAACAGATGTAAGGCCATCTGTGTCTATGGAGGGCGTCTTTGGAATATCAGATGGGGGACTTGCCCACCCACAAAAACCATCTGTGTCTATGGAGGGCGTCTTTGGAATATCAGATGGGGGGACTTGCCCACCCACAAAAACCATCTGTGTCTGGAATTTGTTCTGAAACTGTTCTTGATACTGTTCTTGATACTGTTCTTGATACTGTTCTTGATACTGTTCTTGATACTGTTCTTGATACTGTTCATGATACTTTACCAAATACTGCAGATGATATACTTACTGACACTGTTATTGATGCTAGTGCTGATGGTAATACTGTTCTTGCTACTGAAGTTGTTGCTGAAGATACAGAATCCAACACAATGATTTTCGGAACTTTTCATCAAGGTAATCAAATGTTTGACCCATCCTCTCGAAATCTACAATGTACAGCCAATGCCTTATGCTCGATGATATACACAGAGCTTAGACATCTGCCATCTTCACAAAATCTAGATGAAATTCTAATAGAAGGAGATAGATTACATAGAGAAATAGTGATTGGACTGAAAGCGAGGAATGACTTTCAAAGCTTGCTTTTGAATTTGGAAGAGATCCCAGGTTCTGTAACTGCATTTGATAGACATGTTTCTATTGTGAGAGGAAATATTTTATCTGGTGTATTTATTCAAAGTTCTATCAACACTCATATGTCATCACTTCACAGTTGTTTGAAGGAAGCATTTCACACAACTTCTTATCTTTTATTTATCATTGGTTCAGTTTGTTCTGCAATTTTCAGGCAGGATGGTAGATATTGTTTATTGATTCTCATTCACATGGTGTTGATGGATTGGTAGATGATGATGGAAGATCATTATTAGCTTCTTTTCTTTCAATAGATGATTTGGTAATGTTCATGTATGCAATGTATCAAAGTATGAACATCGATCTAAATGAACAATTTGACATGATGCCAATTAGATTTGTTATAGGAGAAAAAATCCATGAATCTGAATCCAAGAAAAATGAAATTGAATTTACAAATTGTCCACCTGAGAAATTATCTTTGATTGACATATATTTCAAGGATCAAGCAGAGAGACAAAAGCGCAAACAAGAAGTTAGGTCAGATTATGAAATTGTACACGAACGTAAAAGATTAAAAAGAAATGAATATATGAAAAGTTATATGAGGAAAATTAGGCAGGATCCTGAAAGACAATCTAAGGAAAGATTAGTGGCTAGTATTTCAAAGAGAAAGGCAAAGAAAAAATCCAGAAAGGCAAGTCAAGGAACAGACTATGACTAGTATTTCAATGAAAAAAGCAAGACAAAATCCAGAAAGGCAAGTCAAGGAACGGACTATGACTAGTATTTCAAAGAAAAAGGCAAGACAAGATTCAGAGAGGCAAGTCAAGGAACGGACTATGACTAATACTTCAATGAAAAAAGCAAGAAAAAATCCTGAAAGGCAAGTCAAGGAACGGACAATGACAAATATTTCAAAGAAAAAAGCAAGAGAAAATCCAGAAAGGCAAGTCAAAGAAAGGTCAATGACAAAGGGTTCTATGCAAAAGTTAGACAAAATGAGGAAAGAAAGAAGAAAGAAAGAATGTTAACTCTTAAATCAATGCACAAGTGCCGCTCTAGTAAATTGTATAAAGATTCAGAAAGGATGAAAAAACAGAATAAACGTTCATCAAGATTCAATATGATAGTAGAAAATGAAAGAAATAAGACTAAGCGCCAGAGTCTAAGGTCTAATTTAGATTATAAAATTAAGGAAAAGAGCTACAAAAGTTCAAAGCGATATGGTTCCAGCTTAGACGACTGCATTGAAAAATTTAAGAAGAATGTTTCAAAAGGCCCTGTTTATGTTTGTTCATGCTGTAACCAAACATGGTTTAAACATTCTGTTGTGTTATTCAACAAACTAAATTCTAAATGCTCTTCTGATGCAGTTAAAAAATTTTCTACAAATTACATCTCTGTTGATGATTGTGAATGGCTGTGTAAAACATGCTATGAAAAAATTAAACTTAACAAAGTCCCTCCAATGTCTGTTTTCAATCAAAATGCATTTCCTGTACTGCCAAAGGAACTGAATTTACATCAGCTAGAGGAAAGATTAGTTTCTTTGAGAATCCCATTTATGCAGATTAGAGAATTACCAAGAGGAGGTCAGTTGTCCATCAAAGGGAATGTTGTCAATGTCCCGGTTGACATTCAGCCTGTTATACACAGTTTACCAAGAACATTAGATAGTCACTATACAATACCTGTTAAACTTAAGAAGAAACTTTCATATAATAAATGTGATTTCACTGAAAATATTAGACCTCTGCATGTTTTAAGTGCTCTTCATTGGTTAGTGAACCATAGTGTACTGTATAAAGAATCTGGTGTTAAAGTAGATGATGACTGGATGCAATCAATTACTTCAGATTGTAGTGATACAGTAAAAGAGTTCTTTGGAATGACAGGTGAAAGCGTAAGTGAAGAATTAGATTGTAATGATGATGTGAATTATGACTCTGATCACTTTAGTGAAGTTGACGAGACAGAAAAGGTTATTGGTAATAGTGACACTATGCTGGATGCTGCAGACCCAAATAAAGACAACGCTTATACTTTTGCTCCAGGTGAGGGTCAAACACCACTCAGCCTTTATCAAGATCCTGATGCAGAATATTTGTCTTTTCCTACAATTTTCTGTGGACAGAGAAGAAGTCCAAATGATAAAAAACATGTTCACATTCACTATAGTGATACATGCAAGCTAGAACTGAGGCATATTGATCGCAGAGTAGCATCAAATATTCCCAATATCTTCTTTAAGTTAAAGAAAGTTCAACTGAAACAAATTTCTGATAAAGTCCATCTTGCTTTGCGTAGATGTAAAACAGAAGGTAAAACATTTACTGCCTCACAAATGCTTGATACAAATCATCTTAAAGGTGTTGTGAGATTGGATGAGGGATTTTATATTTTCAGAAGTTTAAGGAATTCACCACCATATTTTGAAGCCCGTAAAAAAGATGTTTTTGCAATGATTAGACAACTAGGATTACCTACTTGGTTTACATCTCTTTCGTCGGCAGATACCAGATGGCATGATCTACTAAATATGCTCTCTCAGATAAATGATGGAAAAACAATGTCTGTGGAAGAATTGGATAACTTGACTTGGATTGATAAAACAAAACTTGTGCAAAAAGATCCAGTTACATGTGTAAGGTATTTTGACAACCGAGTACAAGAATTCATAAACACTGTACTTAAAAGTCCCCATGACCCATTAGGAAAAATAATAGATTACTTTTATCGTGTTGAATTCCAACAAAGAGGTTCACCTCACATCCACATGTTAATATGGATTGAAAAGGCTCCTAGATATCATGAAAGTTCATTAGATGAAGTAACATCCTTCATAGATAAGTATGTATCTTGTGAGAAAAATCCAGATCAACAACTTGTAGAACTACAGATACATAAACATTCCAAGTCTTGTAGAAAGAAACAGAAATCTATTTGTAGATTTGGTTTTCCCATTCCTCCAATGAAAAGCACAACTATATTGGAACCGTTAAATGACTGTAAAGAAAAGCAAAATTACAAAGATTTATTTGTCAAAATACAAAAGAAATTGGATGAGTTGAAGGAAACAAATATTACGGTAGATGATTTCCTTACTGAGATCAAAGTAAGCAAGGATGATTACATCAAAGCAGTCCAAAGCTCATTGAGTGGTCCAAAGGTTTTTCTGAAAAGAAAATTAAGTGAGGTTAGAATTAATGCATACATGAAACCTATTCTAAACGCTTGGGGTGCAAACCATGACTTACAATTTGTATTGGATCCATATGCATGTGCTGTATATATAGTTTCATATATTAGTAAAGCACAGAGAGGAATGAGTATTCTTATGAATGAGGCATGTAAAGAAGCTAGAAGAGGAAATATGGATCTCCGACAACAGGTTAGACATATTGGAAATAAATTCTTGAATAGTGTTGAGGTTAGTGCCCAGGAAGCCTGCTACTTACTTTTACAACAGCCATTGACAAAAGCCTCAAGGGATGTTGTTTTCATTAACACTTCTTTGCCTGAAGAGAGAACATTCCTACTTAAGTCTAAGGAATCTCTTGAAAAATTATCTTCAAATTCTACAGATATTGAAGCAGATAATACCATTAAAAGATATTCTAAAAGACCAAAACAACTTGAAAATTGGTGTTTAGCAGACTATGTGTCCCAGCTTGATATCAAATACAACACTGACAAAGGCACTGCAAGAAATTCAGGTGAAAACATTTCTGAAACATTAAATGAAGAAACCAATGAAGGTGAAAACAATGAAAACATGGATACATATTGTAACGAGGATGAGGTGCTTGACTCAGACACAAATGACTATAATTCAAGTGAGGATAGACAATATTCTATTCCTGGGGGTCGAATTGTTCTCAAAAATGGAATTGTTATAAGTGAAAGGAAACAAAGAAAAGTCATAAGATATGTAAGATTTTCGAAAAAAATTGACATCGAACAGTTCTGTAGAGAAAGATTGCTTCTATTTACTTCATGGAGAGATGAAAGTATTGATTTGAAACAAGGTCATGACTCTTACCTATCAAGGTACAGATCCATTAAAAATTTCATAGAGCACAAAGCCTTGCAGTATGAAAAGAATGCTGATGAACTAGATGATGCAATGGAGCGTGCTCACAATGAGGAAGATTTTGATGATGTTGCCCCAGGCACAGAGCAGTCTGAGCAGGATGACTCAAATATTGGTGCAAAAGAAAGTGAAAGTTTCATATTCTTTGATCCTGATAGACCTGAAAATCAGAGACAAGGTGATATTGCTGGAGATGTTGGTTTAAGTGTTGCTTCTGTAGATATTAGTGTACGCAGGAAAACAATGTCAGACATAGATTACAGGCAATTGATAAAATCATTGAATACGAAACAGAGAGAATTTTTTATTCATGTTTTCCAATCTGTTAAGCGTGATGAACAAAAGTTGAAAGTTTTTTTAACTGGTGGTGCAGGCGTTGGAAAATCTGTTCTTGTAAGTGCATTGTTTGAAGCTTTGCAGCGTTACTTGACATCTAATCCTGGTGATAATCCTGAGAACTGTAGAGTTCTTCTCTGTGCACCAACAGGTAAAGCTGCTTTTCATATAAATGGGGTAACATTACATTCAGCTTTCCGCATTCCAGCAAGCCAGGGTTATGATTGTACTCCACTTAATAGTGACACTTTAAACACCCTTCGAACAAAATATAAAGACTTGTCTGTTGTTATGATTGATGAAGTGTCCATGGTTGGAAATAACATGCTTAAACTCATAAATGAAAGATTAAAACAAATAAAGGGCAGTAATGTTCCATTTGGTGGCTTGCATATGATATTCATTGGAGACCTTTTCCAGTTGAAACCAGTGATGGATGGTTGGATATTTGAGAATTTGAAAACAAATTTTGGACCTTTAGCTACAAACTTATGGCAGGATTTTATTGTAATGCATGAATTGGATGAGATCATGAGGCAAAAGGAAGACAAGCAATTTGCTGAACTTTTGAACAGATTACGAGAAGGAAATCATACACAAGTTGACATTGAAAATCTAAAAAAGAGATTGACTGATACTGCTAGTACAGACTATCCACAAAATACAACACATTTATTCAATACCAATGAGAAAGTGAACAATTTCAATGTCAGGAGCTTTCTTAATAATACTAATGAAAAAGTAAACATTCCTGCTCTTGATCATGTATTAGGAGATGACAATGTGACAGTTAAACAACAACTAATATCAAAGTTGCCACATGATTCCACACACACTGCAGGGCTTAGTCAGATGGTAGGAATAGCTATTGGAATGATTTATGACCTATGTCTTAACCTTGATGTAGATGATGGATTAGTAAATGGGTCTTCTTGTATGATAAATAAAATTGAATACAGACAGAAAAATACTACTAGACCAAGTATTGTGTGGGTTTCTTTCAATGATGATAAAATCGGAACATCATGGCGTTCAAAGTACAGACATTTGTATCATAGTGCTATTAATCCATTATGGACACCTATCTTTGATTCAAAGAGGAACTTTGTGTATTTGAGAAAAACTTTTGTGAGAATACAAATCCCTCTGCGCCAGTCAACAGCAAAAACTGTACATAAATCTCAAGGAGACACGTTGAGTCAGGTTGTAATAGATATGGATGGAAAACGTGTATTTTCCCATGCCCATTATGTCGCAATAAGTAGATCAAGATCCCTGAAAGGCCTTTACATTCTAAACTTGAATGAAAGCAAGATTTCTGTGTCAACTAAAGTTCAAGAAGAAATGATACGTTTAAGAGAATCACAGAAATTGAAACTATGTTACACTCCAGTTTACATGACTAGTGACACTCATTTCACATGCCTTTTCAACAATATGCAGTCTTACAGAAGCCATAAGGATGAATTGTTTTCAGATCCCAATGTCAAAGCTGCAGATTGTTTATGCTTATTAGAAACATGGTTAACTGCAGATGATTCCATCGATTTAGTGCAGAGAACTGGATATCAAATTGTTAGAGCAGATGGGAAACAAGTAAGCAATGCTCGTCCTCACAGAGGAATTATCGTTTATGTGCGGGACAACATTCATATTTCTCATAGCTTTTCTGTGGTAAAGAAAAACATAGAAATGATTGTTGTAGAACTCTTGGTGCAAGATAAAGAAATAGTCATTGCAACATTGTACAACTCTCCTAAATCTTCGGTGACTGACCTGAAGAAATTTCTAACTGAAAATTTAAAGCATTTCAAAGGGAAGCACCTCATTATTCAAGGTGATATCAACATTGATTTATTGGATATGAATACAACTATCCAGAGGTTTATGCAGGATTTCTTCAACTGCAGTCAACAAGTGTCAAAAACAACCCATTATTCTGGCTCCTTAATTGATCATATTTACAGTAATATACCACTGATTCTCACTGATGTCATAGAATGTGTCTGGTCTGATCATTCGATGGTGTATTCTGCTGTGCCAAATCACAGTGTCAATCTTTCATAAAGTTTAAAAAAAAAATCATTAATATTGAGTTGTGTGAAGCTAATGACAAGTTTACATATTATTTTGAATGAAAGAGGTCAGTTTGAAATCTCACCCGTCATTGTTTTTTGCTTTGTCTGCTATTTCAGCAGACAAAGCTGGTGGTTCATATAGGTATGGGTGGCCACTATAGGTGCAGAAAGGTGGACACAAAGATATGTGACCTGTCACACTGAAAGGGACCTTCTGGTTTTTCCATTTAACCAAATCTTGAGATACATGAGATTCAGCAGATATCAACCAGATGTCATATTTGGAATTTTATTGAACATGTAAAACAAACAAGGAAACGAAATATATATATATCCAAGAAATTGCCTTAGAATGAAAAAAATTGATCCTAGTTAGTTTGCACAGACTGGCTAGGTTTGATATTTTTCACACTTTCCATAAGGTACTGTTAAGCTTGGCGGGTCACATAATTATGATCAAGCGATATAACATTCTTTTCTTATTTTTTTTCCTTCATGTTCAACACATATTTCAGCATCTAATAAGAAAGAGAGAAATTTCTACTGTAAGCCTTGTCATATGCTGAACTGTGTGGCAGAAGATTAACATAACGATCAGCCTGCAGTCACATGTTGACTGATCATTTTACACCTTTAACCCATTACCATACAGTGATTCCTTTTGACTCCCCAGAAGATAATGTCCATGGAAAACCATGTGGAAAATGAAGAAATTGCTTGTGAAAACCAAATTCTTCATTTCCCACAATGTTTTCTACATAAGATGACCAAACATGTAAGATTCATTCATTTTAAATTGTCATCTGCAACATTTTTGAATTTGGACTAAGTTAAATTTTTTAGATTTACACTGAGGAAATACTATTGTTTGTCGGAAATTATGTCACTGTTTAATTAATAGAATTGATTCCTATTTGTTACTTTCTGTTACACATGAACTTGCTACTTTACATTAATTCAACTGTACCTTTTTACTCACATTACTATTCCATTCTGCATAATTTTTCTGAAGGCAGTGCAGAGCTTAGCAAATGGTTCATCACGTATAAAAACAAGTTAAATGAGATTTGTAGATTAACATCTCATATATATTTATTGCAGTATGTTCTTTAAATTTCGAAATGTGTTCACACTAACTTACACAAATTTTGTATTTCACATCAACCTCAGTATTGAGAAGAAAACTCATCAAAAAATTAATGACCTGTAGGGTGAAAAATTATGCACAATGGTAAGATTATTGTGACAAATAGAGCAAATATTTATATTTTTATACGCCTGAAGGTTCATATTGTTATGGCCCCGGTCGTCTGTCTGTCCGTCAGTCTGTCCGTTAGCAATTTCTTGTGTGCGCAACTTCTCCTACAGTTTTGATTGGAATTTAATCAAACTTGCCACAATGATTCTCCATTGTGTCTATTTGTGCACATCGCTTACGGAATTCAGATAACCTGTTTCGTTTTTGAATTATCTGCCCTTGAATTGAAAAAATGGCAAATTTTACAAACAAGCCCCTCTCGGGTGTATATGCGCCACTCTGCGGAGCTCTTGTTCCTATTTTGATTATACTTGTTCTAAGCTCAGTAAAGCACTGTCTTACTTTTGTTAAAACTGCTGATCTACTGAAAAAGTTCATGTACCATTCATTGTTTGATTCAAAATATTAGTTTAGTGTTTTATGCGAGTTTTAGAATAAATCTCTGAAATGATTAGAAAATCAAAACAAAGACTAGTACTGATCCAAAAGGAGAATATATTTCAAAGATACTTAATGAATATATATAGCAATGTCATAGATTAACAAATAGACTTTGTTAGAAGTGGAAATGGTGCTTTGCACAAAGAATATCACAATAACCACATTTATATATAAATCATATGAAAGTCATGACAGATGATAGCAAGGGAAAGAGAGAAAAACAAACTATTTATTATATGTTACTCAAATAACAAGAGGACTGATATCATTATGACAGTCAAATATTCATATAAAGGGATTAATGCAACATCATTGTAAATGTGTATGTATTTAAATTTAATTATAATAGTTTAGAAATAATCACTTAAGTATGTTTTTGTATGGCATAGAACAATTCTTTCATATAATAGATGGAAAGGCATTTTAATATATAGCTGTACAATCTGCAAAACTTTGTTTTATCATTGGAATAAAAGCTTACAGGTCTAAAACTCATATATGTACATTTATAGTGAAGATGTCACTCATAACAGATCAAGACAATCCAGAAAGGCTTGTCGGTCTGTAAAGGGTAGAATGATGATCAAAACACATGAAATATGATCATATTCTATTTTAAACAATGGGGTCCTGCTTGACATGGTAGCTTGAATGCCAAACTCATTTCTTGTGAGAAGTTGCGGGTGATGTGATTGGATTACATTCAAGCTGCCATCCATGTGGGTATGGCCTTTGGCAAGTCATTTCAGAGCCCCAGCCTAGTTATAGAGAACATTGTTGACAAAAATTAAGTTGTCCTGGGTTAATATCAGCAGATAGTAGCAATATGCTTTTTGAATTTAGATGTTATACAAAGGTTTGAATAACAGATAATGTTGAGATGAATTAACATTTTACTTTTGTCAAAAACATGAATAAGCTGTAATGAAACTTAACGCTTTCCCAAATAAGAGCTTGTTCATGACGTCCCTAATTTAAGAGGCTTCTGTAAACATTGAGTGCTGATAATCAGCATTTTTAGGTCACCTGACCGAAGGTCATGGTGACCTATTGCGACCGTGTTTCGTCTGTCGTCGTGCGTCGTGCGTCGTGCGTCGTCCGTCGTGCGTTAACTTTTAACATTTTCGACTTCTTCTTGAGAACCATTGGACGGATTACAACCAAACTTGGCAGGGAGCATCCCCATGGGAAGCCGCTTCAAATTTGTACGAATCATGGAGTTATCTCCCTTTGGGGCCCCATAAAGGGCCAAAAAGGGGTTAAATAAGGTACATCTTAAAAAATCTTCTTCTCATGAACCAGCTATTGGATTTGATTTACATTTGGTATTTAGAGTCTTTAGGGCAAGGACAACAAAGTTTGTACAAGAGAAAAAAATCCGCCCAGAAATGGCCGTGCTGGGGATGGGGGATGGGAGGGGGGGTCGCGATATTAGTTAACTTAACATTTTCGACTTCTTCTTGAGAACCATTGGACGGATTACAACCAAACTTGGCAGGGAGCATCCCCATGGGAAGCCGCTTCAGATTTGTACAAATCATGGAGTTATCTCCCTTTGGGGCCCCATAAAGGGCCAAAAAGGGGTTAAATAGGGTACATCTTAAAAAATCTTCTTCTCATGAACCAGATATTGGATTTGATTTACATTTGGTATTTAGAGTCTTTAGGGCAAGTACAACAAAGTTTGTACAAGAGAAAAAAATCCACCCAGAAATGGCAGTGCTGGGGATGGGGGATGGGAGGGGGGGGTCGCGTTATTAGTTAACTTAACATTTTCGACTTCTTCTTGAGAACCATTGGACGGATTACAACCAAACTTCGCAGGGAGCATCCCCATGGGAAGCCGCTTTAGATTTGTACGAATCATGGAGTTATCTCCCTTTGGGGCCCCATAAGGGGCCAAAAAGGGGTTAAATAGGGTACATCTTAAAAAATCTTCTTCTCATGAACCGGCTGTTGGATTTGATTCACATTTGGTATTTAGAGTCTTTAGGGCAAGTACAACAAAGTTTGTACAAGAGAAAAAAATCCGCCCAGAAATGGCCGTGCTGGGGATGGGGGATGGGAAGGGGGTTGCGGTATTAGTTAACTTAACATTTTCGACTTCTTATTAAGAACCATTGGTTGGATTTCAACCAAACTTGGCAGAAAGCATCCTAATAGGAAGCTGCTTCAGACTTTGTACAAATCATAGAGTTATCTCCCTTTGGGGTCCCATAAAGGGCCAAAAAGGGGGTAAATTGGGTACATCTTAAAATATCTTCTACTCATGAACCGGCTGTTGCATTGGATACACATTTGGAAGTTAAAGTGTTTAGGGCAAGGGCTACAAAATTTGTACAAGAGAAAAAAACTCGTCAATAAATGGCCGTGCTGTGGATGGAGGATGGGAGGGGTTCGCGCAATTACTTAACTTTGAACTTTTTCTTCTTCTTTTTGAGAACCATTGGACAGATTTCTACCAGACTTGGCAGGAAGCATTCCAATGGGAAGCCGCTTCAGATTTTTACAAATCCTGGAGTTATCTTCCTTTGGGGCCCCAAAAGGTGCCAAAAGGGGGTAAATAGGGTACATATTAAGAAATGTTCTATTGTTGGATTGAATTCACATTTTGGTATTTGAGTCTTTAAATAAGTTTGTACAAGAGAAAAAAAGACTGTCAAGAAATGGTGGTGCTGGGGGGGTTGCGCTTTTTGTTAACTTAACATTTTCCTTAAATGTTTCTGCTCATTTGATTCAGGTGACCGATAAGGCCCTCTGGGCCTCTTGTCTTCTTTTGCTTCATTTTTTTCATAAATTTATTCATTTATTTTTATTTTGCTATATTGTGCAAAACCTGTTTTCATCACCTTCCATTTTGTCTTCTGGTGCAGCTTTTAAATTGGAAGTCTAAAACAATGCCATTTGGGAAAGGGTTAATTGAAAATTTTAAGTAATACATGTACATGCATAATATGAATTCTGCAAGTTGTTTATTTAACAACTTTTATGTAATGAAAATATGTATTGATTGTATGCTATTGTAAACAACAATTTCAATTACTTAAACATTCTTTAATAAAACTTCATTATTTACAGAAACACTTGTGTTTGAGTTTTATTTATACTACCAAATCAAGTTAAACATAAAAACCACTGGTGGTGAACTCGGCCAAAGCAAGGGACATTTTTCGCTACCACAAGGTACAGATATTTCAGTTAAATGTGAGTTTAAAGATCTGATTGGATAGTTTTTCTAATAACAATGAATTTGTTCTAAAAATAGACCGGATGTAGCAATTTGTATAGACAAACCGTCTGTGTTGTTATAAAATCTCGTAACTACAGCTTAATCCAAGCCGTAGTTACAATATTTAAAACAACACAGACGAAATACTATGATCGCGAAAAAATGTCCAACGCTTTGGCCGAGTTCACCACCAGTGAAAACTATCTGGCAAGGTCATATAAATCAAAATTGTGCATTTTACGGCAATTTAAAGAGAGAGATGAAAAAGATCATATCCATGATAATTTTGTGTTGTGTGGAAATCTAAGATGGAAAACCCTACGATACAGAATTTCCAGCCAAATTCTGCCTTATTTCCATAAAACTAAAGCCTTGGCATCATTAGTATCATTTACACCTGTTTTCAGCTCTCCTGAGCACAAGGTGCTATTATATGAGCTTTAATGATCGTCCATCGTCCAGCATCTATCTGTTGCGGGACTTAACCCATTACTACACATTGACTCCCTAAAAGATAACAGCTTTGAAAAACAGTGCGGAAAATGAAGAAATTGCATGTGACAAGCAATTTCTTCATTTCCCACAATGTTTTCTATGCCAAAACACCAAAATATTTTAAATTTCATTCACTTGAAATTGTCGTCTGCAATATCTTTGAATTTGGAAAAGCCCCAAATTTTGCCATTTTGGTAATGGGTCAAAAAATATATTGGAATTTCATCTTTAACTAAGTTTCACTGAAAAAGATATGGCAGGTTGGATCTGAGTACAATAATACACAGAAAATATTGAGGCAAAAGGAGAAAGTGCTGATTATCAGCATTTTCTTCTATTGCCTAAATGTTTTCTCAAGCCTATTCTATCGGGGACATCAAAACCAGCCCTGCGTCCAGTAAGACAAAACGTTTTGTCTACTGAACGCAGCCCAGGTCTTGTTTCAGTTTGGAAAAGGGTTAAGCTGCGGTTACAAGGTTTGGTTGAAATACAGGGATATACATATTGTCGCTTTTCTGCAAAAACCTTGTATCTGCAGCTTGTTTTAAGCTGCAGATACATGTTTTTGGCAGAAAAGCAGCGATATATAACTTTTCCTATTTACAAACAATACTTATTACCACTGAGAAATAAGGTTTCTCAAGGTAAAGTCTATTCTGGAATCAGCTTTCCTGTCAAATTTCCTTATGAAAATCTATACTTGAACCGTCTCATTGATTGAAATACTGAGCCAGTGGAGCGATACAGGCCCTCTTGGGCCTCTTGTTGTAGGTTGAAATTGATGAATTGAAATTTAATTATACCCCCCAAATTCAATTTGGGGGGTATATAGGAGTCAGCTTGTCCGTTGGTCCGTTGGTCTGTTGGTCTGTTGGTCCGTCTGTTGGTTTTTTCTTTAAACATCTTCTCCTCCTCAACCACCCAGCCGATTCTTACCAAACTTGGCAGGAATGTTCCTTGGATAACCCTTTTCAAAACTTGTTCGTGAATTTTTGATTCGTCAAAAATTGTGGGCGTGGCAGGGCGGGGCTTATCGGACTTAGAGAAATCATATGAAAAATCTTTAAAAATCAATTAGCAGGCCAATTTGAACCATACTTGGCAGGATTGACTCTTGAGTGATTGTATTCAATGTATGTTCATGATTTTTTAATTCGTCAAAAAATGAGGGCGTGGCAGGGCGGGGCTTATCCGACTTCAAGAAATCGTTAAATAATTCTTCAAAAATCTTCTCCTCCTGAACCACTGAACCAATTCTTACCAAACTTGGCAGGAATGTTCCTTTGGTGACTTTTGTCAAAACTTGTTCGTGAATTTTTGATTCGTCAAAAATTGTGGGCGTGGCAGGGCGGGGCTTATCAGACTTAGAGAAATCATGTGAAAAATCTTAAAAAATCAATTAGCAGGCCAATTTGAACCATACTTGGCAGGATTGACCCTTGAGTGATTGAATTCAATGTATGTTCATGATTTTTTCATTCGTCAAAAATTGTGGGCGTGGCAGGGCGGGGCTTATCCGACTTCAAGAAATCGTTAAATAATTCTTCAAAAATCTTCTCCGCCTGAACCACTGAGCCAATTCTTACTAAACTTGGCAGGAATGTTCCTTGGGTGATTCTTGTCAAAACTTGTTCGTGAATTTTTGATTCGTCAAAAATTGTGGGCTCGGCAGGGCGGGGCTTATCAGACTTAGAGAAATCATGTGAAAAATCTTAAAAAATCAATTATCAGGCCAATTTAAACCATACTTGGCAGGATTGACCCTTGAGTGATTGTATTCAATATATGTACATGATATTTTCATTCGTCAAAAAATGAGGGCGTGGCAGGGCGGGGCTTATCCGACTTCAAGAAATCGTTAAATAATTCTTCAAAAATCTTCTCCTCCTGAACCACTGAGCCGATTCTTACCAAACTTGGCAGGAATGTTTCTTGGGTGACTCTTGTCAAAACTTGTTCGTGAATTTTTGATTCGTCAAAAATTGTGGGCGTGGCAGGGCGGGGCTTATCAGACTTACAGAAATCATGTGAATTTTTTTTTTAAAATCAATTATTCGTCCTTTGTGAAGTTAAGTTGGCACAAATGTCCCTTTAGTGATTGTATTCAATGCATGTTCATGAATTTTTGATTCGTCAAAAAATGAGGGCGTGGCAGGGCGGGGCTTATCCGAGTTCGGGAAATCGTCAGATAATTCTACAAAAATCTTCTCTTCCTTAACCACAGAGCCAATTCTTACCAAACTTGGCAGTAATGTTCCTTGGGTGAGTCTTTTCAAAACTTGTTCGTGAATTTTTGATTCGTCAAAAATTGTGGGCGTGGCAGGGCTGGGCTTATCGGACTTAGAGAAATCATGTGAAAAATCTTAAAAAATCAATTATCAGGCCAATTTGAACCATACTTGGCAGGATTGACCCTTGAGTGATTGTATTCAATGTATGTTCATGATTTTTTCATTTGTCAAAAAATGTGGGCGTGGCAGGGCGAGGCTTATATGACTTCTTCAAAAATCTTCTCCTCCTTAACCATTGGGCCAATTCTTACTAAACTTTGCAGGATTGTTCCTTTGGTGACTCTTTTCAAAATTTGTTTGTGAATTTTTGATTCGTCAAAAATTATGGGCGTGGCAGGGCGGGGCTTATCAGACTTGGAGAAATCATGTGAAAAACCATTCAAAATCAATGCTTTGACCATTTTTGAACTTAAGTTGGCACTAATGTCCCTTGAGTGATTGTATTCAATGCATGTTCATGAATATTTGATTCGTCAAAAATTGTGGGCGTGGCAGGGCGGGGCTTATCCGATTTTGAGAAATCGTCAGATAATTCTTCAAAAATTTTCTCCTTCTTAACCAGTGAGCCAATTCTTACCAAACTTGGCAGGAATGTTCCTTGGGTGAGTCTTTTCGAAACTTGTTCTTGTTTTTTTTTTTTTTATCAAAATTGTCAGGAATGTTCATTGGGGGACTTATTTCAAATTTTTTTCATGAATTTTTGATTTGCAAAAAATGTGGTAATGGTAAGGCAGGGCTTATCAGACTTAACGAAATCATGAGAAAAAAGCAATTAAACAGTAAATTTGAACCAAAATCATGTGAATTTTTTTTTTAAAATCAATTATTCGTCCTTTGTGAAGTTAAGTTGGCACAAATGTCCCTTTAGTGATTGTATTCAATGCATGTTCATGAATTTTTGATTCGTCAAAAAATGAGGGCGTGGCAGGGCGGGGCTTATCCGAGTTCGGGAAATCGTCAGATAATTCTACAAAAATCTTCTCTTCCTTAACCACAGAGCCAATTCTTACCAAACTTGGCAGTAATGTTCCTTGGGTGAGTCTTTTCGAAACTTGTTCGTGAATTTTTTATTCGTTTTTTTTTTTTTATCAAAATTGTCAGGAATGTTCATTGGGGGACTTATTTCAAATTTTTTTCATGAATTTTTGATTTGCAAAAAATGTGGTAATGGTAAGGCAGGGCTTATCAGACTTAACGAAATCATGAGAAAAAAGCAATTAAACAGTAAATTTGAACCAAATCGTACAGGAATGTTCCTTGATTGACTGTCTTCAATGCATGGTTGTGAGTTTTTGGTTTATTGAAAAATATGGGCATGGCAGGGTGGGGCTTGGGGATTGTTAAATGTGTTGTTTGGTCTGTTGATTTTTTGTTCGCTCTATTTCCCAATTGATCAGCTCACAGTTCAAATGAAATCAATTTCTCAAAATGCACAAAAACTGGGCTTTTGGGGGGTATGATCACTTTCAGTGATATTCTAGTTAAATCTTGTAATTTGTGGATGAACATTTCTCTTACCACAGCTTAACCCCTTGCCTCTGTAAGGAAGATAAAGAAGTGAGCAGATAAGTTGGCTTAGCAAAACCACAGCTCAGGCAGATCCAGGATTCCAAAATACAAATGGGGGATTCGTTTTCCTAGTATTACACAATTTTGACTAAATTTCTATACATGAGAAAATGAAATAATCAGGCTACAGAAGGGTTTGTTCAAACATTACCCCCCCCCCCACACACACACACACCCCCCCCCACCCCGTAGCCCCCTGGATCCGCCACTTAAAAGTACAAAGCAACTGATAAAGGAGGGTAAAGACATTGTAAAATAGTTTGAAACCCTATGTTGTGAGAACTCATTTGAATTGTCCATCAATGTCACACTGTAAGATTTCATTGATAATGATTCATATCTAATTTTGCATTTTAACCCTTTCCCAAACAAGACCTGGTTTTGACGTCTAATAGAAAAGGCTTGGGAAAACATTGAAACAAAAGAAGAAACTGCTGATAACAGCAGTTTCTCCTTTTGTCTCAATATTTTCTATGTCATATTTCACGCAAATTCTGTCTTTTAAAAACTCCCATTTTGTCATTTGTGGCAGTTTTTGAAGTGGATTGCCCTGAAAATTTGCCGTTTGGGAAAGGGTTAAAGAAGCCTCTCCACCAAGTTGCATGGTAAAGAATTAAATTGCTGGTTATGCTTTAGATGAAGTAATGATTTTTGTAGGCTAAAATGTGCTAATGGATATCACTCTCTCCTTTTTTCCCCGGCCTAAGTGTGAAAAGCAATATGATAGAGTGGGGTTAAGCTAATGAATGGATTCAAGAAAACATTACCCCAAATATAGCAGAAGTTTTGTAGACTAGCCATGTTAATCCTTTCCCAAATTATCGAATTTTAGGGTGGTCCAATTTAAAAGGTAGTGTTGTTGAAAATATTGAGGCAAAAGGAGAAAATACTGATGAACAGATTTTGATTGTTGCAATGAAAGGAGATACATGCATTTTGTTTGTCTTTCCAATAAAAGTTGTGTAGGGTTTTACAACACAGTGAGTGACGCCTTTTGACGCCCTGCAAGATAAATGCTTTGGAAAACATCGTGGAAAATGAAGAAATTGCTTGTGACAAGCAATTTCTTCATTTACTACAATGTTTTCTTCAATAAAAAGTTAAAATTTCATTCATTTGAATTGTTGTCTGTAAGACCTTTGAATTTGGACCAGTCTAAAATATTGCTGTTTGGGAAAGGATTAAAAGATATAAAATCTATAAGACAGGAAAATTTAAGTCAGAGATAGCCTGTTCTCAAAAGGTTTAGTATTAAAAAACTTATCAAGAAGAATTGATAAATATTGCAAACTGGCTAAAGTTGAGGTGAATTTAATCTTTTCCCAAACAAGACTGTGTTTTAACCCTTTCCAAAACAAGATGTAGTTTAGAGGACCTGAATAGAAAAGGCTTTGATAAACATTTAACGGAAATAAAGAAATGCTGATTGAAGGACTTTTTAGCTCACCTGAGCACGAAGTGCTCAAGGTGAGCTATTGTGGTCACTCAATGTCCGTCGTCCGTCCGTCCGTCCGTCCGTCTGTCCGTCCGTCTGTCCGTCTGTCTGTCAACAATTTGGTGTTAACACTCTAGCATCCACAAAAGTTGGCCAATCTTAATCAAACTTGGTCAAAGCAAGTATGGTTATAAGTTCTCGGATGAGTTCGATTATGGGCCTGATCGGACCAGAAAGTGCGGAGTTATCTGCCCTTGAACGTAAAAAATAGCTAGTTTTGACCTTGTTAACACTCTAGCATCTATAATTATTGATCAATTAAGACAAAACTTAGACATAATGTTAGAGACTATAAGATCTCAGATGAGTTCAATTTTCAGTCTGATCTGACCAGAAAGACAAGAGTTATGTGCCCTTGAATTTGACAAAATTGCCATTTTTGGCAGTTTTCGACCTTGTTTACACTCTAGACTCTACAATTATTAATCAATCAAGACGAAATTTGGACACAATGTTGGGGATCATAAGATATTGGATGAGTTTGATTTTCAGTCTGATCTAATCACAAAATTGAGAGTTATGTGCCCTGGAACTTGACAAAGTTGCCGTTTTTGACTGTTTTCCACCTTGTTTACACTCTAGAATCTACAGTTATTGACTAATCAAGACAAAATTTGGACACAATGTTGGAGACCATAATATCTTGAATTAGTTTGATTTTCAGTCTGATCTTACCAGAAAGACGTGAGTTATGTGCCCTTGAATTTGATAAAATTGCCATTTTCGGCTGTTTTTGACCTTGTTTGCACTCTAGAATCTACAATTATTAATCAATCAAGACAAAACTTGGACCCAATGTTGGGGATTATAAGATCTCGGATTAATTTTGATTTTCAGTCTGATCTGATCAGAAAGTAGAGAGTTATGTGCCCTTGAATTTGATAGAATTGCCATTTTCGTCTGTTTTTCGACCTGTTTTACACTCTAGACTCTACAGTTAGTAATTGATAAAGACAAAACATGGACACAATGTTTGGGACCATAAGATCTCAGATGAGTTCGATTTTCAGTCTGATCTGATCAGGAAGTCGAGAGTTATGTGCCCTTGAATTTGAAAAAAAAATGCTTTTTCGGCTGCTTTCGACCTGTTTTACACTCTAGACTCTACAATTAGTATTTAATAAAGACAAAACTTGGACACAGTTGGGCAACATAAGATCTCTTATAAGTTGGATTTTCACAAAGCTATTGACCATAAGTTCATTCTCAGTCTTAAAGTCATAAATATTAATTGAATTGAACAAAAGTGTTGCTCATATCATTTTGGTTCAGGTGAGCGATATAGGACCATCATGGTCCTCTTGTATGTTTTTTCCTCAATATTTTCTGTGCTGTATTAAACACAAATTCTATGTTCATCAACAACCATTTTGTCATCGGCAGCTGCTTTTAAATAGGACCTGTTAGTCAATGTCTAAAATTTGAATTCTAATAAGCATTGAATATCTAATTTTTATGCTCCTCGAAAAAATTTCGGGGGAGCATATAGTCGCCACGCTGTCCTTCCGTCCGTCTGTCCGTCCGTCCGGCTGTCCTTCCGTCCACAGCCAGATCTCAACAACCCTTGGACCAAATTCAATGAAACTTCACATGTGAACTCCTGGTGTCAATCCCTAGAGACTTTTTTCTCGGTTTCTTAATTGGAGGCTGCATCATGGAAAAGGGGGCCTTAATGTAAAAATTAGTTTTTCTCTAATTTCTCTTCATCTAATGGGCAGAAGTTAATAAAATTTTGTACTTTGTGACAAATGAGCTGTTCTAGACTTTATTTTATAAATAATGTGTGTGTAAAAATCTATCATGGGAAAAGGGGGCTTAATGTATGAAAGGGTCTTTTGTGACAAACACTTATTCGGGGAGCATAATCTGTCTATGACGGCTCTTGTTTTAGTAGTAAATAGATTACTACGAGTATGTAATCCTATGGGCATAAATATATGCAAAACATAGATAAAAAGGTTAGAAGATGATTTTTATCCTTTTTGATAGTGACTTTAAACCCAATATCACACAATGACTCAATGCCCCACAAGATAATGGCTTTAGAAAACTTTGTGGAAAATGAAGAAATTGCTTGTCATAAGCAATTTCTTCATTTCCCGCAATGTTTTCTACCCACAAAGACAAAAAAATATGAAATTCCATTTGCTTGAAATTGTTGTCTGCAATATCTTAGGATTTGGACCATCCTAAAAAGTTGGTGTTTGTGAATGCAGGGTTAAATGATTATGGCTAAAATATTTAATTTTCTCATTTCAGATGGAGATTTACCTACTATGCTGGGATATTTTCTTTTGGCCTTTATATTCTTTGGGACGTAAGTAGACTTTTGTTATATGCTGCAAAAGATGACTTTATCATGACGACTGAAGCACCTGACCATGGGTTCCTGGAACATATATTTCTCTCACCAGTAGCTCGGTGGATAATCACGCTATACAATATTTTCAGAAAATCTTCAATAATTTTGTAAATACTGATTTGAATTCGGTTTGAAGCAGAGAATGTGGACAGACGTCACGCATTAGATGGATGTGGTTGATTTTTGAAAAATCAACTGATAAAAGAATTATTGAAGATAAACCAAAATTTTGGTTTATCTTCAATAACTTTTT
Source organism: Fragum sueziense (assembly GCA_963680895.1). NCBI lineage: Eukaryota > Metazoa > Mollusca > Bivalvia > Cardiida > Cardiidae > Fragum > Fragum sueziense. The sequence continues at coordinate 1,773,780 of OY804606.1, forward strand.
TATCAGTTGATTTTTCAAAAATCCAACACATCCAGCTTATCCCTGGCATTTTCCCACATTCTTTGCTTCAAACTAAATTCGAATTGGTCAAGTATTAAAAAAGATATTGAAGATTATCGGAAATTCTGTGTCACGTGATTATACACCGTGAGTACTACCACTATATCCATTCAAACCTGCGGCTGCTCTCTCATGATTTACACCCATTGGTGAAGTACAAACAACTTTCGTCAATTGTCAGAATGGTTTTTTGCCGAGCTGGGGTTTGAACTGATGACCCTTGGATTGACAAACGCAGCTGTAACCAACTCGGCTATCCAGGCTATATTTTTCATGACAAATGACAGAGATATGAGTCATGGATTTTTGATTGTCAAAAAGTCTCTTAAAATCAGTCTTTCAGAATTTTTCTCACCCCATATTTCATGCATTTGTAGCGCAACTATTCAAAGAATGGGGGCTATTCTAGTCACCCTGGTGTCTGCGTAATGCTTTGGTTAAGTTTTCACATGCAAGTTTCTCAAAACTCTGTTTCTGTCGTTTAGGAAAGCTTAAAGTAATGTATACAATAGACCATAAATTATTTCGTTTATTTCCAGAAACCGTGGATGTGGAATTCAAGACATTGTTGGATAAATTTTCCTCGACATGTAAGTACCTACTCCGCATTCAATCTTGTAGGGAGTCTGATTTTGATTTATTGGGGTTAACCCTTTCCTAAACAAGACCTGGTTTTGACGTCCCTATTATAATAAGCTTGGGAAAACATGGTGATAAAAGAAGAAACTGCTGATAACCAGCAGTTTCTCTCTTTGCCTCAATTTTTTCCCAGAGTTTATAATGCACAAACCCATGGTGTCTGCATTAGCTTTGAAATTGAAACACTGATATTTTGTTATTTGGGAAAGGGTTAAACACCGTTTTCAACTGCTATGGTCATATCATGGCAGCTGGAGCACGTAACTATGGATTCCTGGTATTTATCTCATCAGTACTATCACAATCACAATATCCAACCTGAGCCTCCAGCTGCTCTCACAAAGATGATTCACAACCCATTGGTGATAGACAAATGTCAGAATGGAAACTGGATGAGCCAGGTTCCAACTCGCAACCCCTGAGCTATCGGGACTCGGCATAGGGGAGCTGAAGGCCCCACAGCCTGTGCTAAAACCCTTTTCCAAACAAGACCTGGTTTTGACATCCTTAATAGAAAAGGTTTGGAAAAACATTGAGGCAAAAGAAAAAAACACTGATGACCAGCATTTTCTCATTTTGCCTCAATATTTTTGTAGCAGCTTTTGAAATGGAACAGTCTAAATTTGGCCGTTTGGGAAAGGGATAAAGTTGTCATTTTGTCAAATAAGAACATGCATGGAATTCTGATAAACAGCAATTTCTCCATTTGCCTCAATATTTGTTCTGTTGTTATTTACAGAAAGCTTATCTTATGAACAGCCATTCTGTTGTCTTAAGAAGCTTTCAAATTGAAGCAGACAAGTTTTCTGCTGATTTAGATGTTTAAGTTAACTCTTTCCCAAACAAGGCCCACCTTTGACATCCACATTAAAACTGGCTTTAAAAAGCACTGCAAGAAAAGACGAAAATGCTGATTAACAGCCTTTAACCAGCATTTTTCGCTTTTCAACGAAAACCTAGTAAGCCGCAGCTACGAGGTTTTCGTTGAAAAGCAGCGATTTGGTGGCATTTATTCTTATTCTGTCTTCAGAAAAAAATTATTAACCCAATTTTCTAGAAAAAAAATCCCATTACCACAATTGACGCTTTACAAAAAATGCTTTCAAAAACATTGTGGAAATTGAACTCATTGCTTGTCACAAGTGATTTCTTCATTTCCCACACTGTTTTCTATCAAAAAAGACCAAAAAATGTAAACTTTAATCTACTTAAAATTGTTGTCCACTGCTTACATCATTTTTATTTCAATGCAATTTTGCCTATTTGTATTAACCCATTACCAAACGACAAAATTTTGGACTGTTCCAATTTCAAAGATGATGCAGACGACAATTTCAAGTGAATGAAACTTCATTTTTACTGGTCTTTCATGGTAGAAAACATCGTGGGAAATGAAGAAATTGCTTGTCACAAGCAATTTCTTCATTTTCCACAATGTTTTCCCAAGCCATTTGCTTTAGGGGAGTCAAAAAGAGTCACTGTGTGGTAATGGGTTAAGCATGACAATGGTTAATAAGGAATTTTCTTCTTTCTTTTCTTTTCAGAATTTAGAATCACAAATATTCTGGTACTACATGATTGAATTAGGATTTTACTTCTCGTTAATGTTTTCACAGTTCTTAGATGTTAAAAGAAAGGTAAGAAGATTTTTCACATTAATGAAAATTCTTGTCCTATCCCAAAAAAGATATGGTTGTGACGTCCCTGAGAAAATAAGCATGGGAAAACATTGTGGAAAAAATTGCCAGTAATTTGTTTTCACCATCTTTACATCCACAAATAATGATTAATCAAGTCAAAACTTATATAAAATGTTGATGAAGTTAAGATCTTTCTTTAGTGTGATTCTAAGCTTGGTAGCAATATAACATCCCGAGTTATGTGCCTTTGAATTTGACAAAATCGCCAATTATGTCTTTGTTTTCACTCTAACAGCTCCACATATTTCAAAGATAAAGAATTTAGGCCTGTAGAGCTATTTCAGTCTGTCAGGGCTGTCTAGTCCACATTGTTTTCCACTGGGAAAGACCAAAAAATTGAAGAACATTATTCACTTAAAATTGTCTTCTGCAACATCTTTGAATTTGGTCAAGTCTGAAATTTTGCCATCTGGTATAGGCCAACAACATTAACTCAGGACATCTGCATTTGTAATGGCCCTGCTGTGGCAATGTTGTCTTAAGACACTCAATTAGCAGACTTGACCGACGAAAATTAAGTTGTCCTAAGCTAAGTTTGGTGGACTATACTTTTGGTAAAGTTGTGTTTTTTTGTGTGTTTTTCAGGATTTTGTAGAGATGTTTATACACCATATTGCCACTATATTGTTGATAAGTTTTTCATATATTGCTAATTTTGTCCGAGTGGGAACTTTAGTGCTTTGCATACATGACTGTGCTGACATATGGGTTGAGGTAAGTTTGAGTTTATTGGGATTTTACGCCGTTTTCAACTACCAGGGTCATATGATCGCGGCGGCTGGAGCACCTACCCTTGGATTCCTGTTGTTTCTCAAACCAGTACTACCACAACACCCTTACCGAGCCTCCAGCTGCTCGCCATCTTAGGTTAACAATTTCAAACCCATTGGTGGTTGACAATTTTGTCAGAATAGGTATTGGCCGCGGCCGGGTATCGAACCCGGGACCTCTCGAATGAGGGTCAGATGCGCTACCAACTACGCTAAGGCCACGGCCCAGGGTTGAGGTAAGGATACTTCAATTAAAACCCTTTCCCAAACAAGGCCTGGTTTTGATGTCCCTAATTGAATAGGCTTGGGAAAACATTGAGACAAAAGAAGAAACTGCTGATAACCAGCAGTTTCTCCTTTTGTCTCAATGTTTTCTATGCTATATCATACATAAATTTCATCTTTATCAACATCCATTTTGCTGTCTTCAGCAGCTTTTGAATTGGAACACCTAAAAATTTGTCATTCGGGAAAGGGTTAAGTTTATTGCAGTTCTTAAGACAAGTCAAATTTTAGCTTGACTTTTCAAAGAATAATGGAACTCTGAATGAAAATGAAATACCTGTAATAATTATATAATATGCAATAGAATATAACAGGCTGCAGTGATACAGCAGTTTGTAGTTGATGGAACTCTCAGATTCGATTGGTGGTTATGGCGAACACCATTTCTGACTTTTGTCTCCCACCAATGGGTGGATAACAGTAAACTTAACTGGGATTACTGGCTCTATGCATGCATATGATGTTGTGGTAATACTGATGAAAGATATACCATGTAAAAAAAGTTTAGCAACACTGACTTTGTTAATTGAAAACATATATTTTCTGTGATATTTATTTCACAACCATTATATATATTTTAGCATATGCATTCACACACAACATTCAAAGGTTGCTTTGTGGAAACGTTTAATACTGTCTGAGAAACAGTTTCTTAACGTAGGTGAGGGGGGTCAAAACAAGAAGTGACAATAAAATTCGATATGGGTTATGAGGTCATTTTTAAGCAAGAACAGCAGTGAAACGTTTTCTAATCCACTTAAAAAGTTTGTACACAGTATCAACATTCACTACTTTATCAAGAGACTGAACGTCATTCACGTCATAAGGATCACGTTCACGTCTTCCCTCACACTGCCATATGTGCTCCATGGGTGATAAATCAAACAGAATGGTGGTAATGGGAGAATATCAACGTTGTTTACGCTTAAAGCATTTAGGACTCTATGCCAGTAAGGTCTAGTACGTTCATGGTGTAGCGTCAGGGAAATTACAACGTAATTTCAACGTCTAGTAACCCTTCGTCTGTGGAGACGATCACGGATGGTAAGTGTGGATACTCTATGTTAAAATTCCTGTTGAAGCCACTCACAGTTTTGGTGAGAATATGGAACATCTTTGCCTTGACGTTACGAAATTATGACGGTCACTGTCTCTTGGCGTTTTTCTCCGACGTCCTTGACCGGGACTATCTCAAACCACAAAAATTGGCTCACATAGCATCCTCAAACAGTTACTTATGCTTTGAGATACGTAGAATTTAAAAAGACATCTTTATCACCGGTTCTGCAACGTAGGAACACATTAGCGATATAACGCCATTCTAACGTAAGTCCATGACATAGTCCAACAGCATTGCAGAAAAGTCTTTTTAGTGGCCTTTTTCATTCTGGGCAAAGACGAGTATGTTCACACCTAAATGTTTTCTAGAATTATGCTCCAAACACATGAATGCCATGGCAGACATGAAAACCGGAAATTCGCATCTGGAGTGCGAGACGCACGCGATGGCGGTATAAAATTCATTTGTTTGTGTTTTCTAGCTATAATCTATCGTATAAACGTTTGATTTTATGTTAAAACAAAAATACTTTGGCTACTAAAGATATTTACATTTTGTTGCTAAACTTTTTTTTACTATGTATATTACAGAAATTTGTGATTTTGTGTTTCAATCTCAGTATGACATTGTAAGAGATAATATTAAAAAGGCAATAAAACTTCTGTACTAAATAATGATTTGTATGCCATCCCCCCCCCCACCCCCACCCCCGTATGGAAAAATAGGGGGCATATATTGCTTTACCGTTGTCTGTCCATCTGTCTGTCAATCTGAACATGAAATCTTAACATTAGCCATTTCAGGGGCATTGATGTTTCACAAACACATCTTGTTTCAATATGAAATATAATCTATTACCTATATCTTGTCTTTTTGTCTTTCAGTCGGCAAAACTAGCAAAATACCTAAAGTGGAATAGACTTTGTGATTTTTTATTTGCTGGATTTGGAATAACCTGGTTAGTTACACGGTTGATATGTTACCCTGCAAAGTAAGTATCTTTACCCATTAACCCTTTCCCAAACGACAAAATTTCGACTTGTCCAAATTCAAAAATGTTGCAGACGACAACTAAAATTGAATGAAAAAGTACATTTTTTAGCTCGACTTTTCGAAGAAAATGAGAGCTTATACTGTCACCCGGGCGTTGGCGTCGGCGTTGCAACCAAGGTTAAAGTTTTTTCAAACATCAATAACTTCCATACTATCAAAGGGATTCAACCCAAACTTGGTATACTTATTCACCATCACACCTTCTACCTTACTATCAGGGCCCATGACCCTGGGACCACTATTTGGAGTTATGCCCCTTTATACTAAGCAACTTAGAAAGTCGAGCGCGCTGTCTTCGGACAGCTCTTGTTCAATAATTTTGTATGGTAAATATTGTGTGAAATGAAGAAATTGCGTGTCACAAGCAATTTCTTCATTTTCCACAATGTTTTCCAAAGCCTTTTTCTTAGGGGCGTCAAAAGGTGTCAATGTTTGGTAATGGGTTAAACTTTTAGCTACCTACAGTGACAAAAAGTTCTGTTAAATATGATCTCTATACAAGTATATACCATACAAGACGTCTTTTTCTGTTGCCACAGCTATAGAATAGTATAGAAAGCTGGCTATACATGTAAAATGTTTACCCTACCATAGTGTATGTGGTGTATTTGTCATCTGCCAAACAGTGTTAGGGTAAATTATTACTAATGTAAATGTGGTATTTTCCCTATTCTACCATTTAAGAAAATTGTATACAACATGTTATGAAAGTAGAGATATGTCATGGGTTAAAGGTACCCAAAAGCTTATTCTATCCTTTCTACTGTTTCAGAATTTTGTATACAACATGGTATGAAAGTAGAGATATAATAGGATACTTTCCTGCCTTGTATTTTTTCAACGGTTGGCTGTGTTTGTTACTAGTTCTACATGTCTATTGGTTCTCATTAATTGTGAGAGTGGCTTATGGAGCGCTTACTAAATCATCAGAGGTGAGTTATACGAGGGTTGTTTGATAAATTCGCAGAATTACTCTGTAATTCAAAATTGAGATTAAATACCAATATCATTTTTGTTTCATGGTAAAAGTTTACTATTCCTTGAAAATCAGTCAAAAATTCAAAATGATATATCAACAAATAACGTTTACAGATTACATTGAATAAGGCCATGTCTGGCTAGTTGCCTTTGGGTAGAGCGTCACGTAACGTCACGTCAAGATAGATGATGTCAGGTCATTCAGCGGGAATCAAACTCGAGCGGCCTGTTCTCCGTCAATATATGGTAAACAGCATAACTAGAAAGCGACAACTTCTCTGCAAAGTCCTGCACAGTTATTCGCCGATCTGACCTGACATGCTGCTCTACATGTGCCCCAGTACCCTGCGTAACAGAAGATTTCGGTCTACCTGGTCTGTCGTCATCACGAATCGACGTCCTGCCTGTCTTAAATCGTCCATGCCATTTAAATACAAATGTTTTTCCACATACCGGCTAAGTATCTGACTCTTCTAGCTTTCTAAATGTTCCTGTGGGTGATAACTTTAGTCCTACACAGAACTTCACGACGGAGCGCAACTCGAGCTCATCAGATGACGTCAGTTTTCTTTGACGATTTTGCTGCGACATGATTTTGAAAACGTTGTGCACAAGGTAACTTTCAAAACAAAAACGACAAATTTTCAGGAAATGGCGTCACAAAGTTAACTAAACGTTGTGTGAATTCCCGCCGTTATGCCGTACATAGTTATAGCGCTTTTGTACAATTATCATTAGTCCAAATGATTAATAACTGACCAAAGGCAGCCTCGCGTATCTTGGTTGCTATGGAGACAGAAAAAAGGGCTTTCTGTTGGGCGCATTTCAATATCATGAAAGACCAACATTTATAATATGTTGTTTTATATCTGTATGAAATTTCGTGATCTTTTGCCGAAAAATAAAAGAATAAGAAAGAAATTCCGCGAATTTATCAAACAACCCTCGTATTACTGATTTTCTAACAAAAACCTTGTAACTGCAGCTTAAGACAAGCTGCAGTTACAAGGTTTTTGTTGAAAAGCAATAATATACAGTATTTTCATAGAAAATTTGATAGATTCTGGCAGACAGTCTTTTCTTATACACGTGTATTGGTTCTCATTAATTTTGAGAGTGGAATGGTGTCCTAACTAAATTATCAGAGGTGAGTATTGTAAGAGCCAGGATTTGGAGAAAAAGGTCCCTTATAGCATTTGAAACAGCCATGTTTCAAAATAGGCATGTGTCTGAATGCAGTCTGACCAGGATCCATATGCTACATATCATGAAGAAGCTATTGCTTCATATATGCAAGCTTATTTAGAACCATCACTGGTGGTGAACTCGGACAAAGCGAGGAACATTTTTCATGAACACAAGGTACAGATACTTCATGTTTAAATGCGCGTTTAAAAACCAGTTTTACTAGTTTGAGCATGTACACAACGATTTGCACGTGTTTATCCGCCCAAAACAATATGGACGAATCGGAGAGACACTTAGAGGCTATTAAAAGTTTTGTTATTTTATTTCTCTGACTGATTCTGAAGTTGGTATTACAATTCTTGGAGTAGAAGTTTTTTTCCGATGTAAAAATCATAGTTAACGTTTTTTGAAGGGGACTTGTACGGTTTATTCATGACACCGTGAACATTTTCAATGGCTGTTCGAATTGCAATGACTTTTGTCCTAACAATAGAATGGGTTTTCGGTTAAATATGGATAAATCGTAGGTGTTGTTATAAAATCCCGTAACTACATCTTCAATAAAGTTGAGTTTGTGACGTTTTAGATTTACGCCGACGAAGCACTAGTGTTTGTCCGAAAAAACGTCAGTAGGTCTATATATAGTAGATAAAAATTATTCTTTTTCAAAGACGAATTAATGGTATACAATAACCATTTCCAAAACAATATTGTAGTACAATTTGTCTAGCTGACTGCTCTGGATGTCAAAATACATTGATTTTATATGTTGAGAAGTTAAAATGTGTGTACTAAATAAGAAAATATGAAAGAAAAATATTAAGAAAAAAGGAGCCAAATTATTTTCCGTATAGATCTATTCTTCTTTTGATTCAATGTTTTTCCAAACCTTTCTAATTGGGGGAAACTGTTTCGGAAATACATAATGTATTTCATTGCTTCGTCTTTGAATAGGGATCAATTTTATCGAGAAAGCAGTGATTAATTTCATACAAACGATGGCATTCCGTAAATGTAAATGTAAAACGTCGCACTTAGAGCTTGTTTGAAGCTGTATTTACGACATTTTGTACCAATACCAACAGTTTATAAAAACAGAACAGTAACCAAGTCTATTTTAGCACACGATTGATTGCCATAACCGATATCTCTTATTCATGTGTTCTTCCTATTGATAGGTGCCTTAAAAGGAAAAGTATAATTATCCTTTCCCATGAGTGAAACATTTTAACCCTTTCCCAAACAATTATTTTGTTGGTGATGTACAATATTGACAGCTCAGAAAATATTGATACAAAATGAGAAAATGCTGGATTGTATAATTTTCTTTTTTTTTTTTGTCTCAACATTTTCCGAAGCGTTCTCTAACGGACGTGAAACCAATGTCTTGTTTGGGAAAGGTTAAACATTGGACCTTCCTTTGAGCTTAGATCTGGAAAAGATCCTTTATAGCTTTTGCGACAAACATGGATCCAGATCAGACTTTGCATGTGCACTGTCTGATCAAGATCCATCTTGTTCTCATTTAATAGCTTATTCTCCACCTGTACCAAATTTAAGAAGGCTTAACGAAAATCTTACCGGTGAAACTCCAAGGTTACGATAAAAACGACGATGATGATGATGATGATGATGACGACGACGACGATGATGATGATGATGATGATGATGATGATGATGATGATGATGATGATGATGATGATGATGATGTCATCTAATTGTCATCACCTGTCAGTAATATATCTGAAAGGGGAGTTAGGCAGTACATATTGATATAATATATTGAAACAAGTGCCTGGTGCTCGAATTTGATGCCGGAAATCTATGGTTAGATGCTCAAATCAGTGCGATATTACCGAATAAATGTTTAAATGTGCCGTTAAGTCCAGTGCAATCGATTAATTTATCAAACATGTGCTCATAAAACACCGTAGCTGGAAAAGATAACATCGTAAACATGCTGTAACGTGGTCACGAAGAAACCGCACAATGATTTTCAATGACATGACACCGAAAACTGCCATTTACAGCCTTTATTTGTACATTTATATGTCTTTTTTGTATACTTGCAATGCAAATAGATAAATATAAAAAGTGATATCGTACCATTTCGTTCGGGCGATTAAGATCAACCCACATGATCTCAATATGCGCTTTGTGCACTTGCAATCCGTTTATACCATTTGAAAATAATGATCGATAAAACTGATATTTTCGTGCGTATTATAAATCATATCTACATACCTTAGTAACTTCCATTTGAGTGCATCCTTTAAAAAAAAGACGGAAAAAGAAGTAAAACAAAATGCCACGTGTATTGTTTACAAAAATCCGTATGTGCAATGAAGTATCTGTACCTTGTGTTCATGAAAAATGTTCCTCGCTTTGTCCGAGTTCACCACCAGTGACCATGATATCCCCAAAAGCCATAAAGGGCAAGCCCCTCTCTAGGGTATATGCACACTAAGCATCGCTTTGTTGGAACGGCCGAGCCCCAATAGCTCAGTTGGTTTCGTCGGAGTCTGTCAATCCAGGAGTCGCGAGTTCCAACCCCGTCTCGGCCAGTATCCTAACATTTGACAAAAGTCATTTGTCTCTCACCAATGGGTGTGAATCATCTATGTGAGAGAGCAGCTGGAGGCTCGGTTTGGATCTTGTGGTGGTACAGGTGAGAGAAATATCAGGAACCCATGGTTAGGTGCTCCAGCCGCGTGATATGACCTTAGCAGTTGAAAACCCCATAAAATCTCAATGATAAAAAAAAATAATGATAAAAAACCCTTTGTCCGGAAAGGGTAAAATATTGATTATGCTCTCTGTCCCAAAAACTGATAATCTACCAACAAAGTGTTTGCTGCTGGAATCTGTTTGTTCTTGAATTCAAATTAAGGTAGTCTACCCCTAATGAGATTCGGGCGACGTCCGAATTTATTGGGGCGACGCCGAAAACATTCGGCGGAGGAACTTTCCATTGCTGAATGTTTCCGACCACGCCCGAATAGGTTCCGATGCCTAACAATGCAGCTCGAAAAAAGCTGATGTTTTATAAATCTCAAAATGGCCACATTACGGGTATTCTACCTTAACCCAATTCCCAAATATGGATGCTTTTTGACGCCCTTCAAGATAAAGCCTTTAGAAGTCATTGTGGAAAATGGAGAAATTGCCTATGGCAAGCAATTTCTTCATTTCCCACATTGAGTTCTACCCAAAAAGACCCAAAGTTACAAAATTATATTCTCTTGAAATTGTCGTCTGCATTATATTTGACTTTGGAACATCCCAAAATTCTTCCATCTGGTAATGGGTTAATTCAAATAAATTGATTTATTTTACAAGTCAAAAGGTTTATTGGGGAAAGGGAATGAGGTAAGAAAGCTAACACTGTCAAATACAAATTGTATACAATGTATGCAGATCTATTCAATGTCTTCTTTATGAGAAAAAAGATAAAAACTCTTGGTCAAAATGCTGAATCCTGAAACTTTTCTAATAAAATGACTTGTATGATATTTTATATCTTAACTTCTTCACAAATTTTGTCATGACCACTTTTGTTAAGAAATTTGAATTTCAAATACAACATCTAAATGAATATCTTTCTCATGAATGCTTTAAATATATCTACATTAAATGTGTAAAGGATAACTTAATGTAGAATCTAGCTTATATTCGTTGGGAGAGGATGTTAACTGCTTTCTAGATTGCACATTGCTTCATGCAAAAAAGGAACTTTCCAAATGTGGTTTAGATCTTTAATTATTGAATAAAGTTTAAACAAAATTGAAAGAGAACTTTTTTGCCTGACGCAATTCATATATTTTTATGCTCCCCGAAGGGAGAGCATATAGTCGCCGCTTCGTCTGTCCGTCCGTCCGTCCGTCCGTCATTCCGTCCGTCCGTCCGTCCGTCCGTCCGAAGCGATTTCTCTATAACCCTTGGGCCAAATCAAATGAAACTTACCATGTGAACTCCCTATGACATAATGCCGATGTACTTTTCCCAGTTTTTGGATTTGAGGCCTCGTCATGGGAAAAGGGGACTTAAGGTAAAATACAGTTTTTCTCTAATTTCTCATAGTCTAATGGTCAGAATTTGATGAAATTTCATATTTGAGTAGCAAATCAGATGCCCTTGACAATAAACTACTTGAAATTTGCGTTTAAATAGTATGTCATGGAAAAAGGGGGCTTAACGTTTGTTAGCTTAATCTTAGCTCTGCATGGCATACATTTATTGTGACAATGCCTTAATCGGGGAGCATTGTCCGTCTCTGACGGCTCTTGTCATTTATTGTAAATAATGTAACGTCAAAGTGAATTTAAAAAAAAAGAAGCTTTTTCTTCTACCATATGGGCAAATTCTAAATGTTGCTGAGGCAAACATCTTTTGCCTCAAGGTTCTGTAAGCCTTGATTTAGAAGTGTGAGTGGGTTGTTAAAAATTTTATATGGGAAACAAAATTTAATTCTGTTTGACTAAGAAGTTGTCAAGAAATTTTTATTATCAAAGATGACATTTATCCTGGGTTTGAATGTAAACCTAAGTAGGGTGTGCAGCTAGGAGTTTGGAAAGGATGTTTGGCAGTACAATAATCCATGGTAAGGCCTCCAGCTGCCACAGCCAAAACCTGATAGCTCAGTCTTTAAAGGGCGACGGTAACAGATGGTCTAATTGCAAAAAATGAAATTTTTTGAAAAAATATGCAAAACTTTTGTGTTGACCACCTCGGGATGGTTAATAATATGCGATTCAGACAGAGAATGAGCCGAAATTACAAAACAGATAGCTGAATTTAGGGAGAATCCAACCCTAAATTCAACCCCATCACTGATGGGGTTAGAATTATTTTTAAATTGTTGCGCATGCGCATACAGCGCGGACCATGATTCAAACGAGATTCATACTTGAATTTCAATATGACGTCATCATGTATGTTGTGACATCATTTAAGAAAGTCGCATGTCCTACTGTTTTGACCTACTTTCGACATCGCTTCATGAATTTGGTATCAAATTGCGAAAAAATGAGTCGTTGCTTCAATAGTTTGTCGTAATCATTTAATCAGGTCATATAAAGCTTAAAAAGTGTACATTCCGTTTGTATTTGACAATTTTTGGGTCCAAATCTGGGAAATAGTAGCTTTAATGTCAGTCTATCAATCTATGTATTCTGGCTTCAAATATTGACTAGACTAGACTAGTAAAGACTTTTCAAAATGCAATATTTTGTTTGGTGTTTATCAAACCCTGTGTTGTTGGTACTCATTGGAATTATCAAGACGATTCAAATGAGTACCCACAAGATCGGGTTTTGTTGTTGAAATGATAAAGTCAAAATGTACCCCCTCTTATCTCGGGCTGATTTTGTGCAGTGGTAATGCGCTGTAACATAGGGTTCGCAGGTTTGATCCCCGGTCCCCTCAGTCTTTCAGACGAAACTTTAAACTGAGGTCCCATCTCCATAATTATGACCTTAGCTGTTTAGTGGGACATAAACTCCATTCAATTCAATCCCCACTTATCTGTAGCTCTGTTCTTGCAGTTGAATCCATGCTGCTGTGTGACGGTAGGTAATGAAAAACTGATGCACATTCATGCTGTACTTGCAGGTGGATGATGTCCGTAGTTCAACGGAAGAGCCGGTGACGGACGAGCCTGAGATCAACAATATTTTGTTATTTGTTCATTATACCTATGTTTTTGGTACTTGTAGGTAGATGATGTACGTAGTTCAACAGAAGAGCCGGTGACAGATGAGCCAGAGATCAACAATATTTTGTTATTTGTTCATTATACCTATGTTTTTGGTACTTGTAGGTAGATGATGTACGTAGTTCAACAGAAGAGCCGGTGACAGATGAGCCTGAGATCAACAACCATGTGAACAACAGCGTACAGAATCATAACCACATCAAGTCCGGATGATCAACGCCGCATGTGACTCCATGTTGAATGGCAAGTGGATGTAACATCATGTTGACATAATGGAAGTGTTGAGATAACAGGAACATTGACATAAAGGGAACATTGACATAAAGAGAATGTCAAAATTATGGGAATGTCAAAATCAAGGGATTGGTTAAAATCAATGGCTTGGTCAGAGCAGCAGATAAGAGTGGGTGGCACTCTAACTTTGTTATTTTAAATCCAAAACCTATGTTTTGGGGTACTCATTGAATTTGTCTCTGTCTCAATGAGACAATTTCAATGAGTACCCAAAACATAAGGTTTGGTTAACAAGAAATATTAATGTTATTTACAAAGCCATTTCTCTTTCTTATCTGTTGCTCTGAGTTTGATGCATGACTCTTGGAAGTGCATTCAAATATATAGGGGCCTATGCACTAAATCTTTTCTCAAACAAGACCCTGTTTTGACGTCTGTAGTGCTTAGCCCGGATTGCCTGGTCGGTATTGACTGAGTCAATCAATCCTGTGTTTGCTGGTTTGAACCAGGCTCGGCCAATATCCTGTCTGACATTTGATGACAGTCATTTGTGTCTCACCGATGGATGTCAACCATCTAAGTTTGAGAGCAGCTGTAGGCTCAGATTGGATATTGTGGTAGTACTGGTTCAAGAAATTCCAGGAATCCGTAATTAGATGTTCCAGCCACTGCTTTATGACCGAAGCAGATGAAAGAGGTGTTACACCCATTTAAATCAATTGACGTTCCTAGTACATATAGTTTACTTTTGCCTCAATGTTTTCCCAATCCTTTTCTAATAGGGACATCAAAACAAGGCCTTGTTTGGAAAAGGACTTAAGCTAATGGAGTCAGATTGATAACTGGTTACTTTAAACAGCGCCTTATGAATTATTGCCGAACTAAAATAATGAATTTTGTGTTCAGCCTATCTGTCTATCTGTTTGTCTTTCTTTTAGTTATTTTCCCAAACAAGATCTGGTTTTGACATACATGGTATAAAATGCTTGGGAAAACATTGAGGCAAAAGAAAATGATGCTGATCACCAGCATTTACTCCTTTTGCCTCAATATTTTCTATGCTTTATTGTACACAAATCCTTTCTTTACCAACAAATATTTTGTTGTCTGCAGAAGCTTTCACATTGGAACATTGGGAGTTTTATAGTTTGGGAAAGGATTAAAAGATATGTTGCAGCCTTGCTACACTTGGCTCTCTTTGCTTGTTTTAAGGTAGTCCACCCCTAACAAGATTCATGTCACACAGAAATTGGCGGGTGACATTATAAACATTCATTGATGTAAAGTGCTGTAATATGTCCATATAGATAGGAGATATGTTACAGACGCCTACGACATTGCATGAGAAATAACAACATCTATAAATATAATTAGGGGTTGACTACCTTTAAACAGCACAAAAGGCCAATAGTAATCAGCTTTAATTTTGGACCAAAGGCTTAACAAAAGCTGGTTATCTTCATTGATATGCATTTGTGGTTCATTTAGAATTTGCATTAATCTTTCATAAAAATATCAAATAATGAGCAAAAAAATGTTAAAACTAGAGTTTGTTAAAGCACTTGTTTATATTACTTGGCAATATGCCTTTTGTACAATATTCATAAACAGTATTTTGTAAATTTACAGACTCTTTGCTTTTTGCGTTCAAAGATTGTTTTTGAATATTTGTTCATACATGTGTTGTATCTGATAAAAAAAAAAGGGCTTGTCGAATTATCAGCCATAATTATGATAAAAAGAAAAATCACATTTTTGAGGTCTTGAGATATTGGTGATTTGCGTTACTTGTTCTGAATAAGACTTTGGGAAGACAAAATGTCCTACATGCTTGTATGAACCTGGCAGTTCAGAAGAAAAAAAAAATTGTAAAATTGAATTCACCTGAAATTGTTGACTGCAAATTTGAAATTAGAGTAGTCTAAAATTTTTATGTTTGGTAACAGGTTAATATCAACCAAATATGGAAAAAATCATTCCTGTCTTCAAGGCTTCTGTAGCCGGGTGTAGTATATCGATACGATATTTATTTGAGGGTTATACCGGGTCCCTCGGTGGGCGCCGAATGTAACCTGCAAATAAATATCGTATCGACTCCTGTGGGGATTCGATCCTGGGACCTCTCACACCCTAAGCGAATACTCTACCAAGTCGCTATAAAAGCTAGCTTGTACGGCGAGATAGTATAAGTGCCCCTTATACTACACCCGGCTACACTTCTTTTTTACAACAAGTCCTTTTTTCATGTGATGCAATGCGATAAAGTTGAGAACTAGAAAATTGGCTCTTACAGCTCTCAATGCTTGGCTCAAGGTCAACATGTTAGTTTGGAAGTAGAGACTGATCCATGCTGTTCTCTTGAAGTTGCTTCATGTCATCACGGAGAATTCAGAGAATAACATGGATCTTGACAGACTACAAATATGCTTAACCCTTTCACAAACGACAAAATTTTTGGGCAGTCCAAATTGATAGATCCTGCAGACAAAAATTTCAAGTGAATGGAATTTTTTTTAATTTTGAGGTCTTTTTGGATGGAAAACATTGTGGAAAATGAAGAAATTGCTTGTCACAAGCAATTTCTTCATTTCCCACAATGTTTTCTAAGGCTATTATCTGGTATTGTCTGTAAATATTGACTTGAGCCTGTGGAATATGCCATCAGTAATTGTAATGCGAAACAATCACTCTCCAGCATATGTTGACATGAGAAGCATGTGCAGACTACAAAGTCATAATGCTTATGTAAACTATCGACTTTGCTCAACAGTGAGGATTGCTGGCGAGTATTGATTATTCCATGTCACAATTACTCATTGCGTATTCGTCGGGTTCAGGTCAATATTTACAGACAATAGGGAGTATAAAAGAGTCGTTGTGTGGTAATGGGCTAAGCTGATCTAGATCCATGTTGGTCTTGAATGCTGTAAGGTCTCTTTTTCAAGAACCCAGTTTGTTGTTATGTATCTCTTAACATATCCAAAGCTACATGTGAGAGGGGACGATGGCTTTTCTTTTAGTATTCATCAAACCCTATTGTGTTGATACTCATAAGAATCATCTCGTTAACCCTTTCCCAAATGGCAAAAAAATTAAGGTTGTCCAATTCGAAAGCTGCTGGAAATAACAAAATGGGTGTTGATAAAGATTGGATTTGTGTACAAAGTAACACAGAAAATATTGAGGCAAAAGGAGAAACTGCTGGTAATAAGCAGTTTCTTCTTTTGCCTCAAATTTTTCCCAAGCCTTTTCAATTAAGGATGTCAAAACCAGGTCTTGTTTGGGAAAGGGTTAAGAAGATTCAAATGAGTACCCATAACATATGGTTTGGATATGAAATGACAAATTTTGAATGCCTTTGCGCCTTCTTATCTTAAGCTCTGCATATCTGTTGCTCATTTTGAATGGTGTGTGAATAGACTTAGATGTATGCTTATGTGTTGACCTTTCCTAAACAAAAGCCTAGTTTTGACGTCCTTTGTAGTTAAAATTGTGAGATACTTTTAGATAAAAATGTGCAGATTATCAGCATTTTATTCTTGCTGGCAATATTTTCTGAGCTTTATTATACACAATTACATTAATTTTGTTGTCTGCAGAAGCTTCCAAATTGGATCAGTCTTAACCCTTTCCCAAATGACAAATTTTAGGGTGATCCACTTCAAAATCTACCACAAAAGGCAGAATGGATATCATTAAAGATAGGATTTGTGTAAATCTTGCACAGAAAATATTGAGACAAAAGGAGAAACTGCTGGTTATCAGCAGTTTCTTCTTTTGTTTCAATGTTTTCCCAAGCCTTTTATTTTAGGGACATCAAAACCAGGTCTTGTTTGGGAAAGGGTTAAATTTGGTAGTTTGAGAAAGGATTAACAATTTACCAAGCGACAAAAGTGTACACTGTTCCATTTTGAAAGCTGCTGGAGACAAGAAAGCATATGTCGATGTGTGTCAAATATACCACATAAAATATTGAGGCAAAAGGAGAAAATGGTGATTATCGCCATTTTCTTTTTTTGCTCAAATGTTGTAATACTTATAAGAGATGTCTTGTGGCAATTCTAATGAGTATCCACAACATAGTGTCTGAACTTTGACCGAAATATTGAACTTCGAAAAGCCAATTCCCCTCTAATCTGTAACTCAGATGTATATACATGTTTTTCATTGCCTATAGATACTGCTTGCCAATGAACATAGTTTTGGGATGAAATTGGATGTAGAAAGTGCTATTTTATATTTTTGAAATGATTTGTTTTCTTAACCTAAGGAAGAGTGTGCTGTAATAGAGGGAAAACCTTGTGAATAGCACATAATTCTTTCTTTATTCCACCTAGTATAATTATTTTTTCATACGGTAATCAACTTTTTTTTAATTGATTCATTGTTAAAAAATAAAGGGGTACATACGCTTATAATTATTGTTGTAGAATAGATGTTGCATATTCTTTGTTATTATATCAACCCTTTCCCAAATGCCAAAAATGTACAGAAATCTTATTTGAAAGCTGCTGCAGACAACAAAATTGATAAACACAGGATTTGAGCACAATTAAGAACCGGAAACATAGAAGGAAAAGATGAAAATGCTGAAAATCAGCATTTTCATCTTTTCTTGCTATGTTTTGTGATCCTTTCTCCTCCAGGGACGTCAAAAGCTGGTCTTGTTTGGGAAAGGGTTAACACATATTTTATACAAATGTTCATGATGTAAAAAATAAGGTGGTACCGGATTTGATTCTTGGTTTTTTGATCGTCTCACACATCCAGAATTACAACTGCTGTATTTCCCAGAAAGCTGAATGAAAAGGGAATAGTAAAGGTTTCGTCCCAATTGATGTAAAATAGATTCTTATAACTCTTTCCCAAGCTAGGAAATTTTAGAATACCAATTTAAAAGCCACTGAAGACAATAAAATGTGTGTTAATGAATATGAAATTAGTGTATTTTATGGCACAGAAAACATTAAAGTAATATATTTAGTGGGAGAATTTGTTTATCATCAGCATTTTCTCCTCTACCTTTAATGTTTTCTGACTTTGTCTCCTTAAGAGCCATCAAAATCAGATCTTCTTTGGGAAAGAGTTAATTGAAGTTGGTAGAAGACATTGTGGAAAAGGGAAATAAATACATGAATGTTTTTGTATTTCCAAAAGTGTATTCCAAAGCTTAACTTTGTAGAAATGATGAAGTATAACATAGCATGGTCATTTGTTAAGGCATTTGTAAATAGCCTATATTTTTCTTTTATACATTTGTAGTGTTTCACCTATTAACATACACATTTAGCAATATGCTGGTAAAATATCGGATGTAAGTGCTGAATTATGCAGAGTGTTTAGAAAAATACAAAAATTCAAATAAACTTTTCCCAAACAAGACCTAGTATTGGCATCCTCAAAAGAAAAGGCTTGGGAAAGCATTGCAGTTAACCCTTTCCCAAACAAGACCTGCTTTTGACGTACTTAATAGAAAATGCTCGGGAAAACATTGCGACAAAAGAAGAAACTGCTGATAAACAGCAGTTTCTCCTTTTGTCTCGAAATTTTCTTAGCTATTTTCTACACAAATTCTATCTTTAACAACACCAATATTGTCATATGCAGCAGTTTTTGAATAGGATCACCCCAAAAATTTGTCGTTTGGGAAAGGGTTAAAAAAAGAATAAAATGCTGTTAACCAGCATAATGTCCTTTAGCCTCAATATTTTCTCTGCTATAATGGACATAAGTCCTATACATGTAGTTAAAAAAAAAAAATTAACTTGTGGGCATTCAAATTGGAAAAGTCAAAATTTCATTGTGTAGGAGAGGATCAACCCTTCCCAGACAGCAAAATTTTAGGATGGTCCAATTTGAAAGTTGCTGGAGGAGACAAAATGGACATTGAAAAAGAAATTATTTTTGTACAATATAGCTAAGAAAATATTGAGACAAACGGAGAAACTACTGGTTATCAGCAGTTTCTTCTTTTGTTTCAATGTTTTCTCAAGCCTTTCCTGTTAGGGACGTCAAAACCAGGTCTTGTTTGGGAAAGGGTTAACCCTTCCCAGACATTGACACATTTGATGTCCCAAGTTGTAGTATGGCTTTGTAAAGAAGTGATAGATTAAACAAAAATTACTGATTACCGGCATTTTCTCTTTCTTTGTATTGTTTGCCTTTTTAGCTCACCTGAGCACGAAGTGCTCAAGGTGAGCTATTGTGGTCGCTTTTTGTCCGTCGTCCGTCCGTCCGTCTGTCCGTCCGTCCGTCTGTCCGTCCACAATTTCTTCAAACATCTTCTCCTCCTAAACCATTGGTCCAATTTTAATCAAACTTGGCAGGAATTATCCTTATGTGACCCTTTTCAAAACTTGTTCGTGAATTTTTGATTCGTCAAAAAATGTGGGCGTGGCAGGGCGGGGCTTATCGGATTTTAGAGAAATCCTAAGAAAATTCTTTAAAAATCAACCATTGGGCCAATTTGAATCAAACTTGGCAGGAATGTGCCTTGAGTCACCTGTTTCAAAATTTATCCACAAATTTTTACATTTGTCAAAAAGTGTGGCCGTGGCAGGGAGAAAGGGGCTTATCGGAAATCATAAGAAAATTCTTTAAAAATCAACCATTGGGCCAATTTGAACCAGACTTTACAGGAATGTGCCTTTAGTCATCCTTTTCAAAATTTATCCACAAATGTTTACATTTGTCAAAAAATGTGGCCGTGGCAGGGAGAAAGGGGCTTATTGGACTTAAAGAAATCATAAGAAAATTCTTTAAAAATCAACCATTGGGCCCAATTGAAGCAGACTTTGCAGGAATGTTCCTTTAGTCACCCTTTTCAAAATTTATCCACGAATGTTTACATTTGTCAAAAAATGTGGCCGTGGCAGGGAGGAATGGGCTTATCACACTTAGAGAAATCATAAGAAAATTCTTTAAAAATCAACCATTGGGCCCAATTGAAGCAGACTTTGCAGGAATGTTCCGTGAGTCACTCTTTTCAAGTTTATTCACAATTTTTTTTACATTTGTCAAAAAATGTGGCTGTGGCAGGGAGGAAGGGGCTTATCTATCTTAATAAAATCATAAGAAAATTCTTTAAAAATCAACCATTGGGCCCAAATGAACCAAACTTTGCAGGAATGTTCCTTGAGTCACTCTTTTCAAAATTTGTTCCCAAATTTTTACAATTGATAAAAAATGTGGCCGCGGCAGGGAGGAAGGGGCTTATCAGACTGTGAGAAATCATAAGAAAATTCTTTAAAAATCAACAATTGGGCCCATTTGAACCAGACTTTACAGGAATGTTCCCTGAGTCACTCTTTTCAAAGTTTGTTCACAATTTTTTATATTGTCAAAAACTGTGGCCTTGGCAGGGAGGAAAGGGCTTATTGGACTTGGAAAAATCATAAGAATATTCTTTAAAAACCAACAATTGGGCTAATTTGAACCAAACCTGCCTGAAAAATTCTTTTAGTGATGATTGAGAGATAATTGCTTTTCTAAAAAGCAACATTTTGTGTCAATATTCATCAAACCCTATGTTGTTGGTGATCATTTCAATCATCTGCTTGAAAAGATTAATACATTCTACATGAGGTTTGGATATGAATAATTAAAAAAGGAAAGGCTTTCCCATTTCTCTTATCTATTTCTCTTATCTGTTGCTCTGGCCCCATGTTTATCTTATGTAAACAGATAAGAAGGGATTAACCTAGCTTATCAGATGGAGATCTTTCTTCATAACAAACTTTACAGGATCCATTGGAACAAAATTATTACTTTATTGTTTCCAAACAGAAAGTCCTTAGAAGTTTCATGTCTTTGAATTTTACAAAATTGCCATTATCACTCTTGTCATATTGATTCAGGTGAGCGATTTAGGACCATCATGGTCCTCTTGTCAAAAAGAATATATCATTCAGACAGTTTGATAAATTCACAGGTGATGTAGGTGACAAAATTATGTTACTTAATTTGGAAAACATACATTTGTAGCCTGGATTGCTTTGAGAGAAAGGGAAAAAGTTCTTTTTACCCACATTTTCTTGTCTCTCTCCTTTCAAAAATTGCCTGAAAAGGGGACACTCTAACCAGGGCTTGTTTGGGAATGTGTTGAAAAATAAATCAGCAGTGTGATATCATTAAATAGCAATTTTGGATCTAGTCTGATACTTGTTGTTTAAAAGCTTTCAGTTTTGGTTAATAATTTAATATAAATGGTTCATTGGATTGTGAATATGTTTGTATGATGACCAAGTACATGTATTAGAACATAGTTAATGACTGTCAATGTTGATTACAAAACCTCATAACTCAAGCTTTAATAAAGCTCGAGTTACGAGGTTTTGCAATAACACTGACGATTTGTTGGAATGTTCAGAGCAACAGACAAGGGGGGTAAAGACAAAGATGTTTTTCTAATACCAAAACCCTATGTTGTGGGTATGCTTTAGAATCGTTTTGTTGAGATGATTCCAATAAGAACACACAATTTAAAGTTTGATAAACAATGATAAATGATATCTTACATTTATTGATGTCATTACACTCTTATTTGTACCGCTACATACATACTTTTGTATCAGAGAATTGTTTAACCCATAACTGGACAGTGACCCCTTTTGACTCCCTCACAAGAAAAAGCATGTGAAAACATTGTGTAAAATGAAGAAATTGCTTGTGACAAGCAATTTCTACATTTTCCACAATGTTTTCTTACCCTAAATGGAAAGATTTTCAAAATCGTATCAACTTGAAAGTGTCGTCTGCAACACCTTTCAAATTGGAAAAGTTCAAAATTTTGCCGTCTGGTAATGGGTTAAAACATGAAGGGAAAGGGAGAAAATGAAGACTCTGTGTTATTCATTCTTTAGCAACAAAACTTTGATGGCAGACGGTAACATGTGCATGGCGTAATAGATCAAAATTCTCTAAAGTACTTTAGAGCATTTCTTTCTTTTTCCTTCAATATTTTCTAAAGCTTTCTATGTTAAGTCAAAACTGGGGAAGTTTTTTTGGAAAGTATTTAGTTTACTACTGGTTCATTGGTAATAGAATAAATTATGTACCTTAAAAGCTAGCTAGAAAATTTAGAATAGTTTGAGTCATTGAAAATAAGTCAACGCCTTGTCGCAAGGCTGTTGAAATGGCCATATATGAGTTAGAACCATGAAACAGCCCAAATGGTGATTAAGGACCCTGAGAGAGCAAGAGCATTTTCAAACATTGTAGAAAAAGAATTGTATATACATCTACTGGTTAACAGTATTTTCTCTTTCCACAATTACTATGTGCAATTCCTTGTTTTGAATGTTTTGTGATTGGATATACCTATATAGTAAAATGAAAGTTTAGGGCTAGTGGTAATCTATTGTAAGTAGTTATCTTACTGGTAGATCTTGCAATATATTGCACTTAGCCACCAAGTACTTACAAAATAAGGTTTAAATGATGGTGCATTAACAATAGTGCGGAGCGACAGCTACAAGGGGATATTGGCCTCTCGAAATTCTATGTCTTATTTATTGTGTATTAACCCTTTCCCAAACACAAAATTTTAGGATGGACCAATTTGAAAGCTACTGCAAATGACAAAATAAGTGTTGATAAAAATAAGATTTGTGTAAAATATAGCTCAGAAAATATTTAGGCAAAAGGAGAAACTGCTGTTTATCAGCAGTTTCTTCTTTTGTCTCAATGTTTTCTAGAGCCTTTTGTACTGAGGAAGTCAAAACCAGGTCTTGTTTGGGAAATGGTTAAACTATACATTGTTTGGTACTCATTGGAATTGTCTTATCGAATCTGTTCCAATTAGTACCACAACATAGGATTTAGATTTTGAATAATGAATTTAGGATGCCTTTATCCCCTTTTATCTGTTGTTTTGTCAGTAGGTAGGTCTAGTATGATGCTGATTTTCTTCAAAAACGTAATAACAGCCCAAGTCCTTTCCCAAACAAGACCTGGTTTTGACGTCCCTTATAGAAAAGGCTTGGGAAAACATTGAGACAAAAGAAGAAACTTCTGATAACCAGCAGTTTGTCACAATGTTTTCAATGCTATAATATTCTATCTTAAACTACACCCATTTTGTCACTTGCATCAGCTTTCAAATTAGACTACTCTAAAATTTTGTGGTTCGGGAAAGGGTTAAGTCCTTTCCCAAACAATATAATTTTAGGGCGGTGCAATTTGAAAGATACTGTAAATGACAAAATGGTTGATGATAAAGATTGAATTTGTGTACAACATGGTATAGAAAATATTGAGGCAAAAGGAGAAAATGCCAATAATCAGCATTTTCTTCTTTTGCTTCAATGTTTTCCCAATCATCTTCTGTTAGGAACGCAAAACCAGGTCTTGTTTGGGAAGGGGATGGATAAGCTATGGTTATGAGGTTTTTGATAAATAACAACAAGCTTTTTTTTGCTAGGTGCAATGTCATTGTGTACATAGGCATGTAAATATAAATGTCAAATATACATAAATATATTCAAAGCTATGGATAAGATTTAATTATGGCAATGGGGATGTGTTATTTCTAATCCAATCACATCATGTCAAGTAAATTTTATTTACAAAGTCTGTACATAGTAAAACAGATAACATAAGCTCTAAAGAGCTTTTAACATCGACGTATCTTGTGGGTAATTTGAATTGTTGAAAGATAACGATTTTAATGACATGAATTGATTAGTAATATCCAATACATTTTATATTGAAATGTCATTATTATGTCTTATCTTTGGTGCTGTTAATAATATCTTGTTTTGTCAAATTATTAAAGGCTTATTGAAATAAAAGTAAGGGATGGAAAATTGCCCAAAGCTGTTTATAGGATTAGATATGAAAATAAAGATGAAGTGAAATTGTACTATAAATGATTGCATTCTGATCTGAGAAATATTTTCACCCACCTTTAATTTGCCACTTTGTTTACATAGATGTATCAAAAATGTTCACAGTTTTATGTCCATTAAGACATTTTGTGCTAAAGGGAACCATTTGGAATATGGTGTACTTGTAAAAAAATGCATATTTTGAAATAGGTTTATGGAATCAACAAAAATGAAAATGTTTAGTTAACAAGACATTTGATCTCTATCTACAGACTGATAAAGATTAAGCCATTACTAGATGGCAAAATTTTAGACCTATCCAAATTCAAAGATGATGCAGATGACAACTTCAAGTGAATTGAATTTTACATATTTTTGACTTTTTGGATAGAAAATATTGTGGGAAACGATGAAATTTCTCGTCACAAGCAATTTCTTCATTTTCCACAATATCTTCCAAAGCCTTTTTTCATTTGCCACTTTTCGTCAAATGGTCCCTTTTAGTATCACATGTCAGAAATTATAACTTTATATCGGAGGAGTTTAAGTGTTGTTAAAGTGCTTCACATAATAAAATTGATTAATCGCTTCTGTCACCAAAATTTCTATTGATCGATTCAATGATTCTAGTACATTGTTAGTGGAAATCGAAATATCGTAACTACATCTTCTTCAAGCTGTAGTTACGAGGTTTTTGTTCACACATTCTAACATGTGTCTGACTCGGGTATCTTTTTGTCATTAACCTTTTTCCAAAAAGCTAAAAATTTGAACTATTTCAAATTGAAAAAGGTGGCAGACAACATTTTCGAGTTCATGAAATTTTATGGGTATAAAATATTGTGGAAAATGAAAAAAATGGTTTTCACTAGCAATTTCTTCCTTTACCACAATGATTTTCCACCCTATATAAGACTGAAAAATAATTTTAATTTACTTGACATTGTCGTCTGCATTATCTTTGAATTTGGACCAGTCTAGAGTTTTGCTGTCTGGTAATGGATTAATTGTTGGTCTTCAGTGTTGGCAAAACCAAGGCTTGTTCTGGTAATGAGTTAAACTGGTCCTGACTAGCGATTTATCAATGTATGCAATGTTTGTGAGTTGATGTATAAAAATACTCAAGCAAGTTTAATTATATATTTGTACAGAGTTGTATAGACGTTTTATTGTCCTTTCCCCCATTTATTGTCATTAGTTTTATCATTAAAATAAACTGTAAGTATTAATCGTCTTTGTTTTTGTATTCCGTATCCATGGATGTTTTAGCTGAGATTTGATGCAGTGGTAACATGCTAGATTGAAGATAGCAACGGCCATAGCGCAATTGACCAAAGGCCAATCGATAGATCGCTCCGCCCTACATAGAATCTAATACAAACAATGGGGACATTGGCATGTCGATTGTTTTGATTGTCAGTCGATATTGCTTGTTCATTTTAACTTGAGATATTTGCATACTGATTTCACGCTTGAAGTATTATCGATTTTAATGATAAGATACCTTTAAAATATAGATTCTATTTTCGCAAAAATCCTAAATTGGCTATGTGGCCTATTGGATAGCGCGTTGGGCTCATGATATAGAGGATCAAGGTTCGAAACGAACCAGAATTTTTTATTTCTTCTTTTTACTATAATGTGCTTTACATCTTTTAATTTTACATTTGATATACTTTCTTTGTGTTTATTTTTATTTTTATATTTATTTAAAATTTCTATTCATTTCAGTTGTGTATTTCATTATTTTATTAAATTATTTAATTTCAAACATAGCATTTCAACATCCAAGTTACGTCTCGTCAGCAGTGTCAGTAGCACTGGTGTCAGTAGGGCACTCGTCTGCTGTGTCGGTATCTTCCGTGTCTGATCCTGTGATATTTATAATAATGGGATCTGGTTTCCCAAACTGCCAAATTTAGGACTGATTCCCCTTGAGAGTAGTTGCAGACGACAAAATGAGTTTATTTGTGAATTGAAGTGGTACCTTAGAGCAAGGAAAATATTGAGGCAAAAGTAGAAAAAAAAATATTCATTAATAGTAAAAAAAATAGTCACCTTCTGATATTCGATCCTTGACCGTCAGGTCTGAAGTCAGAGATACTTACCATTACACCACAGATTTTGCATGAAGAAAGACTAATATTTAACGCTAAATAAATATTCATTTCAATACAATCGTGACCCAATATGACCCGAATATGCAAATATCTCGAGTTAATTTGAACGATTAATAGATCGATACAATATTGTCCAGCAAGATTAACCCGAGACATCTGCATATGTAATGACCCCACTTCGGCAATCTTTTGTTAAAGCACTCAACAAACGGACTTTGCACACGAAAATTAAGTTGTCCCGGGTTAATTTGGGTGGACAATACCACGTGCAACAATGAATTTAAACAAACAATGGTGATGCGGCATTTTTCTGATCGCCCATTGGTTAGTCGATGGTTTTGATAGACAGCCGGCATTTGGTCAATTGGTAGCTCTTCAGACTCTCGCTCATGAGGTCCCGGGTTATATCCCCGGCCTTGACAAATATCCTTTCTGACAAAACTGACTTTCACCAATGTTTTGATAATTGAAAACCTATGTGGGCAAACAGCTGGAGGCTCTGAAATATGGCGCGCGAATAGGGTCTAAAGTCAATATAGCGCTAGACCGATATTTAAAATAGGGGTAGACCGGTAAAAATAGCGGTCTACCCTTATATTTTTACCGGTCTACCGATAAAAATATCGGTCTACCCTTAAAATAAGGGTAGACCCCTATTTCAAATAACGGTCTAGCGATAAATTACCGGTAGACCGATAGTTATTTTGACCCTTCTGCTCGGAATCTCATTAGCCAATCAAATGGCTCGTTACATCCTCAACCCACAGGGAATTATGGCGCGCGAATAGGGTCTAAAGTCAATATAGCGCTAGACCGATAATTAAAATAGGGGTAGACCCTTAAAAATACCGGTCTACCCTTATACGAGGGACGGTCGGAAAGTAGTTGGACTTTTGACTAGTTCTCTAAAACCATTTATTTTTTTAACAAAATTCTTTCTACACTGTTTAAAGTAATTATCCATCTATGTCTATGCATTTTGCCATCTTCGTAGGAGCATTACTATTGCCACTATTAACCATGACGTAGACCCACTGTATTAGGTACTGTGTAACCACCGGTATCAAAGGCGCCCTGGTCTCAAATTTCTTCTCAGCAAGCATTTCCATCAGTTCTAGACACAAATAAAAGTCGTGTGGGGTAGGGCCTGGGCTATAAGAAGAGTAAAACAACTTTTGTCATGGGTAATATTTGATAATCTCCACTGTAGATGCGGTGGTATGGGAGCGTGCGTAATCGTAAAGTAGAAAACATTTTTCTTTGCTAATCTGGGACGCGTTTACTTCAGCATTTATTCTTTGTTTTTTTCTGAATTACTGCAGAATTGTACTTAGCAATGACAGTTTTTATCATTTGACATGAAATAACTAACTATCAGACCTCGTGAATCCACAAAAGCAACAAACATGACTACCAGCCGAATGTAAAAGCTTAATCTATTCAGAGGTGGGGAACCAGCTCGTTTCTATGACTGCTGTGACTGAGTTTTTATCCCAAGTTCGGAATTATGAACCATTATTCAATCTTCAGTGATAATGTAGTTCAAAAACTTAAATTCCTCGCGATTAAAATGACTAGACTGTTCTTTTGTTTTGGTTACCCTTGTTGTTCCTCTAACAAATAGCCTATGGTACATAAAACCCCTATCACATATAAGTGGACAGAATATTGCATATATTCAACTTTCTTTGAAAATAAACTGACCACATTATTGGCAAATGGATGTAGATTTCACCAATATATAATGTGTTTATACAGTTGCAAATGGAGAGACAGCAGCACGAAAAGTCCAACTACTTTCCGACCGTCCCTCGTATTTCTACCGGTCTACCGATAAAAATATCGGTCTACCCATAAAATAAGGGTAAACCGCTATTCAAAATAACGGTCTAGCGATAAAATTACCGGTAGACCGCTATTTTTATCGGTAGACCCCTATTTTTTTCGATAGCCAATCACAGAGCTTGTATTATACGGTCGTTGATATTCCCGGTGGGTTGAGGATGTAACGAGCCATTTGATTGGCTAATGAGATTTCGAGCAGAAGGGTCAAAAATAACTATCGGTCTACCGGTAATTGATCGCTCGACCGTTATTTGAAATAGGGGTCTACCCTTATTTTAAGGGTAGACCGATATTTTTATCGGTAGACCGGTAAAAATATAAGGGTAGACCGCTATTTTTACCGGTCTACCCCTATTTTAATTATCGGTCTAGTGCTATATTGACTTTAGACCCAATTCGCGCGCCATAGGGAATATCAACGACCGTATAATACAAGCTCTGTGATTGGCTATCGACAAAAATAGGGGTCTACCGATAAAAATATCGGTCTACCGGTAATTTTATCGCTAGACCGTTATTTTGAATAGCGGTTTACCCTTATTTTATGGGTAGACCGATAATTTTATCGGTAGACCGGTAATGATATAAGGGTAGACCGCTATTTTTAAGGGTCTACCCCTATTTTAATTATCGGTCTAGCGCTATATTGACTTAAGACCCTATTCGCGCGCCATACTGAAAGGTTAATGTGCCACAGCGGTTGGGATTTACAGACAGAAACAACAAGAACCCATGAATAGGTGCTCTGGGCAGTCATGGCAATATGACCATCGCAGTTTAAAGGACGTTAAACATGAATCAATCAATCTAACTCGATGGTCGGTTAGATTGAGTTGCCACTGCAGTCTTTTGTGTGAAAATATTTGATGGAGAAAGAGTAAATGTTGGATATCTACAATAACATATCGCTGCTTAAAACAAACTGCAGTTACGCGGTCTTTGTTGAAAAACGATGATATTCTTCTTTTCGCTCAATATTTTTTAATGCTGACTCAGATATAGCCGTAAAAGGGAAAGGGTAACTAACCTGTATGTGTCATATTGTCAATATCACAGGCTTCGCCCTTCATTGGGCCTACTGGTCGTGACAGGTGGATGACGAGATGTACGAGGGGCGTTCATTAAAGATTTCCCCTGACCTACTTTCAGTTGAGATAGGAAGTTGAAATTGTACACATACATTACCATATACCTCTATAGGTCACATGCAAAATTGCAG
This sequence comes from Fragum sueziense, assembly GCA_963680895.1. NCBI lineage: Eukaryota > Metazoa > Mollusca > Bivalvia > Cardiida > Cardiidae > Fragum > Fragum sueziense. The sequence continues at coordinate 1,803,470 of OY804606.1, forward strand.
CTCTGAAGTGCAATTTGTTTCTCATTTCCGTGTGCTGAAGTTAAATAAGGTAGCGTGATGGAGCAAGCAGTCATTAGATTCCTGTATTTGAAAGGTCGCACTCTAAAGGAGGAATTTGATGACATGAAAGAAGTTTGTGGGGACGATGTCCCATCATATGACTTTGTGTAACACTGGTATACTCAGTTCAAGTGTGGACGTAAGTCTGTGGAAACCGCCCGAGTCCTGGGCGCCTACAGTCTGTCATTGATGATTCCACCATAAAGTCAATACAGGGTTTCTGGCACAATCTACAGTGTTCTACAGAACAGGTCTCCAAAACTGCATTAAACGATGGCAGAAGTATGTCTCTCTGGCTAGAGGCCATGTAGAGAAAGATTAATATTTGTGCCAAGTTTCAATTCTCTATATTTATTGGAAGTAGGTTAGGGGAAATCTTTAATGAACGCCCCTCGTATTATGAGTAACGACTAGATATTGCTTAACCCACCTGCAAACAAGACCTGGACCGCGTTTTACTAACATAGATTTTTGCAAAAACCTTGTAACAACACATCTGATTGAAAAAGAAATCATAACAGTAATTATTCGGCCAATCAAATGTGTTGTTGTTTCAAAAATGTTCGTAAGTTCGTTAGTAAAACGCGGTCCAGGCCCCGGTTTCTCGAAAAAAAAACCAACTTAAGTATATACTCATGGGAATATACTCAACTTCAAAGGAATACTCTTCAACGTTGAAGGGTATTCGATTGAAGTTCACATGGATTTCGTGCGATTTGAGCACGGTCCCCAGATTTGAGCATGAGAACTTACTTAAGTTTTTTCGAGAAACTGGGGCCTGTTTCATCAAAACATTTAAGTCATATTTTTGACTTACCAATGTCTTAAAATCGCTTACAACAACGATCGCATAACCCATGTTTTGATAGAATGGCGATACGCGTTTCTTACCCTTAACTTGTCGTAAGTCGTCATTAAAGTGACATTTCACTTTTATCTTTGACAAATTTTACTTATATTTTTATCCGAAAGAGCAGATTTTCTAATGAAAATTCTGAAAATTTCAAGCCAAAATATTGAACCGTTTTCGAGAAATATATATTTTTGTACTAAAATAAATCAAATTGCTGTGGACAACAGTTCAGATTTATAAGGAATTTGTCATTTATGTCTCAACTTTAAAGGCATATTTTTCGATTATAAATAACAACTTCAAAAAACTGATAGAATTTCTATACATTAGAATTAACAACCTTTGATCAAGACATACTTTTGGAAATTGAAATAAATGTGAAATGTCACTTTAAGTCAAAAATACGTCTTAAATGTTTTGATGAAACTGGCCCTTGGTTTTCATGCCCCTATTAGAAATAGGACTGGAAAAAGATCGAGACATTTCTGTATATATCTTATCTATCCTATCCTGCCCTATAGACATTACTTTTGCCATCAGCAATTTCTAAATGTAAGCACCCTAAAATTCGCCATTTGGTATGAGGGTTAATCAGTAAGAGTTGCAGAGTTGTCTAAAATTTCACTTCAATGGGGTTCGATGATCGAGAGTATGGGATTGAAACATCCCCCCTCCTCTCAACATTTATTACATTTTCAAAGTCTAAAGGTCCGGTGAAATGCATGTACAATGTACGTCCAAAAGAACCACCCGTGAAACGGACGCTGTTAAACGCGCTGCGACAGTGTTTCGGACGTGCAATGGCGCTCAATGTAAACGTGGTAGGTATGACATAGAAATAAGTCAAAATGATTTTGGACAGTTTTGTTTTTAGCTCCACTGGCCTTTCAAACCAGCGGACTTTCGTCATGGCGGTATGCCTCATATGGCGGTGTGTCCGTCATGCGTCCGTCCTTCCGTAAACTCTTTTTAAAATTTTTTTTCAAAAACTACTGCACGGATTTCAATCAAACCCCACAGGAACGATTCTTGGGTGACCCTATCTCAGATTTCTTTAAAGAACTCTAATTGAAGAAGAGAGTCTGGAGTTATCTGCCCTTGAATGTCAAAAATGGCCACTTTGACTTTGTTTTCACTCTAGCAACTACAAATATAAACCAATCAAGACAAAACTTGAACAGAATGAGGGTGACTGTAGGATCTTGCCTGCCTATAATTTTCAGCTTTATCTTAATTTTACATCATGTGTTATCTGCCCTTGAAATTGACAAAATTGCCATTTTCGGCTTTATTTCGACTTTGTTTTCACTCTAGCAACTACAAACATTGACCAATCAAGACAAGACTTCGACAGAATGTTGCTGACTTTAAGATCTTGCCTTGGTATAGTTTTCAGCTTGATCTGAATTTTACATCATGAGTTATGTGCACTTGAATTTGACAAAATTGCCAATTGTGTCTTTGTTTTCACTCTTGTTGCACTAGTTACTTAGCATGGTTCCCTTTGAATCGAGACTCAGTTAAATCATTGATGTGAAAGAAGTCATGCATTTGCTTGTTTGCGCAGCCTGAACTTTTGAAATTGCATTCAACAAGACAAACCAGCCAGGCCTGTGGAGCGCTTCCCGACCACCAGGGTTGTCTAGTCTTTTTTAGCTGCTCAAAAACATTAACGCGCTTAAAACCACGGCTGGCAGACATGGTGTGAAAGTGGACTGGACTCCGGACTGACCATCGCCTAGACTCTGTTACGCGAGAATCTATTTGAGGACTGTCTGAACTGGCAGCAACAGTAGGCCTAGTTCAAGAAAATGGACCATTCTCTGTGCTGCTGTGTCATCTTTCATGGGTGCGTTCTTTTGTTTGGCTTCATTTTGCTTAAAACGCCTTGGCAAGGAAAGCTTTGTTTTATTATGTAAATTTTCTGTAAATTGAAAAGACTAGTCGTAATTAATGCTGGGTTTCAACTGACGATCAGACCAACTCGATTGCTCAAGTTCCCTGCCAAAATCCGACCAAACGACTTTTTCCAAGACCTGTATTCAATGATGGGTACCTATAATTCGATCGCGACCCTTTCCCAAACAAGACCTGGTTTTGACGTCCCTATTAAGAATGGCTTGGGAAAACATTGAGACAAAAGAAGAAACTGCTGATAACCAGCAGTTTCTCCTTTTGTCTCAATATTTTCCGTGCTGTATTAGACACAAATGCTGTCTTACCAGCATTTCTTTTGTCGTCAGCAGCACCTTTCAAATTGGATCACTTTAAAAGTTTGTCGTTTGGGAAAGGGTTAAATTCCGCATACTTAATAACCCAACATCTACAGTCAAATCAGGTCCGTGGGAAGCAATTTCATTTGGGGGGGGGGGGGTGCTAAAGACCCTATCCTGAATATTGGGGGGCTAATTTCGATTTTCCCAGAACTTTTAGTGTAAAAGTAAGGAAATTTGGCATTTTTGGCCGGTGTAACGTAGTAAAGTGACCCCCATAGAATACTGACCCCCCGGTCACTATTTTATATAGAAAACTGACCCCCCGGTCATAATATTATTACCGGGGGTCATAGTATTATGACCTACCCACACGTAGAAAAGTGACCCCTAACGTAGAATTGTGACCCCCCATAAAATACCGACCCCCTTCTCAACATAAACACCAAAAGTCTTACTCTAATATAAACCCAACTATGGTAGACGTACAACATAATTATCTTTATCGATAGGCATCAGAGGTGCAATGGCACTCGTCCGTGCATGCGTCTGTCCGTACATACAGAGTGTTTTGACCGCAACTTTTCATTCATTATTGGGCGAACCCGATTCAAACTGGCTGGTTAGACGCTTCCACCGCATCTGAATTGATTTGATTTAAACTCCACGCTGTTTTCAACTGTTATGGTCATATTGCGGCTGCTGGAGCACCTACTATGGATTCCTGATATTTCTCGCACCCGTACTACCAAAAATACAATCAAACCCTCCTGCTGCTCTCTCATATAGATGATTAACACCCATTGGTGAGAGACAAATGACTTTTGTCAAATGTCAGAATGGCTACATGCCGAGCTAGGTTCGAACTCACGACCCCTTGATTGCCAGACCCCGACGTTACCAACTAAGCTATCCGGTCTCGGACCAGCTTTATTGGTTCTTAATCGTATGCACAGTAGGCGTACAGTATGTTCATGGGTCGAACTACTACCGATGTATATTTGTGTGGAAAGGGTAAATGGTTTTAAGGGGGAATGCTCCAGTTTCTTAAATTTTTTCCCAATAATAGAATTTATTCATATTTTGCATGTTGAAATTACATGTTATTACCAATTGAAAAAATAAATAAAAATGGGTGGTCAGCGATCTTGTTTGAATTTTATTGGCATTCGTATCACATAACCCTACATCGAAAAAATGCACAATTTCTTGCGCCTGTCCAAGGTCACTAAAATGCTAACAAAAAGCTGTATATTCATCGTTTAGTCCCGAAAACGGATTTAAAGTAACGTCTTACATTTATTACGAACAGAAAACCCAAAATATGTGCTATTATAAATGCGTAAATGTATAAAACAGCATGCTCACGTGTTCGGTTAGATCAATGAAGCTGGGGTTTTTTATGTCAAAATTTGCATATTTTTGGAAATATTTCAATTTCTACATAATAGAATTTGATAAAACTCCCTCATTGTATTAAGCAACATGTCCTGGTAATAATTCAAAAAGAAAAGGTATAGGTCAGCGCACTTATTAGTGAATTATGGCAATTTTTATCAGCTACACATGAATAAAATGACGCAAAACAGTGGTAACTGCATACACACTTACGACTGTCTTGCTCTAAATATTCGATTTCCATCTTGAGAAAATCAGTTTCGCATAATAAATACACTTTTACCGTCGAAAATGGTAAATTGTAATGATGTGTTATATTATTGAAAATATGGTAGCGAAACATATTGGTACGAAACATTTAAATTACTACAGTAAAGTCCGAGTGTTCCGAAAAACTGGAGCATTCCCCCTTAAAAGGTTTCTGACCCAAAATCACTTGTCCCTCAGCGTTGCGAGTTCGAAGCCTACCAGAGTTATGTATGTGTGTCTGTCATACGCACTTTCCTACCTGGCGGTTGCATAATAGAGTGATTATGTTAACATTTAGTCACTTTAAATAGCGAGATAGTTATCTAGGCTTCTCAATCTGATTAAAATCCTGTGTTGACTTGACAGTAAATATGACCCCTGTGACCCCTTTTCTGACCAATCAAATAAACGCTTCAACGATAGGCGCAGCGATTTAATCCGAAAACTAGGTCACGATGATGTCACATTTCAGTGTAGAACCATGTGTTTGTCATGGGAAGGTATTAATAACCCGTCACGCTAAAAGGGACATAATGGGAAGTCCATAAAACTTAATTTAGATAAATAAGTCCGACTAAAAAGGCGTCAAGCAGCTGTCGCAATTGGAAATTTAAGATGTAAGATATGAAAACAAGAGGACCATGATGGTCCTATATCGCTCACCTGAACCAAGATGATATGAGCCACAGTAGGGTAAGGAGGGGCAAAACGCCCAGGTGGGGTCAAACGCCCACCCCTATTATTTCGTCACTCATTATGTCAATTGATATTTGTCTTGATTTTACACTTGAAGTATTCTTTTAGAAAGATGCCCATGAAATTTTTACATCTAAACGTCATTCAATTATCAGTATGCGAATAATTGTTTATTTTGCATATGTTTGATCTAATAGCTGGGTAATGGGTTTTCTTGTGTATCTTATTTCAGTCCGAGTATTCAATCAACCAAAATGCATTTTATATTTATATGTCCAATTGGTCGCCTACACAAAAAGATAAAAAGAAAAAAATATCAACACATTTTTTTCTCTGGCCAAATTAAATCACCCACCCCCTTTGGGGCAAAACGCCTATGCTGCTTTTGGGCAAAACGCCCAGACTGGGCGTTTTGCCCCTTCCAATGACTAAATAGTGGGCGTTTTGCCCCTTGTATGGATAAGTAGGTATTCAGAAGTACTAAAATTTTCCTTTAAACTCAAAGAATGACTAAGGTTGGTACATATGACGAAATCCATTTACATTTCGTTGTCTACAAAAGAAAAACTGGCAAAAAAGACCGACTTTTCGCGAATATATCAAACTTTTATGTCACCTGATGGATTCATGTGGGGCAAAACGCCCATGAAACGTCAATTTTGTGTTAAAATGAGACAATAAGACCATTTAATCTACTTTAAAGGGGCCTTATAAAAAACATAACATCAGTATGTTTTAATTTGACTGATATGAAGATGCTGCAGACAAAGGACAGTAACATGTAACCACTTTTATAGACAAGTAAATTATGCCCAAATCTAGCCTTTACGCTTGATAAAAAATGTTGAAAATATGATAAAACCCATCCAAAATATATTTTTCCTAGTATATTAATTACAAACTAATTATATTCCTATTTTCCCCCAGATATTTTCAAAATATTTTTTTTTATTTTTCATATGGGGCATAAAGCCCAGTGGTGGGCTTCATGCCCCACCCCCAAAGGCGTTTTGCCCCGAGGGTGGGGCAAAAAGGCCAAATTTCGAGACAAATTGTTTTAACGACAGTCATTTTTATATCAAATGACAAAGCTGTTTTGTGAATAGACATTTGGGACAATGGGCAAAGTTTAATTTCACGATGAAACATTTACATTATACTTTGTTTGTTTTGTGCTACAGCGCTCTTTCCTTAAGGGGGGCGTTTTGCCCCTCCTTACCCTAATGTTTGAATCAATTAATATTTGTGACATTAAGACTGAAAACTAACTTATGGTCATCAACATTATGTTCCTGTTTCGTCTTCATAGGTCAATATATCCGGTTGTAAAGAGTGAAAACAAAGTAAAAAACGAGAATTTTGTCCATTTCAAGAGCAGATAACTCAGCAACTGCTTGTCTAATTGTGCTGAAGTTCAAACCATCCATGATCTTATGGTGATTAACCATTATATCCAAGATCAAAGTTTTGTCTTGATTGGTCACCATTAATTTTGTGGTTGTTAAGAGTAAAAACAAAGTCGAAAACAGCAATTTTATCAAATTCAAGGGCATGTAATTCACGACTTTCTCATCCAATCTGACTGAAATTCAAAGTCATCTAAGATCTTATGGTCACCGATGTTATGTTCTAATAATAGTATTACAGCTCTATCTATTTATGGTAACATTACCTAAGGTCCCTGTTATATTAATTAATACTACATCCAGTCCGGACACTCTGAGTTTGTGATTAAAGCAGTGAACACCATTATTGTGTCTTTTGTATATTAACCCTCAGAAGTCATCCAAGGATATAACATCTGGCGACGAGGATAAACGGTTAGAAATTAGGATTAGCTCATTATAAAGTGGATGGATTACGAATCTTTATAGTGATGGCGCTAAATAACTTGCCGAACTTTCCGTCATTTGAGGTGGACGCTGATAAGTCCAACTGTGGTACAAGATGGGAAAAATGGGTTTCAAGGCTAGAAAACCTATTTGTCGGTCTAAACATCACGGAGGAAGCACAGAAGAGGGCTTTACTTCTCCATTATGCAGGGGAAAAGGTGTTCGACATATACGAAGCTGAGAAGGGTGATGACGACGGAACAACATACGATGGGACCAAAGATGTCCTGGACGGATATTTCGCACCTAGAAAGAACGTACAAATGGAAATCTATACATTTAGATCTCACAAACAACAGGAAAACCAATCATTAGATGAATTTGTGATGGAACTTCGAACTTTGGCAAAAAACTGTGACTTTGAAAATGTTGATAAAGAAATTTTGCAACAAGTAATTCAGAACTGCCGATCTAATCAATTAAGGAGAAGGGCATTAAGGGAGCCTGACAAAGGACTACAGGACATTTTGACTTTGGGGAGAATGCTGGAATTGTCGGAAAAACAAGCTGCCGAAATCGAGACAGACAGGAATGTCAACTCAGTATCACGAGGTAAGGGAAAATTTCATAAGCCATTCCCTAAGAGTAAGACGACACCCAATTCCAAAAAAGGACAACGGACTACGCCTAAACAAAAATCACGTGATGATGCCGCAAGCTTATGCAGGAATTGTGGGTTTGAATTCCCGCACACAACAGCGCCCTGTCCAGCCAAAGGGAGGACCTGCAATCTATGTAAAAAGTTGAATCATTTTGCCCGATGCTGCAGGAGTCGTGGGAAAAATGTCAATGAGGTGACAGAAACGGATCTACAGTCATGTTCGGAAGATGAGTTCAACTACAATATTTCAGTCAAGAGTGTTGGCAACTCAAAATCGCCCAAAACGGAAATCATCTTGAACAACACACAAGTTAAAGCTACCATTGACACTGGTTCAAGTGTTAACATATTGGACGAAAGAACATTTGGTGAAATAGGAAAACCACAGCTGAAAACGCGACGACTACCCAAGTTAATACCTTACGGTGGTGGACAAAATCTAAAAGTTCTTGGATGTTGCGAATTAACGGTCGAGAAGAACGACAAACTCATGGTTGAGAAATTCTTCTTGGTAAAGGGGAATTACGGTACTTTGTTGGGATACGAGACGGCTAGTGCTCTCGGAGTTGTAAAAATTGTTCAACAAATCAACAATTCGGACTCTATCGAATCAAAATACCCTGGAATATACAATGGGATAGGAAAGTTAAAGGGACAAACAGTGAAACTACACATCAATAAGGATGTCAAACCGGTGGCCCAAAAAAATCGGAGGATTCCTTTTCACATGAGGGATAAAGTTGAGAAGGAAATTAAAAAGCTCTTGGATGACGACATTATTGAGGAAGTACAAAATAAATCTACGCCATGGGTCTCGGCAATAGTGACCCCGCCAAAGAAAAATGGAGATGTTCGCATTTGTATTGACATGCGGGAGGCCAACAAAGCAATCGAAAGGGAAAGACATCCTATGCCGACGATCGACGATCTAATTCATGATCTAAATGGAGCTACGGTCTTCAGTAAGCTTGATCTGGCCTCGGGATACAATCAGTTGGTCTTAGACGAAGAATCAAGATCAATTACTACATTCATTACACATCTTGGATTATTCAGATACAAACGACTGAATTTCGGGACTAATTCAGCATCTGAGGTGTTTCAGAAAACAATCAGTTCAGTGATACAAGGGATTAACGGCGCGAAAAATATCTCTGATGACATTCTGATTTATGGAAAATCGAAAAAGGAACATGACATTGCACTTGATAGGGTATTCAAGGCATTGCATGACAGTGGCCTGACATTAAATAAAAAGAAGTGTGAATTTAACAAACCTAACGTCACGTTTTTCGGAGTAGTTTTTGGAGGTTCTGGAATATCTCCTGATCCAATAAAGGTGGAGGCAATCAAACAAATGGAAAGACCACTCAACGTGTCAGAATTACGCAGTTTCTTGGGTATTACGGCTTACTGCTCAAGATTCATAAAGGATTACGCTTCTGTTACGGAACAATTACGGAAACTAATACGAAAAGACGTCGAATGGATGTGGGGGGACGGTCAACAAAACGCATTCGACAAACTGAAAAATGAACTTTCCAGTGAAACGGTTATAACGTACTTCGATCCAAATCGGAATATTGAACTGATCACGGACGCATCACCAGTAGGATTATCTGGAATTTTGACACAAGAAGGCAAAGTTGTAGCTTACGCTAGTCGAGCGTTAACACAGACAGAAACGAGATATAGTCAAACTGAAAGGGAAGCACTCGCGATCGTGTGGGCTTGTGAACATTTTAGCATGTACTTGAAAGGTGCTCCATGTTTTACAGTTGTCACTGATCATAAGCCACTGACGACTATTTGGACAAAGAAACAACCGCCGCTACGAATTGAACGATGGGGATTACGTTTACAACCGTTCAAAATGAAAATCGAATATAGACCCGGAAAAGACAATCCATCGGATTACATCTCTCGACATCCGATAAAAACTAATCAGGAAGAACGGAATCTAGCGGAAGAATACGTAGCATTTGTATTTGAAGAATCCGTACCAAATGCTATGACAATGGACGAAATAAAAAGTGCATCAATCAATGACAAAACAATCCAAAAGGCAATCGAATACACAAGGAATGGAAAATGGCATGAACTAAAAACATTAGGTAACAATGAGGACATAAACATGCAAGATTTACTTTCTTTGCGAAACGTAAAAGACGAACTTACTATCCATTGCGACACGGTTTTACTTAAAAACGACAGGATAGTTATGCCTAAATCGTTACAATTGAAAGCAATCAGCCTAGGTCACGAGGGACATCAAGGGTTGTCTCGAACGAAAAGTTTCATTCGCTCCAAGGTGTGGTTTCCAAATCTAAACGCAGAGGTCGAAAAGGCGATACAAGGATGTATGGCGTGCCAAGCTAACACCAAGGAAGTGAAACCAAGAGAACCACTCAGGATGTCGGAAATGCCTTCTGGTCCTTGGCAAAACCTGAGTGCCGATTTCTGTGGTCCATTAGATACAGGGGAATATCTCATGGTTATAGTCGACGAGTATTCGAGATATCCAATAGTGGAAATAGTGAAATCTGTGTCAGCCAATGCAGTCATTCCGGTAATAGATAAAGTGTTATCAGTGTTTGGAATACCGGTAGTGATGAAAACGGATAACGGAAGTCCGTTCAATAGTCACCAATTCAAAAGTTATTCTAAGAAAATGGGTTTTGTGCACAGAAAAATTACACCATTGTGGCCAAGAGCAAATGCTCAGGCAGAATCATTTAATAAGCCGCTGATGAAAAGTGTTAGGTCTGCAAAGTTAGAAGGAAAACCTTGGAAAGAAGAAATGTTTAAGTTTCTCAGGCAATACAGAGCAACACCTCATACTATAACTGGTTACTCTCCTTTTCGTTTGTTGTTTCAGCGTGAGGCAAAAACTCGTTTGCCAAATGCAGTTGTAACTAACGAAAATAGGGTTGTTGATGAAAATGCTAGACAAAATGACGAAAAGAGCAAAGCATACAGCAAATCGTATCAAGATAACAAAAATCATGCAGTCGACAAACAAATCTCAATTGGAGATAAGGTATTACTCTGTACTGGTGACAAGTCTAAAATGAATACAAATTACAAACCTGTTCCATACACAGTTGTCAATAAGAAAGGTCCAATGCTTACAGTTGAGAATAAAGGTCATAAAGTTACTAGAAATTCATCATTTATGAAAAAGGTATCTGACAATCTCTCTGGTTCAAAACAATTTACAGTGGTGGAGAATGACTTGATGGAAGACGAGGGGTTAGATCGAGATAAACTTTCAGAATCAGTGAAGGATAAGAACTTAGTTCAGGGACAAGAAAGACCAAGACGTGAACGACGTCTGCCAAAATATTTAGACGATTATGTTTTGAAAGGATTACGTTAAAATGTTAAACTTTAGAACATTAGAACAAGTGTAACTTTTGTTTACAAAAGCTTTCATAATATGATTAGAGAAAGGGCTCGAGTATAATTTGACTCATTTCATTAGTGTACTACAGTGTATTTCATACTAGTGTTCTGAAAGAATTAAAAAAGTTGTTACAAACATTATTTGAGCGGAATAATGAGTAAATGGACAGAATGCATGAAATTTAATTGCTATATTGGTCAATCATTAATCATCTATACTCATATCATATAGTTAAAATAAGGTGTTAAGGTTTACATTGTAATATGCTTCGCAAGAAAATAATGGTACACTTAGACGAAACAGTTGTATTGCTGATAAGCGAATTTGTCTTGTTTTACGCACGATAGGAATGTTGTTTATCAAATTAATGGTCATTCATGGTATCATATTCGCATTGTCTGCAAAACAATTAGGTCGTGCTCGGATATTACAAACCAGTTCAGAAAGTCTGATTCACAAACTGAATGGATACTTCAGATAGAAAATGAAGTTAAATTTGAGAAGACATGTTTAACATCGTTTTCATCTTTTATTTAGCTTTATAAAATTTGATCTAAATTTTTATCTAACTTGGGGAAGGATGTTATGTTCTAATAATAGTATTACAGCTCTATCTATTTATGGTAACATTACCTAAGGTCCCTGTTATATTAATTAATACTACATCCAGTCCGGACACTCTGAGTTTGTGATTAAAGCAGTGAACACCATTATTGTGTCTTTTGTATATTAACCCTCAGAAGTCATCCAAGGATATAACAACCAACATTATTAAATTGTAAGTCTTGATTGGTCAATAATTGTAAATGCCAGAGAGTAAACAAAGTTGAAAAACAGTCCATAACAACAATTTTGTCAAATTCAAGGGCATATAACTCATGACTTTCTCATCCGATCACACTGAAATTCAAAGTCATCCAGGATCTAATGGTCATCAGCATTATGTACAAGTTTTGTCTTAATTTTGAATTAATTGGTCAATATTTGTAGATGCTACAGTGTAAACAACGTAAAAGACCGTCAAAATGTCAATTTTGTCACATTCAACAGCATATAACAGTATAACTCATGATCATCTTTTTAACCAATTAAGCTGAAAATTGAATCATCTGACATGTTATGGTCCTTAACATTGTGGCAAAGTTTTGTCTTGATTGGTCAATAATTGTAGATGCTAGAGAGTAAACAGTCAAAAACAGCATTTTTTCAAATTCAAGGGCATATAACTCACGACTTTCTAATCAGATCAGACCAAAAATCGAACTCATCCAAGATCTTATGATCACTAACATTGTGTCCAAGTTTTGTCTTGATTGGTCAATAATTATTGTAGATGCTATAGTGTAAAAAAAGTCGAAAGCAGTCAAAAACAGCAATTTTTTTCAAATTCAAGAGCAGATAACTCAAGACTTTCTGGTCCGATCTCACCCAAAATCAAACTCATCCAAGATCTTATGGTCACTAACATTGTATTAAACATTTGTCTTGATTGGTCAATAATTGTATATGCTAAAGTGTAAACAAAGTTGAAGAAAACAGTCAAAAACGACAATTTTGTCAAATTCAAGGACACATAACTTAGGACTTTCTGGTCCGATCTGACCCAACATCTAACTCATTTGAGATCTTATGGTCACCAACATTGTGTCCAACTTTTGTATTGATTGGTCAATATTTGTAGATGCTAGAGTGTAAACAATGTCAAAAGTAGCTATTTTTTACATTCAAGGGCAGATAACTCCTGACTTTCTAATCCGATCTGACCCAAATTCAAACTCATCCAAGATCTTATAGTCACTAACATTATGTCAAAGTTTTGTCTTAATTGGTCAATAATTGCAGATGATATAGAGTAAACAAAGTCGAAAACGGTCAAAAACGACAATTTTGTCAAATTCAAGGGCAGATAACTCATGACTTTCTGGTCCGATCTGACCCAAATTCAAACTCATCCAAGATCTTATAGTCACTAACATTATGTCAAAGTTTTGTCTTGATTGGTCAATAATTGCAGAAGCTATAGTGTAAACAAAGTCAAAAACGGCCAAAAACGACAATTTTGTCAAATTCAAGGGCAGATAACTCCTGACTTTCAAGTCTGATCTGACCCAAAATCACACTCATTCGAGATCTTATAGTCACCAACATTGTGTCCAACTTTTGTATTGATTGGTCAATATTTGTAGATGCTAGAGTGTAAACAATGTCAAAAGTAGCTATTTTTTACATTCAAGGGCAGATAACTCCTGATTTTCTGGTCAGATCTGACCCAAATTCGAACTCATCCGAGATCTTATGGTCATACATGTTTTGACCAAGTTTAGTAAAGATTGGCTTATATTTGTAGATGCTAGAGTGTAAACACCAAATTGTTGACAGACGGACGGACGGACGGACGGACAGACGGACGGACGGACATACGGACAGACGGACGACGGACAAAAAGCGATCACAATAGCTCACCTTGAGCACTTCGTGCTCAGGTGAGCTAAAAATAATTAATTGAATATAGAATTTCATTAAATTCTATCTAAATTAAAAGAAATATGAGAAAACTTCTACAACTACGCCCCTTTTCCTATAACACAGCATCAAATTGAGAAACAGATAGAAAAGGTTCTTGACAGAATTTCACGAAGTTCATATTGAAGTTTCATCCAATTTGGTGCAAGAGTTGTGGAAATTTTGCTTCGGGCAGACTTAAAGATATAGACGCAATGTTATTATACATTTAGTCCCCTTTTCACATGACAGGATTTTTGTACATGAATTATTAATTATATAAGCTACAGAACATCTCATTTATCACTGAAGAACAAAATTTCATTAAATTATGTTCATTGAATGAAGAGAAATTAGAGAAACACTAATTTCTACATTAAGGCCCCTTTTTCTGTGACACAGCCTCAATTTGAGAAACAGCAACAACAACAACAACAACAAAAACCCGATAACACAGACTCAAAAGGTATTCAGAGATTACACATGTGAAGTTTCATTGAATTTGGCCTAAAGGTTGCTGACATCTGACTGTATATAAAATGACGGACAGACAGACGGACGGACGGCTGGAAGGACGGACGAACGAACGAACGGAAGGATAGCATGGCGACTAAATCGCGGTGGGGATTGTGCATGATGGGATGGATAACGAATACGAGGTATACGGACAAAATTTGCCTCGCTTCAGGTAAGAAATTGTGCAGTAATTTTCTTATTTCTGCTCCAATTTTCAAGCGGTTTGTTGCATGTACCCCGCATTAGCGAGCTCTTTCCTCGGATATATGACTTGTTTGTAGAATCTTTGTACTTTGTCCAAAAATTGATCCCAACCTGAACCGACCAGAAAAACGACAAAAAAAAATCAGGCCCTTTTTCTAGTCGGTTGGGATCGGTTTTTGAGAAAAGTACAGGGAAGTTCCAGATAAATAATACATCTGAGAAAAGGGCTCTGTAAGACGGAGTACATGCAACAAACCGCATGAAAATTGACACAGAAATAAGAAAGTTATTGCACAAATTCTTACCTGAAGCGTGGTTAATTTGGCCGTAGTCGTTACCATTTCGCGTTCTGGTCGGTTGGGACAATATTTCGGGAAAAAGTATCATGAGTTATCTAATATGTCATACATCCGACGAAAGAGCTCGATTTGGCGGGGTACATGCAGCAAACCGCTTGAAAATTGATACAGAAATAACAGAGTTATTGCAAAATGTCTTACCTGAAGCGAGGCGAGTTGGCATCAAATTTTGTGCAAAAAATAGACTGAGTGTACCGTTATGTTTTGATAAACCGTCGGTGTTGTTATAACATCTCTTAACTACGGTTTGATTCAAGCCGTAGTTACGAGATTTTATAGCAACACCAACGAAATACTATTTATTTGTCCGAAATTACGTCACGGTTTACTTGATAAAATCGTTCCCTATTGTCGGTAGTCGTTATCCATCCCATCATGCACAATCCCCACCGTGTAAATGCTCCCCGAAACTTTTTTTCAATGAGCATAATAAACACGATATGATTTGAAACGATATGTATACATGTAGTGTATGTTAAATTAGCAATAAACTAGGTGGGGGTCAGTATTTTATAGATAAAATCAGGGGCGTCGTTATTTTACATGGGGGTCAGTATTTTATAGAAAGGGGTCAGTATTCTATACTCCTCACAAAAAGTTAAGCAACAAAGATGTTTTTCTTTCTCAAATGTGTTTTATCACATCTAATGATCTATGTTTTATACAATACAAAGTTGGGGTCTTATTACACAAATTACGTTAAATGATTGGGAAAATCATCAAACAATAACAAAGTTACACATCCTCGAAAACCGTCCCGACAAAACAATGGTGCAAAACGTCAATCGCCAGCAGTTCCGAATGTGTAAAAAGTTGTTTTCCGGCCACTTCAGGCCATGATCGAGATTCAAGTACCTGGTATGACCCCTACGATGTTCAACACACGCCCGAACACACATTGGCATCGAGCAGATTTGTCTGTCTATTGTCCGTTGTGGATTGATCCTCCATTCTGTCTGCAAGACCTGTTGCAGTTCATCCAGAGTCTGTGGGCGAACATGCTGACCATAGACACGCCCTCAAAGAATGTCCTATGTATGTTCTATCGAATTAAGGTCTAGAGACGTAGCAGACCGGTCTATATGTCTGATGTTGTTGGTCCACAGAACTTCAGTCACAATTCCAGAACGGTAGGGACGGGCATTACCATTCATTAACATAACAGTTGGATCTGTTTACTGTGCCAGAAGGATGATAACAGTCGTGATGATCACGTAAATGCACCTTACACCAGTCATTGAACCTCGTCTGATGCCAACCAGCTCTGTTCTGTGGCAAACACTGATACCTCTCCAGACCATCATACTCCCACGTTCATATTGGTCGTGTTCAGCGATGTTACAGTCGGCAAACCGTTCATTACCGTTTCTCCACACACGTGTCATGCCATCATTAGAATCAAGGCAGAATCTTGACGAGTCCGTTAAGAGTTTGTGACACCAACGAAAGACCCTCAGTTTTGATGTTGATGTTCCAATATTAATCTTTGCCGTCGATGTTTTGGTGGAAGTTAGATCCGTTGAAGTGATATCCTGGACCTTAGACCTTCTGTGTGAAACATGTTCCTCACGGTTTGGATGGAAAGTATGTTTCCTGACACCCTCTGAAGGTCATTTTCCAGCGATCTGACCGTTGTAAGCCAGTTCCTACGGACTAAGGTTGCAACATAACGGTCTTCACAGGTGTTGTTACTCTTAGACGACCTGAACGTGGTCTCTCTAACAGCAGTCCAGTATGATTGTATCGGGTTATTGCTCTTTAGTCAATACTGCGATGAAAATTAAAGTGAATGGCAGCAACAGTCTTGGTTGTCCCACCCTGTAGCATTCCAACAATTTGAGCCGCTTCAATTGGAGTTAAGTAACGTATTGGCATGATTCAAATGTTGATGACATCAAAGTTGTCAAATTGACTTGTTTTAAGCACATACGGAGCTAATGCCAAGTTTGAAATCCGTATATGCGACACATTTTGCATGCATATTTTGGGGGTGAGTGTGTTCTAATCACGTGATAGCTGTTTTTGGAGACGATAACATTCAGTATTCTTTAAAGTGTGTTTAAGCATAGATATGGCTGTCCGAATAACAAATCTGTGCAAAAATTTCCGCGTTTATAAAAAGAATATTGAGAGAATTACTTTTGTTGCTTAACTTTTTGTGAGGAGTATATATAGTAAAGTGACCGGGGGGTCAGTATTCTATGGGGGTCACTTTACTACGTTACACCGGCCCCTGTTCCTATACGGGCCTGCAAATTTATCAGGAGATGGAGCATAGATCGGTCGGGAGTAGTTTTCAAAATGGAACAATCCAATCTTTTGTCGCTTGAAAGGGATTCAAATTGGGCCAATAGAAGACCGATCATCGTGCAGCTAGTTTCACTGTGATGTAAGTTGTACGTTAGGTTTGTGTAGTCATTCAAAGATGGCGACAACAATACAGCATGAGAGGTAGGTGTCTTAGTTTTTCATTGACAAATTTCTTAAACGGCCGTATCTTGCCTTGATACTGATATCATTATACAGGGGAAATGTATACCTATCAACGGTTCTATATGTCAAAGTACCAGTGTTGTCCTATCGTACTCAGTCGTTGTGCAAAAACAGCCCAACACGGAAAACTTTTTTCGAAGCGAGAAAGTTGCCCTTTTAAGGATGATTACATAGTAATCAGCGAACTAGGGAACAAACTATTGCTCTTACTTGGATGTCTTTAACATGCTCTTTTCTATGGTTACTGTTATTTTACACAAAAATGTCTAGAATGACCACAAACACCGTGTTTATTAAATGGCCAGACAACGGTGTAGTCAGAGTGAAAATATGCAGACACAACGGTGCAGTTTCTGTGTTTTATGTACGGTGTGGTTATATTTTCATAACAAATTGTGAACGGTGTAGACATAATGCAATTGTGAACGGTGTAGACTTGAAGTAATACAGAACTTATCATTTCTGGAATGATAATATTTTTATGTTTAATGATAACGTTTTCACGGCTGAGAATCATGTTTTACAATTACTACCGAAATTCTTCAACAATTAAGTTAATAATTTTTCATGTGACTGACTTGTAAATGCTTTGCATCAAAGAAGGTGACAATATGTCTACAAAATATACTTTAATCAAAATATATCAGAATCTAGTTTCCTTGCTATTTGTCAAAGCAATTCCGTAAGGGTCAAACAGTAGAAATTACCAAGAATCTGCTGGCGTCCGTTTTATTTTTTTCTTATTTTCAGTTCCATGCTGTTCACCTATTACTACTGTCATTTCGAAGGGAGTTTCGAAAATGTTGTGAAGCATTCGGAACAGGACCATTCCAGTCAGATATTAAAAGTGCGCAGGGCGGGGGAGATCAATGATCAGACAGGTCAAAAAGATTTGAAAACTCTGAACTTTAGTATTATTCCTGATATTATCAAGAAGTCAAACTAAGACATCATCCCCATTTGCGAGCATAGAATACACAAGATAGACCTCATCGACGTAGAAAAAGGGATTTTGGAGTTAACAAGATTCTTTCTATCGATGATATCCCCGGTTTTGAATGCATGAGTCCTGAACATAAAAAATGACGAAGTTCAACACCCCATAAAGTCGTTCAAAAAGCTCCGACCTTAATTCCTGATATTTCCATTGGACGTGCTAAAACAGATGAAACGGATAGGGTCTCTTCTCTTTCCCCACGAGAACATGAAAACAATGGCTGAAATGAACAGTTTGTTCCCAGATGTGATTAAGTCATTGAGAAGCGTTGATCAACTTGGTATTTGTTTATTTTGGTCAATGAAGGTCGGCTCTCGATGGAAAACATTGCATTTCATTTATTTATGGATGTGTGTAAGTTACACTGTCTTGGTAGTACTTCAATGCGTTTTACTCCAATAGTCAAACGGTTTTGGCGAATAGAATATTGTCTTTTTCATTGCAAATGGTTACATTTTATGAGTGAGCCCAAAAAATCTTGGTCAGAAAAATGTCAGTCCTGAAGAAGAAGTTCATTACGTATGAAATTCCAAAATGAATTTTGCAGTTCCAGAATTCTATTTTCAAGACTTATTTACTTAAGTCGAACAAGACGAAAAAAAGGCCCAAATGTTTATGACACAAATTTATAATTTATGTTTTGTTATTTATAATTTATGTTTTGTTGATTGAATCCTTTATTTTGGGTTAAATCAGACTTTTCAATGAGGGGTCAATTTGAAAACAAGATACATTTCGATCAATAATTATCATACTCCATGAGTTGAAATCATTTCATTAATTACAATAATTGATTGTAATAACCAATTAAAACAGTTACAAAGAAAAATTCAAAGCCAGAGCCGAAATTTCGAATCTACAAATCAAATGAACGGATGAACAAGAAATTTGCCGTTGCACTTAACATGGCTTCAAAATGACGGTTATCGTATGTCTTATTTGATATTTTGTGATGGTATTCCTTTTGATTATCATTTCCGTCAGATGTTTATTCAATCACAAATAACAAAAATGTCTCCCGAAAATTAAATCAAACATACATTGAACTGTTTAAGGCTTAGGAGAATGAAGAAAAGAGAAAACATATTTTCTTAACTTTTGTTTTCATTTACTTTGAGGATGGCGGCATTTTCATCTGAGTTTTCTAAGACCAAAGTATTTGAGGGAGATAAAACAGATGATCTGCTATCTGTTAGAGCTAGTTCGCCCTATACAACATACCAAGTCTACACCGTTCACAATTTTTTGTGAAAATAATAACTACACCGTACAGATAACACAGAAACTGCACCGTTGTGTCTGCATATTTTCACTGTGACTACACCGTTGTTTGGCCATTTAGTAAACACAGCGTTTGTGGTCATTCTAGACATTTGTGTGTAAAATAACGGTAACCATAGAAAAGAGCATGTTAAAAACATCCAAGTTAGAGCAATAGTCTGTTCCCTAGTTCGCTGTTTACTATGTAATCATCCTTAAAAGGGCAACTTTCTCGCTTCGAAAAAAGTTTTCCGTGTTGGGCTGTCTTTGCACAACGACTGAGTACGATAGGACAACACTGGTACTTGGCTATATAGCACCGTGAATAGGTATACATTTCTCCTGTACAATGATATCAGTATCAAGACAAGATACGGCCATTTAAGGAAATTATCGACGAAAAACTAAGACACCTACCTCTAACGATTTCCCCCGACGCCATCTTTGATTGACCACTCAAAACTTCCGTACAAACTACACAAATCTAACGTACAACTTACAACACAGTGAGTTTATCGGATTTTGATAATCATGATACGGTCTCGCTGACGAATCGATGCACGGCCAGACGAATTTCATTAACGGGACATCGCCATTTTGTAAGAGTGAACGGTTTCGTTTTTCTTTTTAACCAATTACCAGACGGCAAATTTTGGACAGTTCTCAATTGGAGATGACAATTTCAAATCGATAAAATTTTGCACATCTTTCCATTTTGGGTTAGAAAACATTGTGATAAATGAAGAAATTGCATGTCACAAGCAATTTCTTCAATTTCCATAATGTTTTCCCAAGCCTTTTAGTGAGGGAGTCAAAAGGCGTCACTTTGCATAAATGGGTTAAACCCATTGTTTTAAGAAAACATCGTGGGAAAATGAGGAAATTGCTAGTAACAAGCAATTTCATCATTTCCAACTATGTTTTCTACCAAGAGAGGCAAAAAATGTAACATTTCCTTCATTTGAAATGCCGTCTGCAACATCTTTGATATTAAGCCAGTCTAAAATGTTGCCGTCTGGTAATGGGTAAAGCCCTTTCCAAACAAGACCTGATTTTGACGCCCATAATTTGACCGCTTCAGAAAATATTTGTCTCAATATTAATGTGCTGTATCTAGTATACATCACTCTAATCCGAGTCTTCTCTGATGTAAATACGCTCTTTGATATTTTGATTTTTTGCTATTTACATCAGAGAAGACTCGGATTAACATCACTCTTGCCTTCATTAACGAAAATATGTCGTCTGATGCAGCTTCAAAATGGGAGGACAATCGAACTTTCTTGCGTTTGGCAAAGGATTAATCGAACTTAATCCAAATTCTCTGCAAACTTTGGTTTGCAAAGTCCGTAAGTTGATCATGTGAGCCTCTATAAGACATTGTCGATGTGAGGTTATTATTTTGCATAGGCCTAGGTCAAAAATACGTCTTAAATATTTCGATGAAACAGGCCCCAGCTCTCCCAAACTGCAAAAGCTCAGTCTGCCTCAAGCTACTGCCGGCGACAAAAAGGACGTCAATAAAGATTGGGTTTGTGTATTGTGTAGCATAGAATACATCGAGGCAATAGAAGAAAATGCTGGTTATCAGCATTTTCTTCTTTTGCCTCAATGTTTTCCAAAGCATTCTCTCTTTATCAGGAACATCAATAGACAAACCCATTCCTGCTGCTTTCCTAACAGTTGCCTCAGGTAATGAAGAAGCCATCAGAGAACAAAGTGCATCATGATCCGACGACATAGTGGCTTTTCAACGAAAACCTCGTAACTGCAGCTTGTTTAATCCGAGTCTTCTCTGATGTAAATACGCTCTTTGATATTTTGATTTTTCGCTATTTAAATAGCGAAAAATCAAAATACCAAAGAGCGTATTTACATCAGAGAAGACTTGGATTACAGCTTGTTTTAAGCTGCAGTTACGTGGTTTTCGATTAAAAGCAGCGATATGCATATCGTCATTGGAGGACCAAAATCTCGTACCTCCTACTTTTTCAAGCTGCAGTTACGAGGTTTTGATCCCTCACTAATGATATGCTGATCTGGGTCCATCATCCATGTTGACCTAAAATTTCATAATGGCGATGAATTTTCTGCTAAAATAGACTTGGTTTGCCGTTATGTTTTGATAAACCGTCGGTGTTGTTATATTATCTCGTAACTACGGCTTGAATCAAACCGTAGTTACGGGATTTTATAACAACACCCACGAACGAACAAACGAACCCCCCTCGGTAGCCTGATTGTTTCATTTTCATGCAGAAATTCAGTCAAAATTGTGTAATTCTGAGAAAACGAACCCCCCCCCCCCCTTTTGTATATTCGAACCCCCCTTACAGAAATCCTGGATCCGCTGCTGCTGCAGCCCCTGTTCAGAGATGAGTACAGTGCATGACAAGTGACTTGATTAATAATTGATACCAAAATTTTATTGCAAACATTTCTGCCAAAGTAAACACATGCAATTTGAGTAAAAGTTCATTATGAAGAAGTAGAGCATTTGGTGTTGTTGCAAAACCTCATAATTCCGGCTTGATTAAAGTTGGAGATACAAGGTTTTGCATGAACACCAACAAAAGACAACAAAGCAGTTGATAGAGGGGGTAAAGTTATTCTAAATTAGCTATTTCAAATCTAAACCCTATAATGTGGGTACTGTGTACTAATTTTATTATTTTAACCCTTTCCCAAACAAGACCTGGTTTTGACGTCCCTGATAGAAAAGACTTGGGAAAACATTGAGACAAAAGAAGAAACTGCTGAAAACCAGCAGTTTCTCCTTTTGTCTCAATATTTTCTGTGCCATATTTTACACAAATCCAATCTTTTTCAACATCCATTTTGTCATCTCCTGCAGATTTCGAGTTGTATCATCCTAAAATTTTGTTGTTTGGGAATGGGTTAAGTAGTCTCAGTGAAACGATTCAAATGAGTACCCAAAATAAATGACAATATCAAGTTTGATTCACAATACATGTAAATAATATTTTCATTATCCCAAAGCATTTATCCCCCTCTTATCAGTTACTCTGAAACAAGCCTTTACCAAAAGACAAAATTTCTAACTTTCTTGAAGTTTCAATGACTGTTTTATTGACATTTAATAAACAGAAATTAACAAATTGCAATAAACAACAGTACATCAAGATTCATATAGAAAATATTCATAATGAAAACCATGCAAATTTTAGATCTATATTTCATAACCCTTTCTCAAATGGCAAAAATTAAGCTGTTGGCATTATAATATAGTATGTTTTTTGGACAACAAATTTGTTTCTGTTAGCCTATAAAAGGTTGAATTAGCATACGCTACCTAGTAATGATAGCACATAAAATATTAAGAGCCAAAAGGAAAAAATACTGATTCATCAGCATTTCTTTCGTCTCATATGATTTCCAACACCTTTTCTTATGGGAAAAGGTTAATCGAAAAGTTTGTAAATACAAATTCAACAATTCAAATTGGTCTTGACTTTACCCCGAAAACAATTTGTGGTTTTCAAAAATCATACACAAAAAAATATTTTGAAAGGCCCATTCAAAAATGTGAAGACATTTTGTTTTCAGTTTAATGGTCCATGGAGCTTTAATGGAGTCTGAATTCTTGCCATGGGAAAGGGTTGAATCAAAAGTTCATGGTTTTGAAAACATTCTTTTTTTCATGTCTTTATACCAAATCAATTAGGATTAGTGACATTAGTGAAATTAAAGTCTGAAAAAGGGTTTTATGAAACTATAACCGATCCCACTACCCTTTATAACTCCGGCTGACTGCCGCATTCTTAATTTCTGACTCATAGCATTGAAACTCTCCATTACTACATATCTGAATGGCTCACATATTTCAATACTGAACCCTTCGCCTAACTTTCACTGTTTCAACTCTTATCCAGATAAGACCTTCTTTTATGTACCTAATGGTGAAAGGTAGGGAAAATATTGAGACAAAGCAAAGATATGCTGATAACAACCATTTCCTCATTTTGCCTCAATATTTTCTATCAGGGTTTGTACCCCTTGTAATTATGTAACATGGAAGGCTGCAAAAATTGGGGGTACAAAATTAATTTGTGGGTGAAAACCCCCCATTTGGTGGCTTTTGGGAATCCTGTTTAGATATTAAGTTAAGATGACAAATGACATCTTTGATTCTTTGCCTTCTTTTGCAACATCCACTTGTCTACAGCAGCTTTTAGATTGGACCAGTCCAAATTTTAACAGTTTGTTATAGGGTAACCGGTCAACCGGTTTACCCGGTTAATTCTGGTATGAAAAAAAATATGATATTTCAATAAAGTGTCAATTTGACAAGAGAAAGCAGATTCAAACAAACCCTATCCTAGACAAATCCTTATTTTGACATACCATTTTAGAAACTGTTGAAAAGCATGAAAAGCCATGAAAATGCTGATAAACAACATTTTCTCTTTCAATGTTTTCAGAAAATCAAATGCCAATTCAGAGATATTTCTACAATTTCAAGACTGTGAGTCCTGGGGACTCGCTGGATTCCATATCAATGAGTCCAGCTACTAGTTCAGTGAGTCCAATACACTATTTTTAATAGGAAATCTGTAAAAAAATGTTGCATCCTGGGACTCGCTTGAATTAAAACTTTGCATCCCAGAGACCAAATTGTGAGTAAAAGTAGCAGGATGCGCAGGTAAAAAAATCACTGCCAATTTACCATGTCATTAACAGACACATCATGTTGCTCATTTATTTTTGTAACATTCATGATTGACTTAGTCATCTGCAACAGCTTTTAATTCGATAAAACAAACTTAAAAGTATCCTTTCTTTTGTAAACATGTATCAGAAATTCAGTTATGATTTCAGATTAAATTGGACCAGTTTATGTCGTAATTGTTCAAAGAAAAGGAATACACATTCAACAGTTGACTTGTCTATCACTCATCGGCATCAGTATTTTGTAAACCACTCCTCCCATGATGGGCTTGTCATATTATCAACGAGTTTACATCCAAATTTCAGGCAAGCAAGGTTGGTCTAAGTCAAGAGTCTGTTCTTTTATGTATGTGAATGTCTCTCGAAACATCTTCACCAGTTGACAAAAAATTCTCTATGCACTACAAGAAATATTTGTAACAATCACTTACAAAATCACAAAACCACTGTTGATACACATATGTAGATAAATATATATGTTATTGTATTAATGAATAATTGATATACTCCTAAAGGTAGTTCAATTCTCTCCCCACGGTGGGTTCAACTATTCTATCATAGTCCTTATTGATTATCGTCAGCGTTTTCTTGTGAACTATCACTGGTCCAAAGGGTCAGATTGTCCCTCAGTAGCTGCATGATAAGTGTGCTATCTTTGTATGAATCTTCGGGTACAGAATCCAGGTTGCTTATAGCTTTATCAAAAGCATCCTTTGCCAGCTTACACGCCTCATCAGGGTCATTCTTAATCTCGTAATGAAATACAGAAAAATTCAAAGCCAGTCCAAGTCGGATAGGATGAGTAGATTCTAATCGATCTGCTTCTTCCATGGCTTTCTTATACGCCAATTCAGAACTTTCGACTGCTTTCTGTCTGCTGTCATCCTTTCTCACTTCAGCTAAATAACGGTGATAATCTCCCATCATTTTGTAGTAAAAGACTATACTGTCCTTCTTTTGTTCATCACCACTTGATGAGGGGATCAATTCTGTTTCGAGAAGCGTGATTACTGTGCCACATATATCCTCTAATTCTTTTTCAATCTTGGCTCTGTATTCTCCCACCTTCTTTGATTTAGCGCCCTTTGATTCTTCAGTTTTGGTCTCTATAGAGGAAACCACTCGCCAGGATGCTCTGCGTGTACCGACAACATTCTTGTAGGCGACAGACAGCAGATTTCTCTCTTCCCCACCCAGCTGTTTTTGCTGTCTAACCACCTCTCTCATCAACTCCGCCATTTCATCGTACCGCTCAGCTTGTTCAGCGATTTTCGCCATGTCGACACATTCGTCCTTCGTGAGGCTTCCCACATCTACAGCCATCTTGTCGCTTTACCTTCGACTGAACAAATACAAAACGGTGGAAACGAGTCAATTATTATTAATTCCGCTATCTGTATTTAAAACAAGTGTAACGTCCTTACACGCTCTCACCGTTGGATCTATGCCAATTTTACTGCGATCAAAATGGCGGCTTCGATTGCAAATTCACTCAAGCGTAAAAAGTGCGTAAGATAGTAGTGGATAGTTACAAAACTTCATTGACTAATTTTTGGTAGTCATCACTTTTGAATAATATTAGGGAAAAATAGGTGTGTTCATAATGTCGATTGATATTACTGAAAAATAATAAAATACATTCAAGCACCATTACATTGAATGGTTTACAGATAACTCGTACCAAGTCCAACTCGTACCACTTGAGTCAACTCGTTCCAAATCTTAGTCAACTCGTACCAAAAAAATGGGAAAACGCAGGAGTCAATTCGTACCTTTTTTTTATCTCACCTTTTCATTTCCCACAACCAAAAAATAGTTAGTCAATTCGTACCTTTTTTTATCTCACCTTTTCATTTCCCACAACCAAAAATAGTTAAACTTGATATTTCATATTAGTTCATCAATTATTACAGAGAAGCACGCCGACTGAAAAAAATATTATCAAAGGGACAAAGTCCAAATTTTAATCCCTAATTAGAAACACGTGAATCTTTTAATTATTATAATTGTACATTGGATGACATACCCTAATAATTATGCCACATAGATCTAAAGGCGGCATATTCTCTTTTTGTTAAAATTTATAATGTGTGCTTATTAATTTTCAGTGGCGGATCCAGGATTTCTATGAGGGGGGTTCGGATTATATGCAAATAGGGGGGTTCGTTTTTCAAGTGTTGCACAATTTTGACTGAAATTCTGCATGAAAATGAAATAATTAGGCTACAGAGGGGGGTTCGTTCGAACCCCCCGAACCCCCCCTGGATCCGCCACTGATTTTGATAATTAGTTGCGCAAGTTTCCATCAATTGCTGTAGCTTAATTGTTGTATCTCATCATTTGTTTATTATTATATAAAACAGGATAATTAGGGGGTTAGAACACTGTTAGAAATAGAGAAATATTACATTATGTATATATTGTCATTTTTATACAATATTTAATCCTATGGAGTGGCCATTTTTCCGCAAACGTACTCCAAATATCCCATAAAACAGTTTTAGAAAAGGAGAAATACATCTTTAATCGAATTATCTGATAAAACAATGTTAGAAAATGAGGAATATGCGTTATTTTAATTGTCATTTTTATAAAATGTTTTATCCAATGGAGTGGCCTTTTTTAATTCCCCAAAACGTACTAAAATATCTTACAAAACTGTTAGAAAAGGAGAAATACATATAGAATCGAAATGTATTATAAAACAGTGTTAGAAAATGGGAAATATACGTTATTTAAATTGTCATTTTTATAAAATGTTTTATCCAATGGAGTGGCCTTTTTTAATTCCCCAAACATACTCGAAATATCTTAAAAAGAACTGTTAGAAAAGGAGAAATACATATATAACCGAAATATATTATAAAACAATGCTAGAAAATGAGAAGTGTGCGTAATGTACATTGTCATTTTTATACAATGTTTTATCTTATGGAATGGCATTTTTAATTCCCCAAACGTACTCGAAATATCTTATTAAACTGTTAGAAAAGGAGAAATACATATTATATAATCGAAATATATCATAAAAAAATGTCATACAATTTTGTCAAATAGATCTATTGTTCATCTTTTTTAACCCATTACCACACAGTGAATGTTTTTGACTCCTCACAAGATAATGGCTTTATTAAGCATAGTGGAAAATGTAAAATTCATTCTTACAAGCCAAAAAAAAAAAAAACAAAAAAAAACAAAAAAAAAAAAACGCATTTAAAGTTGAAATGGAAATGACAAATATTTACATCCGAACTGTGGTAAACTAGTTTAACGAAAAAATAAATTCCTCATAAACGGCGGTATACTTTAGCTTGAAATGTTCAGAATTTTCATCAGTTCATACAGTTTTGGAGACCAGATGTACTATGTACATAAAAACTGAGAGCATTTGGAGAAATACATCTTTAATCGAATTATCTGGCGGATCCAGAATTTCTGTGAAGGGTATTCGAAATACAATGTGAGGGTGGGTGGGTGTCCTTTTCCTATTTTCACACATTTTTTTACCGAATTTCTGCATAAAAATGCAGATGATGTGGCACTTTTATCCCACTCAACGACAGAGATGGAACTGATGTTAACCACAGTAGGAAATTTTACTACAACACACAGATATGATATCAACTCGACAAAGAGCGCCTGTCTTATGTTTAAAAACAAAAAATGTGATGACGAACCAAAATTTCTCCTCAATAATGAACCAATCCCATTAACAGACAGTACAACCCACCTCGGCATAACCAGAGAAACAGGGAAAAGTACAATAGTAGAGAGCAGAATACAGCTTGGTAGAAGAACTGCATACTCTCTCCTAGGAGCAGGATTCCACGGAGTAAATGGCCTCACTCAAAAAATTAAATCCCACATATGGAATACCTATGTTGTCCCAAGAGTTCTGTACGGATTGGAAGTAATTACCTTTACCCAAAAAGAAGTAAAGAAACTTGACGCTTTCCAGACAAAATGTATCAAACAACTGCAACACTTGCCTGATAGGACATCAAATACTGCCTCATCTGCACTCATGGGAATCATCCCCTTAGAAGTACAAATACACAAAAATATCCTCAACTTATTCTACGGAATTCTACAATCTACTAAATCAGTGGAGTATGAAATTGCTGTGAGACAACTTGCGACGAAGACCCTGGATGATAACAGCTTCTTCTCCTATGTCAGAAGACTCTTACTTCTATACAAATTACCATCAGCTTACTCACTCCTGGAAAATACTCCTGGAAAACCAATCTGGAAAAAGATGTTAACAGAGAATGTGAATAGTAGAGTAGAAATGCTATGGAAAGAAGATGTGGCATCTAAATCCTCTCTGAAGTACCTTAACCCTGATTCCTTGAAAGTTGGACAAGTCCATCATGTATACAGTACTGTCAGACCAAACAAGGAGGATGTCAAGAGATCAGAGCTGAAAGCAAGAATTCTATTGGGATCATACCCACTACAATCAAATAAAGCAGTTTTCAACCAGTATACTGTTGATCCCACATGCAGACTGTGTCAACATGAAGCAGAGACAAGAGACCACTTTATTACCAAATGTACAGCGTTTCAACATATCAGATCAAAATACAGCAAACTTATCCAATCTGCTCTAAAAGACAGAACCCCAGATCTACAATTATCCTCTGTCGATAGTATCTTCACTCAACTGATTTTGGACTTTACCAACCGAGACACTATAGATACAAAACAACTATCCATATCCAACATAAACCGGCTTGAACACCTATCCAGGGAATACCTGTGGAAGATTCACCTCAGCAGATCCCAGAAACTTGCAAAATGCCAGTAATGCTCAAGGACTATTCAAAATTAATACACCTCAGTTTATTATTGTCATTTTTCAAGCTCTGGCGGACATAAGACATTAACATTTCATTCTGTGTACAATCACATTTCACTACTACGTTATGAACTTCATAAATTTTTATAAAATCGTATCCAGTTTTAACATTACCTGTGTCACGAGAAATACTGTGTTAATCTATAAACGCTGGCGTAAATAATATACACTTTATTACTATATAATCCACCTCGCGACGTAAATAATAAGGCATGCAACGCGTATAGTGGCGTATATATATAAAAAATTCATATCATATTCATATTTGCGGTGTTTGTGCTCCGACAAGGATCTACAACAACAACATTCACCAAGGACAACTTGGGTTCTCCGAAAAGAAAACGGAGGAAATTCAACAGAACAGAACAGAACAGAACAGAACAGAATGGCATTATTAGGCTATATAGAGGAGGGTTCGTGAACCTCCAAACTCATCCTGGATCTGCAACTGATTTAAACGCATTAGAATAATAAATCGTGGCATCAAGGCATACTTTAAAAAATGAAATGGGAATGTGTCATTGTCTTTTTGATATGGTTTTATTCTAGTAATTTATTCCTCTTGAATGGATCTTTAACCTTTCCCAAAACTAGACTTGGTTTTGACTTCTATCATAAAAAGGTTTGGAAAACATTGATGCAAAAGAAACAATGCTGATAATCAGCATATCTCCGTTTGCATAAATATTTTGTGTGTTATGTTATTTTACATGTACTGTTCAGTAACAACACACAAAATATTATGTATAAATCAAATCTATTCTATTTTCTATTTGGGAATGGTGTAAGGAATGAAACATGATAGACAGATAATTGGGAATAATTATATCAAGGAAATAGAGAATCTAAATCTTCCATTTTCGAGGCCGGTTTGCGACCCTCGAGACTGTTTGCAACCTTTTGCCGTTTGACAGCCTCAATAGCGCAGTGGTTAGAGCACTGCGCTTGAAACCCGGAGGATCCGGGTTCGAGTCCCGCTCGGGAGGAGTGTCCTTGGGCAAGACACTTAATTGTCAACGCCGAAGGCGGGGGGAAATACATAGGAATAGATAGTTTGGAACGTGGTTGCAACATGAGTAAAGATAAGATCCGAGAATTTTCGAATGTTGGGTGTCAACGCCTCAGTCTACCCAGCTGTAAATGGGTAGCAGTGAATTAAAAACTCAAATGCCTCTCTTCTCTCTGCATAAAAAATGAATAATTATATAATTATGGAAAAAAGTCACTGTAAATTGAGCGCACGGGATTTTAACATGTTTCTATGTATGTCTTTAAATGTATTTATGTGTTTATAATGAATGTGTGTGATTGAGTTACATTGTAAGAAAGAGAACATTGATGGATGAAAGAGCTTACAGTTGACAAGTACATATATAACCAATATGAACGCCATCATGGCCGTGCCCCGAAGGCGGGGGGAAATACATAGGAATAGATAGTTTGGAACGTGGTTGCAACATGAGTAAAGATAAGATCCGAGAATTTTCGAATGTTGGGTGTCAAATAGGTTTCCAGTCCAAAAATTCCAGCCTATTTTCAAGGGCGAGAACTATACAAGAGGGAAAAATAAAAAAAAGACTTCAGAATACTGTCATAAACTTCGGTGCGAGAACGACAGCAATTAGATGAAAGAACAGTGACAAAATACCAGCATTAGATAGATGATTAAGTAAATGAAAATTTGCGTATTTATAATGCATTTTGAGAATGATTTTTTTTGTTAAAAATGGATTTGTCACCAATTTTCGCGTAGCCTCTAGTTTCCCGTATTCGAGCAGGTTCCCTTATTCGATAATTCGTATTTCCACGTGTTGTTGTTGTTTTCTTGCAATGGCCGAGTGTTTATAATGTTTTGAGATCGTATTGTGTTAAATGAAAACTAAAATGAAAAAAATATCGGACATTTTCTATCTATCTCTGAGTACTGTCAACCCCTCTTCCGAGTGTTACTGACAGGAAAGAGTGCACGTTGGAATGTTAGTAATAAGGTGAAAGAAGTAAAAGTAAAGATCTGACAAGTCAGATAAGTGAAAGTACATAAAAGTAAAGTATTGGTTAAAATGTTAGATAGTGAGAGTGGAGTAAAAGAGTAAAAACAACTTCAACAAAAATAGATGAAAATCAAGAGGTTGACATTGTGTATCTTGACTTTAAGGCTGCCTTTGACAAGGTGCCCCATAGAAGACTCATGAAGAAATTATGGAATATAGGGATAAGAGGTAACTTACACAAATGGATATCCAACTTCCTGACTGATAGGCAACAAAGAGTAACTATAAATGGATCTGTATCAAGTTGGGAGCATGTAACAAGCGGTGTCCCACAAGGAAGTGTGCTAGGTCCTGTACTGTTTCTAATTTACATTAATGACCTACCGGATGCATTACAATGTGCAAGCAAACTATTTGCTGATGATACTAAACTGTTCATGCCAATTAGCCAACCAGACGATGAGATCTGTCTTCAGGACAATATATTCAATGCATGTGACTGGTCGAGGAAATGGGAAATGTGCTTTAATACCAATAAATGCAAAGCTCTTCACTTGGGAAAAGACGATGAAAGTCAATACTATATGAAAGATGCCAATGGCAAAGTTACAGAAATACAGAAGGTTGAAAAAGAGAAGGACCTAGGAATTATTTTCGATTCAAAATTAACTTTCAACATCCACATCAATGGCAAAGTAAACCTGGCAAACAGAAACTTGGGCATTATACATAAAACCTTCACCTTCATGAATAAAAAAATGTTTCTTCAACTATATAAGGCAATGGTAAGACCACATCTAGAATATGGCTCAGTCATCTGGAGTCCCAGATACAAGAAAGATGCAATCTCAATCGAAAATGTACAAAGACGTGCAACAAGGATGCTAAAAGAATTAAAAGGCAAATCATATACAGAGAGACTCAAAATTCTAGGGTTGCCCAGCCTAGAGTATAGAAGAGAAAGAGCCGACCTAATACAGATTTATAGACTTATTAACAATATTGACAAAACCAACAGTAATATCATAAAATTACGCAAAGAAAATGTTACCAGGGGCAACACTTTAAAAATATTTAAACCAAGAGCTAGGACAGACTGCAGAAAGAATTGTTTCAGTAATAGGGCTGTTAAGAACTGGAATGACCTTCCAGATGAAGTAGTTCAGGCTCCATCCCTGAATGCTTTCAAATCCAGACTAAACAAGCTATGGAAACCAAATATCAAATTCGAACCAAAGTGTTACCAAGTGTAATTGTAATACTTGTAGTTTTAAAAGTAAATAGGTGGAGAAGCAGAGAAAATTCATCGAATAATTAAAGGGTATCATTAAGGTAAAATGGGAAAAGGAAAAGTAACTAAATACTCATAAGTGGCAAGGACAAGCAAGTGATGGACTGCCATATTTCTTGTCCAAACCAAATCAATTAATCATGAATTGTACTCTTTAGCATATAATAGTTACCCAATTATATAAAGTTACTATTAAGAAACAGAAGAATGTAAAAAAAGAAGTATCATTATTTAAAATAGATAGGGGAAAGGTCACTATAATAGAGCTGGAAAGTATTATCAAGATTAATAATTTGCTACTTAATAAAAATGTGCTTAACCATTTCCCAAACAAGCTCTGGTTATCACATCCGAAATCAAATGGTTTTGAGAGGGTATTGAGTCAACAGAGAAAAATGCTGACAAGCAACATTTTTACCTTTTGTCTAATTTTTTTTGATAACTGTCTACACCAATCATTTTATCAATACTAACTGTCACAGTTTGTGATATCAAATACAGTTTTCAAATCGGACCAAAAAAAAAATTGTTTGGGAGATGGTTAATCAGATGGAATTGTAGGTTATTAATGTAGGTTATATCTACTAGGAGTATCTTAGATTTCCTATTGCTTGATTCTTTTGTATTTATGATTTATAATTGTAAATAAGTGTGTGTTTTTTATCCCTATTTATAATAGACAAATATTAATTCAACTAGAATACAATTCTCAATACAAAGTTGTAAGGATAGAAATGATAGGCTATTAGCAACAACAACAATAGTATAAATATTGTATAATAACAGATAAAAATGTAAATGTAAAAAAAATATTAATGTAATGTAAGTACTAAGAAGTATGAAAAAAAAAATAAATTTAAAAAACAGTCTCTTCTAGTGAATTGTAGTAGGACAGGAAAGTGATGGACTGCCATATTTCTTGTTCAAACCATAGTTCAAAAAAAAAAGAGACTGATAATATGAAAACACAAGGGAAAAAAATTAGAAAGATATCATTTCATTTCTCCATTGTAAGTGACATAGTGCATAATTTTGATAGAACAATATCATAAAAAAAAAAAAAAAAAAAAAAAAAAAAAAGAAAACTACACCCCAACTAACAATTATCAAACAATTAAATTAAAAACTGGTGTGACTAAAAATTAAAAATTAAGGTGCTAATGGTAGGCTAAGGCTGTAAAAAATGAAATTAGGTATTAAATAGTGATATTTTATAAATATATATTTTTACTGTAAATATACAACTAGATACAAAGTTTTTATGACAAATTAGATCTACGTGTAGAATTGTAAATAGCTTATAGATCTAATAGTTAAATTAAGTTGCATTGAAATTGTTGCTGCAACTATTAATCTTTTTGCATTTGTATTTATCAATCAATCAATTTGTAATATGCAAAGAGTGTATAAGATTCGTTGTTTAGTGAAGTGAATACGTGTGTGAAGTTACATTTAGTGTAATTCATGTGAAACCGGAAGTCCAAATCACCCAACTGGACAACCAAACAACAACAGGGAAAACAAACATTAAAGGGCCTAAGAAGCATAAATATGCTTATGTGATATTGTATCACATCCGGTCTCTACACCTGTATGAACTGTATGTATCTAGACTAATAGCGAATATCTGCCATGGCTCTCTTAAACTGATTTAATTTAGGGAGAGTGACAATATGACATGGCAACTGATTCCAGAGGCTGATGCAATGGGGATAAAATGAAAATTTGAGATAGTCAGAATTCACCTGTATTTGTCTTAAGGAAAAGGGGTGCATATGTCTGGTTATTCTATTTGGTTTATGGATGTATGGTGGCAATGTAATAGCTACTATGTTATCGATAAATACGGTAGAACATGATTAGTCTGGCATCAAGTCTGCGATGTTTGTGAAAATGTGTCGTCCATTTGTCGGAACTTGGCTGATTTCCGTGAGCCTGACAACACCCGAGTATGCAAAACAATCCACCATATTCACATGTGTCACGTTCACATACTATCATCATGTGGTGTTCGTTGTGGCAGGGATTACTTAGCCTTTGACATAATCGATGTTTGGAGGTTGAAAGCATGTGTGACCTTGACCCTGGAAAGTAAACAATACCCGTGCTCGATTAGAGGAAACTTTCTGGTGAAACTTATCACCTCATGTACAACGAGCAAGTGATTTATTTATTTCTAATTATGCTGAAAAGGAGTAATTTTGCAGTACTGGACTTTTACAATTAAATTTGTCTTACTTTCATTTCGGTCAGTAACACCGGATGTTGATTATTTTAGTGCGCATGCGCAAAAGTAACGCTTAAGGTGCTCGAATACGGGATACTACAGGCTACGGTAGATTTGAGAAATTAAAATTTTTTCTGTCAATGGCATCATTTATGACTGCAGAAACCTCTTGTGGTGGTTAGGTAGACTCATTGCCGGATCTACCTCACCTGGGTACTGACAGTTTTGTGTCCTATATGGGTACTTGAATATTTGTTTCTGAACGAGCAAATGTGGTTTCATAGACTCAGTTGCTTAAGTTTTAAGTTCTTAACCCCAAGGCTGCACTTAAGGTTTACAGACCCTGAAAAAATCTGCACTTTCTAGCAATACGAAATGCATCAAATTTCATACACTTGTAAATACACTTCACCAAAGTTGATTCACCGTGCCGGATTTCAAGATTATGCTTCAAGAAGAAAATAATTAACATATATTATTTTACTCTATATTCATATGCAAGGGAGGTAATTTTTAACATTTCTGCCAAATATTTCCATACGTATGCAATAATTCAAAATTGCAAACCGTGCAAAATGTTTATGTTTGTATTTGGAATGGAAATGTAACACAGTTTAGGAATTATTGGCACTTTTCAAATTTCGCACCTGGGTCTTTGGTGCTTTTGAGGGGTAGAATACGTTAAAGGGTTAATTGGAGTTTTCTCTGATGTAAATACGCTGTTTGATATTTTGATTTTTCGCTATTTTGGAAAATAGCAAAACATCAAGATATCGAAGAGTGTGAAGACTCGGATTATTATAGGGTGTGGCCGCAGGTATAACAGGGCCTCGGCCTGGAACACATCTAGTGTACCGATCCCTCTTACGCCCCCTTTTACTAGCAAGTATTTACAGGGGCTGCCGCCCCAACAACCCCGCTTAAATTATTTTGAAAATATTTATGGGGGCTGTAGTCCAGTCAGGTTACTGTTGTTCTGCGTAGCAAATCTAAAATTGTTCCTAGTAAAGTGAGGAATAAACAATGAAAAATAACTACATAATGTTAACCCTTTCCCAAACAAGACCTGGTTTTGACGTCTTAAATTGAAAAGGCTTGGGAAAACATTGAGACAAAAGAAGAAACTGCTGATGACCAGCAGTTTCTCCTTTTGTCTCAATGTTTTCTATGTCATATTTTATTTATCTTTAATAACTTCTATTTTGTTATTTGTGGCAGTTTTTGAAGTGGATCACCCTAAAAATTTGCTGTTTGGGAGAGGGTTAATAAATGTTACTAAATTATGTCGATTTGACTAAACAGGGTTTTCCCTGAGCATGAGAATTTGGGGGTCATTGTGACCCCCTTGCCTTCAAAGTAAGGGGCCATTTCTACTAAATGCCCAGTGGCGGATCCAGGATTTCTGTGAGGGCGTTCGAATATACAAATAGGGGGGTTCGTTTTCCTAGTATTACACATTTGTGACTGAATTTCTGCATGAAAATGAAATAATCTGGCTGCAGAGGGGGGTTCGATTGAACCCCCCGAACCCCCTCTGGATTCGCCACTGCAAATGCCCCCAAGTATCATACGGAAACCTTGATTTTAAAATTTGCGTCATAAATGACCCTCAGGTAAATTTCTCAGGGGTCATTTGTTTTGAAATTGCGACAATGACGCATGATTTGTGCGTCATGGAAAACCCTGACTAAAAATTATGACTGTGAAACATGTTTTTATTAGTCTCCCACCGGTTACCGGTTGGGGGACTATAGGTTTGCTCGATTCCGTCTGTCCGTCCGTCCGTCTGTCCGTCACACTTTTGTCCGGGCTATATCTTCTAAACCATATGTGCTAGCAACTTCAAACTTGGTACACTTATAGATCTCATTGAGGAGAAGTGTCATGTTCAAGAACCGTTACTCTGCCACGCCCACTTTTTGAGTTATTGCCCTTTGTTGTTTTTACCCTTACATTCTTGTCCGGAATGTATCTCCTAAACCATGTGTGCTAGCAACTTCAAACTTTGTACACTTATAGATCTCATTGAGGAGAAGTGTCATGTTCAAGAACCGTTACTCTGCCACGCCCACTTTTTGAGTTATTGCCCTTTGTTGTTTTTACCCTTACATTCTTGTCCGGAACGTATCTCCTAAACTATGTGTGCTAGCAACTTCAAACTTTGTACACTTATAGATCTCATTGAGGACAAGTGTCATCTACATGAACTGATACTCTGCCACACCCACTTTTTGAGTTATTGCCCTTTGTTGTTTTTACCGTTACATTTTTGTCCGGAACATATCTTCTAAACCATAAGTGCTAGTAACTTCAATCTTGCTACACTTATAGATATCATTGAGGACAAGTGTCATGTACAAGAACTGTTACTCTGCCATGTCCACTTTTTGAGTTATTGCCCTTTGTTGTTTCTATCCTTACATTTTTGTCCCGAACTTATCTCCTTAACCATAAGTCCTAGCAACTTCAAATTTGGTACACTGGTAGATCTCATTTAGAAGAAGTGTAATGCACAAGAACTGTTACTCTGCCACATCCACTTTTTTAGTTATTGTCCGTTGTTGTTTTTTATCCTTACATTTTTGTCTGGACCATATCTCCTGAGCCATCAGTGCAAGCAACTTCAAACTTGGTACACTTATAGATCTCATTGAGGACAAGTGTCATGTACAAGAATCATTCTTCTCCGCCCACTTTTGTAGTTATTGCCCTTGGTGGTTTTTACCCTTATATTTTTGTTTGGGACATTTTGTCCAAAACCTAATGTGCTAGCAACTTCAAATTTTGTATACAGTTATAGATCTAGTAAGTAGGAGACATATTATAAGAAAGGATTTTTTGTTATCCGGTGGGGGACTCCTGTATTGCATCGCAATACAACATGCACTTGTTCCAATTGGCAAGTGTGTCAGCCATCTTGCTTTTGTATAGGGATGTTGAAAATTTGGTTAGATTAAAATAAAACAAGGTAAATTTTTATTTCAAAATTAAACTGATGCAGGCCCGTAGGAACAGGGGGGGCTAGGGGGGCTTAGCCCCCCCCCAATGTTGGCCAAAAATGCCGAATTTTCTTAATTTTACACTGAAATTTTTGGGATAATCCAAATTAGCCCCCCCCCCCCCAATATTCTGGACAAGGCCCCCCCCCTTGAAATTGCTTCCTACGGGCCTGTGATGTGAAAAACAATTGATTTATCTTTCTATTTGTATCATTTTTAGATCTTAATTTTGATTTTAGAGGTAGTAGATTGAGGGCTAAATCTCCGACATTTTCTGCCATAAGAAGTCTATAGAAAAAATGGCGGATCAGATAAAATCTGACATTCACGGACAAAGTTAAAAAAATATGTCAGGGTTTATAAATAGGACTAATGGGGGCTGCTGCCCCCACACCCCGCTCATTTTTTGTTTGAAAAATTACTCTATTTTATCATTTTACTTATAATTGTGCGGTAACGAAATGGCGGCCATATTGTTTGGGGACCGGCTAATTAGGAACTCCCCCTCGGCCTTAGCGCCATTGGTAATGTATCTCTTCAGGCCCCTGGGGCTGGTTTCATCAAAAACGTCCTAGAACATGACTTAAAAAGTGTCCTGAGACCTTTTGTGGGACATCCGTAAGTCAGTTTCATCAAAACGTCCTAAGCAGTTCCTACGACTTAAATTTGCGTTTCATCAAAATATGTCCTACTTTAGTTATGCTCGATCAAAAGGCCCCAGAAAATCACGTGCAGTTCTAATTTAAGATAAATTTTGTCATTGAAATGTATAGAAACTTTCCAAACGTCAAAGAAAAATGAAAATTCAACATTTGGGATTTTAACACTGTTGGACACGGGGAAAATCGTTTCTGCTAGCGAAATTATCTTTTTGTGGAAAAAAATTAAGGAAGCGTCGTGCAATAATGTAAAAATTTATCCTACTCCCCAAAGCAAAATAATTCTGCAAAAAAGTCCATACACTAGGGAAGCCATAATGGAAAGATATTATGTAAGACCTACTCCCGGACAAAACAAGATTTGGAAAATGCTTTTTACTTTTTATGACAGATTTTGTTTTTTGTTCAATACAATGCCATTTTTGTTGTAAATGAAATTTGAGAAAGCAAACAACTTTTTTGTTGTAGTCGCTTTTGACGTTTTAACATCTCTCAGAAAATTTATTAATTCGGTATACATGCACGATTTTTTATTATGCTGAAAGTGGACTCTTCAGGGACTTTAATAATAAAATAAACAATAATAATCAGTATTTGTTAATGGCTAGATTGATGCTGTTGAATATGCTGTCATAGTCTATCCTCAGACAAAAGTCACCCCAAGTCTCTAACGTTACATGGGAATATGTAACTGCCAATGATAGAACCTGTATACGATTCAAGACAATTTTAGATTGGGTCCATTTGAAAGCTAAAGCAGACGACAAAATGTTAATGAATAATAGTACAGAACATGACATTTGTATTGATCAAAAAGTGAGAAAGTGCAGCAATTTCCTTTCCCTCAATGTTATTGAAGTTGTCTTTCAGAGGAATGACACAATTTATTTTTCTAATGAATTTATTGGGGTTTTACGCCGTTTTCAAATGGTTTGGTCACACCGCAGAGACTGGAGCACCTAACCATGCATTCCTGTCGTTTCTCATACCACAACACCCTAACCGAGCCTCAAGCTGCATGCCCACATAGGTTCACGATATCAAACCATTGATGGGTGAACTTTTGTCAGAGAGGGCATTTGCCGCGGCCGGGTATCGAACTCGGGACCTCTCGAGTGAGCGGCAGTTTGTAATGAGACACAGGGTTTAAAGGGTAAATAGTGGTGTTCTGTTTTGTTCTGTTTTCTCTCTCTTGTTTTTTTTTTTTTTTTTGGGGGGGGGGGGGGTTAAATGAAGCTGATTTAAGATGTCTAAAGCAAATAATTTATTTCTTTTACTTTTAAAAGCTGAGTTATACAAATACATTTACATGCCACGGAAATTTGGAGTGTAAGCAACTTCTGTTTGCGTCAAATACGTGTTTTTCTTACCTGTCTGTTTCATATTATACTGATCCAGCTATCCTTTTAACTGACCAGTCTGCATTCTAACTTTTAGCAGTAAGGGCATATACTTGAATTGGAGCATCATTAAGTGTCAAAGACTTACATAAAAAAAGCATCAAGGATCCTTCATTTCCTCTTTTTGTCCTGTTTTCTATCCATGATTGAATGTCCATCATCAGACGTTGAATTGCGACTTAACAGAAGTAATATTTCTTATTTATCTAAAAGATAGAAAAAAGACTCATATTTACGAATGATATTCGTTTTGTATATACCGCTTAGCAATGTGTGCCCCTGTTTATAGTCAGATAAAGTGAGCCCAGTCTCTGACAAAATGGATGATGATAGAGTTTGGACATAATCATAGTACAAAACATTTTTAAATAGATGAGAAAATGCAGCATTTCTTCTTTTCTCTCTATGTTGTTGAAGGTGTCTTTATCTAGAACGTCACAAGGATTTCTAATTTGACATAACGTTAAAGAGTCGGTGGGTTCGAAGCGGTGCTCACATAATAGATGTTTTAA
Source organism: Fragum sueziense (assembly GCA_963680895.1). Taxonomy (NCBI): domain Eukaryota; kingdom Metazoa; phylum Mollusca; class Bivalvia; order Cardiida; family Cardiidae; genus Fragum; species Fragum sueziense. The sequence goes on from OY804606.1 coordinate 1,843,798, forward strand.
TCAAATGATTTATTTTATTTGTACATGTAGCTGGATATTCACATGCCTTGTATATGTCCATATCGTTTCAGTCTTTGACCTTCAGCCTCCGATTCCAAAAGAAATTGTAAAGCTGATGCCAGTCATCGATTGTAGACCATTTAAGACAAAATTTAAGTCAAAAAGTCGGATTTAAGTCACCAAAATATTGGTCTTAAATTTAAGTCAAAAAGTAGGAACTTCCTAAGTCTTGAGACATTGATGAAACGCGACTTACGACTTAAATGTATTTAAGACGTTTTTTAAGTCAAAAATACGACTTAAATGGTTTGATGAAACAGGCCCCAGGTTTGATCCGCGGCGGTGGAAAATATTCTGTCTGACAATAGTGTCACCCATCATTGGGTTGATAATTGTTAACCTCTAGATGTGGGCGAGCAGTGGGAGGCTAGGTAAGGATGTTGTGGTAGTATTGGTTTGAGATACGACAGGAATCCATAGTTAGATGCTCCAACTGTTGACCATAGCTGTTGAAAGAGGCGTTAACCCCTATCAATCAATCATTTTGAATGAGCCCACCTCTATTTTGCAACGGGCACAAGCTTAAAATGCCATGTTCGACAGTGTTCGTTCCACAGGTCATTTCCCCTTGCAGTCGGGGCACCACTAGCTCTGCGAGTGTAAATGTAGACTCTGTTCAGTCTGTGCTAATCAATATGTAACTATTTTGCTCTATTTACATTGAAGTGCAATGAAATAGTTCTGCCGATGACATAGTTCGATGCATTGAGCGGCTGTCAGTAATAGTAAGAGATGTTTCTCTAAGTTACTTTTTGTACCTTGTACCTATTCTGTGTTATGATTGTCATGGGTATACTATACAAATCTTATCTTTTATTTTTATGCCCCCGTATGGAGAGATCGGGGGCATATTGTTTTTACTCATGTCTGTGTCTGTCTGTCCGAAAACTTAACACTGCCTTTTCTCCAAAAATATTTAACATACAAAGCTGAAATTTTATTTGTAACTTCCTTGAAATGATATCTATCTGTTCCATGCAATATGACCTTCCCCAAGGTCATCTTATAACCCTTATCAACCCTTAACACAAAAGAAAACTTAACATTTTAGAACAATAGCCATTTCGGTGCATTTGTGTTTCATAAACACATCTTGTTTTATTTTGTCGCCTGCAACAGCTTTCAAATTGGACTACCCTGTTGTTGTTTGGGAAAGGTTTAAACTCTTTACATTACAGATATTAAGGGAAGTATTTAATGGTCAATTCGGCATTTTTTTTTTTTTTCAGAGAAAATGAGTTCTACCAGTAGCATGTTGAATAGTTTTCCAGACTTGCCGGGACTGAGCCAGGTCACAGTTTGTGAACAGTACGGAGAGTTGGTCAATACAGATGTACAACATGCAAAATTAATGGTGAGCAATTTTTCCAACGGATATTTACCAACCATGTCATCACATTTCAACAAAAACCATGTAACTGCAGCTTTTTTAAAGCTGCAGTTACATGGTTTTTGGCCTTGAAGAGGCCAAATTTAGCATGTCATTTTTCTCAGGGCGTGCAGAATTTATCTTGTGAAAACGTTGAACGCAGATAGATAGTGTTCTTGCGCGATGAAAAGTAAATCGGAACTGGATTAGATCTAAGTTACTTTATGCAGATTTTGTACCCATGTACATTACAAAAGAAGTAAATGCATACGTTGATAGCAGTAAAGGCATTTAAAATCGTAAAATATTTACAATCAAGAAATCGATTGCAACATATATTATGCACGGATTCATTCGCCGCCAATACTCAACGTTTAGTGGGTTTTCCCCGAATCAAAATTTCCGTAGAGGTTCGTAAGCAATATCTTAATATAGAAACCCTGCAGACGCAAGATTATGACGATGTATTATTGCGATTAAATCTTTTTTAGTCTGGTTTAAAAAGAAGATTAAAAGGTTTTCGAGAGGTTTTTACCTGTCGATGATAGAAATTTTAGTTATTTTCGGAAATAAAATGGTGTCCGATCTGACCCGAAGGAAAACTGATACGTCGGGTCTAACCGGACAAATAATGATTTTATATATTAATTATGTCACACAGTGATCAGCAAGTTCAGTGGTCGAGCGGTAATGGTCGAAGTCTCAGAATTCGGAGAACTGACGTTCAAATCCAGCCATCAGCATATATTTTTTATTTTTTTTTTTTATGAAATACTTGATGCAAATAAATATCTTAGATCGTTCATTTGTATTTTATCTTACCTAAAACCTTTCCAAACAAAATTTTAGATTGTTCTAAATTAATAACGTAAAAGTGCAAACATAATTATTTGAAATAAATCTAGCTCGATTATCGGCCTGTCCGATCATACCCGATGTGTCCGAAATAACCTGTCGTTGATGACTCATTTTGTTTTCCTTATGGTACCCGGTTTTATACGCTTAATACATACTTCTCATTACCGATGCCGGGGAAAAGGCTTAGAATTTTCTGATTGTGACATAAGATAGGCCTACAGTTTTTGTCTTCACCTATCTAAATAATGGCTGACGATCGCTTAACTGTCCGAAAGTACCCGACGTTCCTCTAATATTTAAAGAAACTCGTTCATTGTAAAATTGTCCGAAAATGTTCGTTTTTCCCCCGCGAAAGAACTATTGGGTCCATAGAAATACCGGAACACCATGGAACGCATAGTAATTACCGGAACACACGGAACGCGTCAGTGATTACCGATACACACTTGAAATATTTGGTTTTCCAATACCGTAGGTATAATACGTTTAAAGTTAAACGAGAATAGTTTACGGTTGTTTTGGTTTATTTTTAGGTAGAACTACTACCTTTACATATGTAAAATTTAAGCAAGACAACCGTATCTATTCTCGTTTAATTGTGAATCGATTATAATAGTAACGATTTGTTATTCTTTAATCTGTTTTAAAACTGTGTTATTTATATATCTATGTATTTGTATGTGTTAGATAGTTATGTTTTAATAGGCAGATTCATGATTTAATAAGGTTCTAAATGATATATTGTGAAGATATATAGAAATAACATCACGATTTGTCGGCAATGATTTAACTTCATTTAATAAATCGTTATTCAATCCATTACTTCATCTTGATTGTTTGAACAAGATATAAAATATGGAATTTACCATTATCTCACCCATTCCAAAATGTAAAAACTTTTGACTTGTCAAATTCCAAAGCTAATGCAGACGACATAATGGGCATTAATAAATTTGGAAATTGTGCTCAATATAGCACAAAAAAATACTGAGCAGAACGTACATTTTCTAATTATGCCGCATTGTTTTCCAAAAACATATTTTACCAGAGGTGTAAAGAAATATTACAAGATATACAGTTGATCTATTGTCAAGGTCATCTCCAATCTTTCTCTAGAATCAGGTATTGTCCCTAAAGATAAGAGAAGTAAAACAGTAGCACCCGTCTATAAAAAGCTGTCCAAAGTATAAAGCCAGCAACTATAGGCCAATCTCTTTAACCTGCATAGCATCAACAATTATGGCGCGCATCCTGATAACAAACATCATGGGCCACTTTGATAAGAATAATCTACTTAGCCAGTACCAGCATGGCTTCAGAGCAAAACATACCTGTGAATCTCAATCGATTAGCCTTACCCAAGAAGCATACGACAATCTTGAAAATGTTCAACAAGCGGATATATACTTGAAATGGATTTTAGTAAGGCATTTGATTTGGAACCACCTTCCTATAGCCGTCTCAGATGCTTCTACGCTCAGGGGCTCAGGGTCGCCCTACCACAGCATGCTGCGGCCCTACCCAGTAGCAAGTAACCGGTTGATGGATGTACATAGTTTTAACTGTACCGTATAGACTTTCAGCTGTACATAACCAATGGAAGAGGTGATTGTCTCATCCCACCGTAGGTCAAATATACATTCTATGAAGAAACCTGACCTAAACCGGAAGAAGAAGAAGGTTGATCACAACAATTAGATATCCAAATTGAATAAGCTGGGTGTCCTTCCACTGATCTCAAGATGGATATAATCCTTCTAAAAGGATCGTTCTCAAAGAGTAGGTATTGATGATCACTCATGAACTACTCTACCCGTTCTCTTAGGCGTCCCTCAGGGTTCAGTGCTCTGTCCATGTCTTTTCTTATCTTTTCTTAGTCTATATAAATGACCTACCAAACTGTATCCAATCCAAGACCAGACTATACTTGTCTGTAGAATCGGAAACTCAGGTGAGCGATATAGGGCCATCATGGCCCTCTTGTATATATAATTAGTTTTGCTCGCATACTTTTATATAATGTCAAGATAATTTGCTATTGTGTTTCCATGATATTTCATGTTCTCTTATATGTTTTGACTTGCATGTTATAATTGAAATTTAACCAAAACATGTCTTTTTCAACAAAAGAAAATGCCCATAAAGGGAAATTTCAAAAACTTCTAGCTTCAGCAGCAAAATAATAACAGATTTATTAACCCATTCCCACATAATGACTGTTTTTGACTCCCCTAGAGATAATGGGTTTGAAAAACATTGTGAAAAAATGTGAAATTATATTTAGTAATTACTTGAAATTGTCGTCTGCAACATCTTTGAATTTGGACAAGTCTAAAATTTTGCCGTTTGGTAATGGAATGATAAAGGGTTTAAAGAACGACATGCACTTATTTTTATATAATGTTCTGATAATATGCTATTGTGTATCGATGATTTATTAACCAGGGGGCAGGGCCCAAATTATTCACGGTCTTAAGACCGCTTTTGGTCGCAGATTTATTGTTAACACAATTTGGACAGGAATTGATCATGCAATAAATAAAATGGATAAATCTGCAATCGAAATCGGTCTTACCTGATGCTTGATAATTTGCCCCCCATGATTCTAGTGGCCATCCAGTACAGATGATTTCTGTTCATTTTACTTTTGTTTCATACCATACAGATGATTTCTGTTCATTTTACTTTTGTTTTATACCAAAAATCTGCATGTGTTCAAATTTGTTCGAAACTTCTTCAAAAAAATATAAAAGATTAAAATATTACTCTTGTTATTTTTCGTACACTTTCCAGGCCTTCAGCTCTTTCAGTGCTTTGATTATTGCTGAAGTTAAAGAATATTTAAACTTTCTCATACCAATAATCTGCATGTGTTCAAATTCTTCAAGGCCTTCAGCGCTTTCAGCGCTTTGATTGTTGAAAAGCAGCAATGCATTCCTTTTCTCAAACTAGACTAGATTTTGATGTCACTACTACAGGAAGTTATGGAATATTTTGAAGAAATGAAATTTTCTTTGGGAAAGGGTTAACATGGCTGCCTTATTTAGACAGAACAGTCTTTCTTTTTTAGCGAGCCGGGACTTTATGTCTGGGGAGCTAATGTCACAGCCCTTGTGTTGGCGTCGGCGTCGCATACCGTCCCGTCCCATCTTCTCTTGAAAAACTTTAACCTGGTCTATCTCAGGCACTTTTAGAGATACAGCCTTGATATTTCATACATGGATACATCTCGACAAGACCTTTTATTTGGGACCATGACCCTTGACCTAGTGACCTTGACCTTGGAGTTTGACTTACTTTTAAAAATTAGCTTTTTTTTTGAGACAAGCTCCGGTATAGGCGAGCTACGTTGTCCGCGGACAACTCTTGTTACCTTTTGGGAGGTCCATTTGGACTATTTTGTCTTAAAATTTCACTGTTTTGGAGAAAATTTGACCTGATGCTTTTAAGTCTAAATTTCAAGATTACAGATAAGAAGAGATGATGGCTTTTCAAAATGTAAAATATCTTTCACTGTTCATCAAACCCTATGTTGTGGGTAGTCATTTGAATCATTTCCGTGAGATGAATCCAGTGAGTATCCACAACATATGGTTTAGATTGAAATAATGAATTTAGAATGCCTTTACCCCCTTTTATTTGACGCTCTTATGCTTATTTTCTCAGTGATTTTTTTACAATTCTAAGACTGTGAGTCCTGAGGACTCGCTGGATTCCATATCAATGAGTCCAGCTACTAGCTTAGTGAGTCCAATACACTATTTTTATGCCCCCTTTCGAAGAAAATGGGGGTATATTGTTTTGCAAGTGTCGGTCGGAAGGTCAGTCGGTCGGTCGGTCGGTCGGTCGGTCCGTATGTCGGTCGGTCTGTCCGTAGACCAAACCTTGTCCGGAGCATAACTCCAAAAGTATTAAAGGTAGAATCATGAAACTTCATAGGTGGATAGATCTCATTATGGAGAGGTGCAGTGCACAAGAACCGTAACTCTGCCGATCAAATTTTTTGAGTTATTGCCCTTTGTTGATTTTATAACTTGATTCTTGTCCGGAGCATAACTCAAAAAGTATGTAAGGTACAATCATGAAACTTTACAGGTGGATAGATCTCATTATGGAGAGGTGCAGTGCACAAGAACCGTAACTCTGCTGATCAAATTTTTTGAGTTATTGCCCTTTGTTGATTTTCAAACTTGATTATTGTCCGGAGCATAACTCAAAAAGTATGTAAGGCAGAATCATGAAACTTAATAGGTAGATAGATCTCATTATGGAGAGGTGCAATGCACAAGAACCGTAACTCTGCTGATCAAATTTTTTGAGTTATTGCCCTTTGTTGATCTCAAACTTGATTATTGTCCGGAGCATAACTCAAAAAGTATGTAAGGTAGAATCATGAAACTGAATAGGTGGATAGATCTCATTATGGAGAAGTGCAGTGCACAAGAACCGTAACTCTGCCGATCAAATTTTTTGAGTTATTGCCCTTTGTTGAGTTTATAACTTGATTCTTGTCCGGAGCACAACTCAAAAAATATGTAAGGTAGAATCATGAAATTTTACAGGTGAATAGATTTTATTATGGAGAGGTGCAGTGTACAAGAACCGTAACTCTGCCAATCAAATTCTTGGAGTTTTTGCCCTTTGTTGATTTTTACACTTAATTCTTAACCTTGCCTATATCTCATGTCCTTTTACACATACAGCCTTGATATCTCACACATAGATACCTCCTATCAACATCGTTCAGATTTAACCATGACCTTGAACCTTGTGACCTTGACCTTGGAGTTTGACCAATTTTGAAAAAATTAAACCCGGCAAATATCTCATGACCTTTTACAAATGCAGCCTTGATATTTCACACATGGACAGATCTTACCAAGACCTTTCATAATTGACCATGACCTTGGACTCTGTGACTTTGACCTTGGAGTTTGACCTACTTTTGAAAAACTTTAACCTGACCGATATATCATGTCCTTTTACACATACAGCCTTGATATTTGACACATGGAAACCTCCGACCAAGACCTATCACATACGACTATGACCTTGGACCATGTGGCCTTGACCTTGGAGTTTGACCTACTTTTAAATAAATTAAACTGGGCCTATATCTTATGTGCTATTACACATACAGCCTTGGTATTTCACACATGGACACATCTTACCAAGACCTTTCACATTTGACCATGACCTTGGACCTTTTGACCTTGACCTTGGACTTTGACCTACTTTAAAAAAATCTTTAATCTAGCCAATATATCATGTCCTTTTACACATACAGCCTTGGTATTTCACACATGGACACCTACGACCAAGACCTTTCACATTTGACCATGACCTTGGACCTTGTGACCTTGACCTTGGTGTTTAACCTACTTTAATAATACATTAATCTGGCCTATATTTCATGTCATTTTACATTTACAGCCTTGATATTTCACACATGGTCACTTCCAACCAAGATATTTCACTTTTGACCATGACCTTGGACCTTGACCTTGGAGTTTGACCTACTTTAAAAAAACTTAAACTAGGCCTATATCTCATGTCCTGTTACCTATACAGTCTCAATATTTTACACATGGACACCCCCTACCAGGCTACCAAGACCTTTCACATTTGACCATGACCTTGGCCTGTATGTCATTGACCTTTGATTTTTACATACTTTTAGAAATCTTTAACATAGCCTTTATCTTATGTCCTATTACACCTACAGCCTTGATATGTCACACATAGACACCTCCTACCAAGACCTTTCACATTTGACCATGACTTTGAATATTGCAACCTTGACCTTGGAGTTTGACCTACTTTTAAAAAGACTGAAACCAGGCATATATATCATGTCCTTTTACACCTACAGCCTTGATATTTCACACATGGACACCTCCAACCAAGACCTTTCACATTTGACCATGACCTTGACATTTGGCCTACTTGTAAAAATTTTAACCTGGCCTATGTTTCATTTTACTTTTAAATATACAGCTTTGATATTTCACATATAGACACCTCCTACCAAGACCTTTCATATGTGACCATGACCTTGGACCTTGTTAACTTGACCTTGGACTTTGACCTACATCAAATGTAGGCCCTTGAGGGGGCATATATGTTTTACAAACATCTCTTGTTAATAGGAAATCTGTAAAAATTGTTGCATCCTGGGATTCGCTAGAATTAAAACTTTGCATCCCAGAGACCAAATTATGAGTAAAAGTAGCAGGATGCGCAGGTAAAAAAATCACTGTTTTCTTGTATAGGTCAGTGGATATTCACAAGTGAACATTACTTAAGATCCAACACAATGTATTGTCCATGAAGAAAATGCTTGTTTAAGAGCTCCATATATGAGGGGATGATGGCTTTTCAAAATGAAATATTTCATAAAATGTTTATCAAACCTTATGTTGTGGGTGCTCATTTGAATTGTCTCTACAAGACAATTCAAATGAGTACCCACAACATTATACAGGGTTCGACACTTAGGGGAGTCCACAAGTCCGAGACTCCCTAAAAATTGGTGGGACTCCCTGATTTTCAACTTAGGGAGTCCGGCTGACTCCTTAAAAATTCTGCCGAAGAATTATAAGCAACATGATAAGTAAGCTGGTAGCTCTAGATAACAGGATCTAGTATCCTGAATTTATGTTAACTTGTTAAGTATTCTATGCAGACATGAGAATGACATTGACTAGTTAACATGCATGCAACATAAATTATTTGCTTCTTTTTCGGACTCCTTTATTTTCCACTGGACTCCCCAAGTTCTCTTGATGGGAGTCCAGCGGACTCCTTGGTTGGGAAAGTTAGTGTCTAACCCTAACATAGGGTTTGGTTTTAAAATAACAGATTTAGAATGTCTTCACCCCCACTTATCTGTTGCTCTGTTGTTTCACTGTTCAGGTCAGTGGTTATCCAGAAGTGAATATCACCAAGGATCCGACGCGAAGTCTTGCCCATGGAGAAAACGCAAAATCTGCCTTCCTTCCACATAATGAGACAGTTTCAAAACGAGTGTACCACGCTTGGCTGGAGATGGGGTTATCTGGGGCCCTCGAGGAGGTAGTGAACAGCTCAGCAGATGGTAATACATGGTTTCATTTGGTTTTATCCCTCAATAGAAATCTATTACTTTGCCAGATTTCACCAAATACCAAATTTTCTTACCAGTCTGGATCAGATGTTGAATTGTGAGACCGATAGGGATCATCAATACAACTGTTTTGCAGTCAAAAATTGGTCTGAAAAATTTAAGCAGTCAATCAAAATCAGCTGGAAACCTAAAAAAGTTCATGGGTTTCATACATTACCTTCAGATTAACAAATGGCAAAAAAACCTCTGGGCACAAGTCATTTGTTAATAATAATTTAATCAAATTTAATTTTCATTCTAATAAAACATGACATGGAAACTAGAATTACATTTACTAGATCTACCACTGTGGTACATGGCTGTAAGTACATCTAGTGGCAGAAGTTTAGAAAATTGGAAGTAGGATCTACCATTTGGTTTCCCAAGTCTTTTCTGGTTTAGAGTGTTAATTGACATCAGACAATTACACCAAATCCCATGTGATATGAAGTTAAGCTAGGAATCCGCTTTTAGATGTTTTATCTGCGGTAATATGACCAAAATACTGCTAAAATGGTATTAACTATTTCCAAAATAAGAGCAAGTTTTGATATCCTTAATAAAAAAAAGCTTGAAAACATTGATACAAAAAAAGAAAATGCTGATGACCAGTATTTTCTCCTTTTGCCTCAATATTTTCTGTGTTAACTCACATCATACCCAAAAGTTGACTTTATCAACATCTATTTTATCCTCTGCAGCAGATTCAAATTGGACTATGCTAAAATTGTATTGCATGGTAGGGGACTTAGTGTAGAAACTTGATATTTTCAGCTCCAGACTGGCTTGCAGTCACAGCCCAGAAGTTACTGTTGTTAACAAGATGGACAAAATCACTACATGGATCATTCTTTCCACATTTAGCAGTAAGCATATGAATTTGTACACATTTTAAAACTCCTAAACTTTTCTAAAAAGATCCTGGTTTTCTCTTTGTTTTAAATATTATATATAAGCTTTGCTCATGCAGAAATTCTGTGAAAGTTGTATAAGAATAGGAAAACGAACCCTATTTGTTTATTTGAACCCCTCTCATAGAAATCCTGGATTCGCCACTGTATGGACCACTGATGACTTGATTTTGTAAAAAATTTCTATGTTGATGGAGAGAATTAATGCATTCTCAAGAAATGACAACTTTTGACACCCCACAAGTTCATTTCAAGATGAAGGCTTTGGAAAACATTCTGGAAAACAAAGAAATTGCTTGCTTCATTTCTCACAATGTTTTCTACACAGAAAGACCAAAAGGACCTCTACGGATAAGGCGAGAATTCTCCCTAAAAGGCTCAGCTCGATGGGTCAATTCTCAAAACTAACAAAATGAGAAACAAAATTAAGCTTTATGGTTAGGTAGACAAATAAAGGAAATAAACACCGATTTTTGTGTCATTTTAACAGTTCTATAGGTGCAGATAACTCTTGATTTTAGTACCCACCTAAATGATTTCGTTTTCTTACACTACCGGTATTCAAAGATGTAAAATGCAGATTCTTTTATTTTCATTTGCAATTTATTTTCCACAGATACAGGGATAAATGGTGTTGACATCATATGGCAGCTTTGGTTTTGTCCGTATTGCGCATGCGCACCATTGAAACAACTTTAAACGCGCACTTTCCCGCCAAAAACCGAGGCATACCTACCTTCCCAAGGCTGGCTAACATCGTTCCCCCCCTTGACCCAGCTTCCCATTGACATATTGACATATGTTGTGTAACTGGATCATAGGCTTCCTTGGTAAAAAGGATTTGCTGGGTCACGGGGGGGGGGGGGGGGAACATACTTTTATACTAAAAATAGTACTCATATACCATATGCCATAATTTTGGCGGGAAGATTTCGCCTTTAAACTCGTTTCAATGATGCGCATGCACATTAAGGACAAATCGAAAAATGGTTTATGATTTCAACATCAATTGTCCTTACATTTACAGAAAATTTTTATGCTCCCCGAAAAAATTTCGGGGGAGCATATAGTCGCCATGCTGTCCGTCCGTCCGGCTGTCCGTCCGTGTGTCTGTCCGTCCGTCCGTCCGTCCGTCCGTCCACAGCCATATCTCAGCAACCCTTGGACCAAATTCAACCAAAATTCACATGTGAACTCCCAGCGATAATCCCTAGGGACCTTTTTGTCCGTTTGTTGATTTGAGGCTGCGTCATGGAAAAAGGGGCCTTAATGTAAAAATTAGATTTTCTCCAATTTCTCTTCATCCAATGGGCAGAATTTAATGAAATTTTGTACTTTTGTGATAAATGAGATGTTCTAGACCATATTTTATAAATAATGTTTGTACAAAAAATCTGTCATGGGAAAAGGGGGCTTAATGTATGATAATTTGTCCGTCCGTCCACAGCCATATCTCAGCAACCCTAGGACCAAATTCAACGAAACTTCACATGTGAACTTCCAGGGATAATCCCTAGGGACCTTTACCTCAGTTTGTTGATTTTAGCCTGCGTCATGGAAAAAGGGGCCTTAATGTATAAATTAGATTTTCTCCAATTTCTCTTCATCCAATGGGTAGAATTTAATGAAATTTTGTACTTTTGTGATAAATGAGATGTTCTAGACCATATTATATAAATAATGTGTGTACAAAAAATCTGTCATGGGAAAAGGGGGCTTAATGTATGATGATTTTTATTTTGTGACAAACACTTATTCGGGGAGCATAATCCGTCTATGACGGCTCTTGTTTGCTTATAAAACTAAAGAAAACTTAAATCTGGTTTAATGAATAACGGTGGGGTAAGAAAATGTAATTTTGGGGGTAGGTACAGAAACCAAGAGTTATCTGTACCTGTCAAATCGTTTTGATCGTACAAAATCAGTTTTCATATGATTTAGATACATATCTAACAATACAGTTCGAAATGATAATCAATTTGCATGTTTTGAAAAATGACTTTTCCATTTGAGCCTTTTAGGGAGATTTCTCGCCTTATCCGTAGAGGTCCTTTGATTTACTTAAACTTGATTTCTGCATTATCTTTGCATTTGGACAGGTCTATAGATTTGCCTTCTGGTAATTGGGTTAACATGTTATTTCTGAATTGCAGTTGTCCAATGAAGATATTGCTGCCAAGTTTTCAAATTTAACAAATTGGTAGGTAATACAGAGCAACAGATAATATCTATCTATCTATCTATCTATCTATATATACTGCCTAACTCCCCTTTCGGGTATTAATGGCAGGTGCGCGTCTGTGCTGGAATAAAAACTGTTAGTCATAGGTGATGGTGTCAATTAAAAATATTGTGAATGTTAGATTAAAAGATCTGATAAAAAACATTATGGTTTTTCAGGGACGGCTCACTATCTGAAAAGAATCGAGACTCTTTTTAAACGCTGCAATGTCAGGTTGTTGTACTATTGATTCTGGTAGGCTGTTCCAAAGTATCACTGTGTATGGAAAGAAAGAATATTTAAAGAAGGAAGCATTTGTGTGGATCTGTCTGAAGGATGCTGTGTGCATGTGTCTGGTTGTCCTAATTGGTCTTTCAAGATAAGCTGGTACGGGCACTGCAACAAAACTATTAACGATCTTATAAAACATAGTAACTCTGGAAACGTCTCGTCTATATTGAAGAGTTTGCCAGCCAAGCTCCTTCTGCATGCAGGTGACACTGTCATAGAAAGAAAAATTATTTTGAACCCATCTTGCTGCTCTACGTTGTACTTTTTCCACTTTGTTGATATAGGTTTTTGTGTAAGGGCTCCAAACAGTTGATGCGTATTCAACCTGAGGTCTGACAAGGGTTTTATACGCTGTCTCTCTGATCTTCTTGTTTTTGGTCTGGATGTTTCTGCGGAGGAAACCTAAAGTTTTATTTGCATTTGATGTTATATTGTCAATGTGCTTGTTCCATGAAAGATCTCCAGATATAGTAACTCCAAGATATTTGGCATTGTCCACAGTCTCTAGCACTTGTCCATGTAGCCTGTAATCAAAGGAAATCTTTTTCTTCTTTTTAGTAATATTAAGGACAATGCATTTGCTGGGGTTAAACTCCATTTCCCACTTTTTCTCCCACTGCATTAACTTGTCTAGATCTTCTTGCAGGGTGATACAGTCTTGCTTGTTGTTTATAGCTAAGTAAACGGCAGTGTCATCTGCAAACAAACGAACTTGAGAGGTGATAGTATTAGGAAGGTCATTAATATATAAGAGAAATAGGAGAGGACCAAGCACCGATCCCTGAGGTACTCCTGACGTGACTGGAACTTCGGATGAGCATCCACCTTCTAAGACTACTTTTTGTGTTCTGCCTATAAGAAAAGATTTAATCCACAAAAGGGTAGCATTGTTTACTCCATGTTCCTGCAATTTATACAAAAGTTTTAAGTGGCTAACTTTGTCAAAAGCCTTGCTGAAGTCTAACAAAACTAAATCAGTTTGTTTTCCTTCAGTAAGGTTTCTGGCAAGATGGTCGGTCAGTTGCAGTAGCTGGGTCTCACATGAACGCCTCTCTCTGAATCCATGCTGTAAATCATAAAGAATATTATTTTTGTCAAAATGTTTAGTTAGGTTTGATGCTACAATATGTTCAAGAACTTTACATAGTATACATGTTAAGGATATAGGTCTGTAATTTGCAGGATCTTCTTTGTTTCCTTTCTTGAAGAGTGGAGTCACGTTTGCCTTTGTCCATACTTGGGGGAGGGTGCCTGTGTCTAGGGATTTCTGAAAGAGAATTTGTAAGATAGGGGAAATTTGATAACATAAGTTTTTTAGTACTAGAGGTTTGATGTTGTCTGGTCCTGCTGCTTTGTCTGGTTTTAAGTTGGAAATTAGTTTTTGTACTCCACTAGTGCAGATGGTAATGTTTGGCATGACTGGGTATTTGCTGAAAGAGGAAGAAAACATATTTTGTCTTATGGATGAAAGGCAGGACTGAGCCAGAGAAATCGGTGTCATCGGGGTAAAGACTGACTGGAACTGTTGATTTAGAATATCCGCCTTCTCTGTGTCGTCCGATTTGATGGAACCTGAAATTTTATCGAGAAGGGGGGGCTACTCCTGCTGCGTCTTGCTTGGCATTTTTTATCAGGCTGAAAAGTTTCTTATTGTTGAATTTTGTGGCTTTCTCCTTGTCTTCAGTGTTTCCATCTAGGCCTAAAATGTATTCTATATAGTTATTGTAAGAGATTTTTATTTGTTTCTTGATGTTTCTTTTTAGAGCCAGGAATGCAGTCTTTATCTTGTTGTTTCCATCTTTCTTTAATCTGAAATAGAGATGATCCCTTTTTAGCTCACCTGAGCACGAATGTGCTCATGGTGAGCTATTGTGATACCGCTGTGTCCGGCGTCCGTCGTCCGGCGTCCGGTGTCCGTCGTCCGTCGTCCGTCGTCCGTCGTCCGTCGTCCGTCAAACTTTGCCTTGTGTGCACTCTAGAGGCCACATTTTTTGCCCAATCAACCTGAAATTTGCTCAGAATGATTGTCTTGATTAAATCTCGGACAAGTTCGAAATTGGGTCATCTGGGGTCAAAAACTAGGTCACGAGGTCAAATCTTAGTAAAACCTTGTGTGCACTCTAGAGGCCACATTTTTTGCCCAATCAACCTGAAAATTGATCAGAATGATTGTCTTGATAAAATCTGGGACAAGTTCGAAATTGGGTCGTCTGGGGTCAAAAACTAGGTCACGAGGTCAAATCTTAGTAAAACCTTGTGTGCACTCTAGAGGCCACATTTTTTGCCCAATCAACCGGAAATTTAATCAGAATGATTGTCTTGATAAAATCTTGGACAAGTTCGAAATTGGGTCATCTGGGGTCAAAAACTAGGTCACGAGGTCAAATCTTAGTAAAACCTTGTGTGCATTCTAGAGGCCACATTTTTTGCCCAATTAACCTGAAAATTGATCAGAATGATTGTCTTGATCAAATCTCGGACAAGTTTGAAATTGGGTCATCTGGGGTCAAAAACTAGGTCATGAGGTCAAATCTTAGAAATACCTTGTGTGCACTCTAGAGGCCACATTTTTTGCCCAATCAACCTGAAATTTGCATAGAATAATTGTTTTGGAAAAATGTAGGACAAGTGCGAAATTTGGTTGTCCTGGGTCAAAAACTAGGTCACGGGGTCAAATCTTAGAAAAACCTTGTGTGCATACTAGAGGCCACATTTTTTGCCTGATCAACCTGAAAATTTATCAGAATGATTGTCTTGATCAAATCTCAGACAAGTTTGAAATTGGATCCTCTGGGATCAAAAACTAGGTCATGAGGGATCAAAAACTAGGTCACGAGGTCAAATCTTAGAAAAACCTTGTGTGCACTCTAGAGGTCACATTTTTCGTCCAATCAACCTGAAATTTGCTCAGAATGATTGTCTTGATGAAATCTTGGACAAGTTTATAATTGAGTCATCTTGGGTCAAAAACTAGGTCACAGGGTCAAATCTTAGAAAAACCTTGTGTGCACTCTAGAGGCCACCTCTTTTGCCCAAACAACCTGAAAATTGATCAGAATGATTGTCTTGATGAAAGCTTGGACAAGTTTATAATTGAGTCATCTTGGGTCAAAAACTAGGTCACAGGGTCAAATCTTAGAAAAACCTTGTGTGCACTCTAGAGGCCACATTTTTTGCTCAATCAACCTGAAAATTGATCAGAATGATTGTCTTGATAAAATCTTGGACAAGTTTATAATTGAGTCATCTTGGGTCAAAAACTAGGTCACAGGGTCAAATCTTAGAAAAACCTTGTGTGCACTCTAGAGGCCACATCTTTTGCCCAAACAACCTGAAAATTGATCAGAATGATTGTCTTGATGAAAGCTTGGACAAGTTTATAATTGAGTCATCTTGAGTCAAAAACTAGGTCACAGGGTCAAATCTTAGAAAAACCTTGTGTGCACTCTAGAGGCCACATTTTTTGCTCAATCAATCTGAAAATTGATCAGAATGATTGTCTTGATAAAATCTTGGACAAGTTTATAATTGAGTCATCTTGGGTCAAAAACTAGGTCACAGGGTCAAATCTTAGAAAAACCTTGTGTGCACTTTAGAGGCCACATTTTTTGCCCAATCAACCTGAAAATTGATCAGAATGATTGTCTTGATAAAATCTGGGACAAGTTCGAAATTGGGTCGTCTGGGGTCAAAAACTAGGTCACGAGGTCAAATCTTAGTAAAACCTTGTGTGCACTCTAGAGGCCACATTTTTTGCCCAATCAACCGGAAATTTAATCAGAATGATTGTCTTGATAAAATCTTGGACAAGTTCGAAATTGGGTCATCTGGGGTCAAAAACTAGGTCACGAGGTCAAATCTTAGTAAAACCTTGTGTGCATTCTAGAGGCCACATTTTTTGCCCAATTAACCTGAAAATTGATCAGAATGATTGTCTTGATCAAATCTCGGACAAGTTTGAAATTGGGTCATCTGGGGTCAAAAACTAGGTCATGAGGTCAAATCTTAGAAATACCTTGTGTGCACTCTAGAGGCCACATTTTTTGCCCAATCAACCTGAAATTTGCATAGAATAATTGTTTTGGAAAAATGTAGGACAAGTGCGAAATTTGGTTGTCCTGGGTCAAAAACTAGGTCACGGGGTCAAATCTTAGAAAAACCTTGTGTGCATACTAGAGGCCACATTTTTTGCCTGATCAACCTGAAAATTTATCAGAATGATTGTCTTGATCAAATCTCAGACAAGTTTGAAATTGGATCCTCTGGGATCAAAAACTAGGTCATGAGGGATCAAAAACTAGGTCACGAGGTCAAATCTTAGAAAAACCTTGTGTGCACTCTAGAGGTCACATTTTTTGTCCAATCAACCTGAAATTTGCTCAGAATGATTGTCTTGATGAAATCTTGGACAAGTTTATAATTGAGTCATCTTGGGTCAAAAACTAGGTCACAGGGTCAAATCTTAGAAAAACCTTGTGTGCACTCTAGAGGCCACATCTTTTGCCCAAACAACCTGAAAATTGATCAGAATGATTGTCTTGATGAAAGCTTGGACAAGTTTATAATTGAGTCATCTTGGGTCAAAAACTAGGTCACAGGGTCAAATCTTAGAAAAACCTTGTGTGCACTCTAGAGGCCACATTTTTTGCTCAATCAACCTGAAAATTGATCAGAATGATTGTCTTGATAAAATCTTGGACAAGTTTATAATTGAGTCATCTTGGGTCAAAAACTAGGTCACAGGGTCAAATCTTAGAAAAACCTTGTGTGCACTCTAGAGGCCACATTTTTTGCCCAATCAACCTGAAAATTGATCAGAATAATTTTCCTGATGAAATCTTGGACAAGTTTATAATTGAGTCATCTTGGGTAAAAAACTAGGTCACGGGGTCAAATCTTAGAAAAACCTTGTGTGCACTCTAGAGGCCACATTTTTTGCCCAATCAACCTGAAAATTGATCAGAATGATTGTCTTGATAATATCTTGGACAAGTTTATAATTGAGTCATCTTGGGTAAAAAACTAGGTCACGGGGTCAAATCTTAGAAAAACCTTGTGTGCACACTAGAGGCCACAGTTTTTGCCCAATTAACCTGAAAATTGATCAGAATGATTGTCTTGATCAATTCTCGGACAAGATCAAAATTGGGTCATCTGGGGTCATAAACTAGGTCATGAGGTCAAATCTTTGTAAAACCCTGTGTGTACTCTAGAGGCCACATTTTGCCCAATCAACCTGAAAATTGATCAGAATGATTATCTTGATCAATTCTAGGTCACGAGGTCAAATCTTAGATAAACCTTGTGTGCACCCTAGAGGTCACATTTTTGCCCAATCAACCTGAAAATTGGTGTACAAAAAGTTATTTTATCAGGTGAGCGCTTCAGGGCCAATGGCCCTCTTGTTCTAATTAGACGTTTTATAGGCTGTGTAATCCATGGAAGTGATCTCTTATTCCCCAGTCTTTTAGTTGGAACAAATTTCTCGATACCTGTGGAAATTGCATCTGAAAATTTTAACCAAATTTCTTCAACAGATTTAGAATTATAATCTATTAGTATTTCATTTTTAACTTGGTCCATGTAGTTCTTAAAGCTACCCCAGTCAGCTTTTTTGTAGAGATGAACCTGTCTCGGTTGTTGTTTGGTCATCTGTGGTTTTGTATCTGCAAGAATAGAGACAATACTATGGTCTGATATACCTGGAAGACATTTTACATTTTTAATTAAAGTGTGGTTTGATGTTAGGAAAAGGTCCAGTGTATTTTCTCCTCTGGTGTTTTCTGTTACCATCTGAGTGAGGTTGAAATCTGAAAGCAAGTCATTAAATTCTTCATACAAGTTAGTGTAACTGCATCCTGGCTTCAAGACTGGTATATGATCACTGCTCCATGAGAATTTTGGGAAGTTAAAATCACCTAGCACCCAAAAAGATCCTTTAAGGTTTCTTGTCAGGTCTAGGGATTTTTTCAATTCATTAAAGCTATGAATATCTGATTCTTTTGGTCTGTAGTAGGCTGCGATATAAAGAGGTTTACATGTTTTGACCTGCAATTTAATCCAAATGATTTCACAATCAGTCTTTAGCTGTTTTTGTTCTGTTGCCAGGAAAGTATCTTTAACTAGGATGAATACTCCTCCGCCTTTGGTTGACCTATCTAATCTAAAAGGTGTATATCCTAACGATTTGGGAAAGAATTCACAGTCTGCATGTTGATTATTTAACCAGGATTCTGTACCTACAACTATATCAGGTTTATTTTGATCTATCATACAATAGGGGGTGAAGACATTCTAAATTTGTTATTTCAAACCCAAATCTATGTTGTAGGCACTCATTGTAATTGACCAAACGCCAATCGATGGATCGCTCCGCCCAAAGTAGAATCTAAAACAAACAATGGGGAGCATCGGTATCATGTCCATTGCTTTGATTGTCAGTTCGATAGATCGATAAATATCACATGCAATGAAGGATTTAAGATTAACAAAGGGGTGTTACATTTTTAGCTCACCTGAGCAAGAAAGTGCTCATGGTGAGCTATTGTGATACCGCTGTGTCCGACGTCTGTTTTCAGTTGTACATCGTCCGTCAAACTTTGCCTTGTGTGCACGCTAGAGGCCACAGTTTTTGTCCAATCAATCTAAAAATTGGTCAAAATGATTTTCTTGATGAAAGCTCAGACAAGTTCGAAATTGGGTCATATGGCGTCATAAACTAGGTCACTAGGTCAAATTTTAGAAAACCTTGTGTGCAATCTAGAGGCTACAATTTTTGCCTATTCAACCTGAAAATTTGTCAGAATGATTGTCATGATAAAATTTCGGACAGGTTTGAAATTGGGTCATCTTGGGTCAAAAACTAGGTCACAGGGTCAAATCTTAGAAAACCTTGTGTGCACTCTAGAGGCCACGTTTTTTGCCCATTCAACCTGAAAATTGGTTAGAATGATTGTCCTGATAAAATCTCGGACAAGATAGAAATTGGGTCATCAGGGGTCAAAATCTAGGTCACAGGTCAAATCTTAGAAAAACCTTGTGTACATTCTTGAGGCCACATTTTTTGCCCAATCAACCCTGAAAATTGGCCAGAATGATTGTTTTGATGAAATCTCGCAGAAGTTTGAAAATGGGTCATCTAGGGTCAAAAACTAGGTCACAGGATCAAATCTTAGAAAAATCCTCTTATGCACTCTAGAGGCCACATTGTTTGCCCAATCAACCTGAAAATTGGTCAGAGTGATTGTTCTTATGAAATCTCGAAGAATTTCGAAATTGGATCATCTGGGGTCAAAAAACTAGGTCGGGGGTCAAATCTTAGAAAAATTTTGTGTGCACTCTTGAGGCCACCTTTTCTTCCCAATCAACCTGAAAATTGGTCAGAATGATTGTTTTGATAAAATCTCAGAGAAGTTTGAATTTGGCTCATCTGTGGTTAAAAACTAGGTCACAGGATCAAATCTTAGAAAAACCTTGTGTGCACTCTAGAGGCCACATTTTATGCCCAATCAATCTGAAAATTGGCCAGAATGATTGTTTTGATGAAATCTCGGAGAAGTCTGAAATTGGGTCATCTGGGGTCAAAAACTAGGTCAAGGGATCAAATTTTAGAATAACCTTGTGTGCACTCTAGAGGTCACAATTTTTGCCCAATCAACCTGAATTTGTTTCAGAAAGATTTTCCTGAACATGCTCAGAATTTTTGTTTCCTTTATATCTCTGAAGAGATTGAATATGGGTCTTATGGGGTCTGGAAATAGGTATCTAATTCAAATCTTAGTATAACCATTGCATCAAGAGGCTAGCTACATCATATAGTGAAAGCTATTATCTCAGGTGAGTGCTTCAGGGCCGATGGCCCTCTTGTTCTGATCGTCCATTGGCTTATCAATGGTTTTGATAGACAGCCAGTGTTTGGTCAATTGTCTCGACGGGACAATTCCAATGAGAACAGTGATTATCTTACAATTTTAAGACTATGGGTCCTGGGGACTCAATGGATTCCTTATCAATGGGTCCAGTTACTAGCTTGTTAGTCCAATATACTATTTTTCATAGCAAATCTGTAAAAATCATTGCATTCTGGGACTCGCTAGAATCAAAACTTGTATCCCAGAGACCAAATTATGAGTAAAAGGTGCAAGATATCGTCGGTGCTATGACAAAATTGCGTAACAAATTAGTTACGCAATTTTGTCAATTTTCGTTTATAAATGCTTTCTACTAAGTATGTAGGAGCGCATATTCTGTCAAAACGGCATTTCTCTGCACCTATTAGAACCATTTCAATTATCATGTGACAAAATTGCGTAACTCGTTTTTGCTGACAAAAATGCGTTGTACATAGACAGATTATTTACACGAGAGTAATAAAAGGTTAAGAAATGGCATTCTCCTCTGTATTTCTTCTACTTTGACCGATAAATGAACCGTAAGTTATGTTCAATTACCTTATTTTACCTTAAAGAAGCTGAATTGTTCATGTAGTTATTGAGTTACGCAATTTTGTCGGCACATTTTTTGAAGTGGTAAAATGTTTTTGGCTCTCCTGAAAAAAATGGTTTTCGAGCAAAATTTCAGTTACGCAATTTTGTCATAGCACCGACGATATGTTGGTGAAAAAATCACTGCGAGTACCAACAATATAGGTTTTGATTAAAAAAAAAATAAAGAAATAATCCACTTTTAAATGGCAATATCTTATCTGTAGCTCTGAAAGTACAGCTAGTAGAAGATCTATCAGAAAATAAAACAAAAAGTATCTCAACCAGTAGGTAGTGTGTCTCTCAATAAATGATACATTAGAGTAGTTAAAGTAGTTCAAGAAGTGAAGAGCATCACTAGTGTTACCTTGAATGCAATAAGTTCTCATATAGTTATTAAATAATTACTCCAAGATGATTATGATGTAGTAGACTGAACTTGTAAGACAAGCCCTGAAGGGTCATTGTTTCAATCCACTGTCATTCCAGATTTTCTTTTATTTGAGACTTTTAACGAAAGTCCTGTCTTTATATGACCTTATGTGTACAGTGTTATATAGAACTCTAGTCAGTTAAACCAAAATTTTTTAAAAGCAGAATTTAATGAAGTTCATGTGCATAGTTTCGCACCCATGGATATTTAAAACATGTACTTTTAGAACAGTGTTTAGTTAAACTTCTATTGTGTTATTACAGGACGTCAGGTCCAGTGCGAGCATTCGCCTGGCATCCTCATACTATAAAATTTGCGTACGCTTTACAAGATGATACCGTCAGAATACACTCAGACGCTACAGAACTTAAGAAATCAATTAGTAAAATTGGTACTCAATACCATCCCTATTTTGCACTTACCCATTGAGATTTAACCAATTTCCACATTGTGACGCTTTTAAACGCCTTTCAAGAAAAATGTTTGGGAAAACATTGTGGAGAATGAAGAAATTGCTTGTTACAAGCAATTTCTTCATTATCTATCCACAATGTTTTCAAACCCAAACGCAAACATTTTAAAAATTTCACCAACTTGAAATTGTGTTCTTTAACACTATTCAAATTGGAAAAGTTAAAAAATTTGCAGTCTGGTAATGGATTAAAACACATACTTTTACAACATTTTGGTTTAACTTCTATTATGTCATTACAGGACGTCAGGTCCAGTACGAGCATTCGCCTGGCATCCTCATACAATCAAATTTTCCTACGCTTTACAAGATGATACTGTCAGAATACACTCGGACGCCACAGAACTTATACCTATACTAAAACACAAACTACAGAAAAATATTGCAGACTTGGCATGGCAGTGAGTAGCATTTCATTAAGACTGATAAATTGTGTCATCAAGTCTAGTAAACCAAGGTTTTGGGTTTGAATCTATTCTCAGCCAATATCCGCCAATATTTGATAAGTCATTTGTCTCTTAAAGCTTTGAAATAAACCATATTTTAACTCTTATCCACACAATTACTTTTTTGACGTTTCACCAGAAAATGGCTGTGGAAAATCTTGTGGAAAATGAAGAAACTGTTTGACACGCAATTTCCTCATTTATCACATGTTATGTTGCCCAGACAAAGAACATAAAATTTCATTCCCTTGAAATTGTTAGCTTTATCCTTGTTGAATTTGGAATAGTGTACTATTTCGTGGTTTGGTAATGGAATAAATTGGAGGAGTCTAAAATGTCACTGTTTGGAAATGGTTTAACATGATGCATGTATTTTTCAGACCCAATTCTTCCTCTGTTTTAGCAGTAGCCTGTCAGTCCTGTATCCTGATTTGGCATATAGAACCCACATCTTTAGCTACCAGGTAAGGATAGAGTTTCTTCCATATAGCTTGAATTTTTGGCTTGTCTGTTATCGTTCGTGGCATTTGAAAAAAAATTCATTTTGTCTCTCACAAATAGATTAATTACAAATCAATATTTGATTTATCTTCTGCAGTACCTTTGAATTAAGAATTTTAAATTAGAATTTTAGATTACATCATTGGGAAAGCTGTAAAGATCAGTCAGAACTGAGAATCGTTTCAGATTGTTATTTCCATGAGAAAAATTTTAGTCAAAAACTGTTCTCACCAATCATTTCCGCTACTACATTGTATTTGAGTCACAAATTTTATTATTTGATTTCTAGAATTCTGTTTACAGTATTCACGCTTAATGTGTGGGCCAGTACAAGATAAATTTCAACTTCTGTATACTGGGGAACAAACTAGAACCTCCTCCATTTCAGGCCGTCTTCTTCAGCAGCACAAGTTCTACAACAAAACAATCACTGTCCAGTAACCTCCGTATGTTGGAGCCCGGACGGAAGTCTTCTAGTGTCGGCCTCGCCCATAGATTCTGCCATGTTGGTTTGGGATGTTGCCACGGAAACCTGTACACCTGTCAGACGGTTTGGAGGGGGCGGAGTTTCATTGTTGTCATGGTCACCAGATGGTGGGAAACTGTTTGCTGCTACTCCTTCAAATTTATTCAGGTAAGAATTAATCCCTCCAAAGTATTCAGGCTGTTAACCGCTTCCCAAACAAGACCTCGTTTTTGTGTCCCTAAAAGAAAGGTCTTGTCAAAACATCAAGGCAGAAGAAGAAAATGCTGGTGACCAGCATTTTCTCCTTTTGCCCTAACATTTTTCCTGCTATATTGTACACAAACCATATATTTATCACTAACTATTTTTGTCATCTGTAGTGGCTTTCAAATAGGAACAGTCCAAATCTTTGCCATGTAGGAATGAGTTAAATGGCTGATAAGCTTCAACAGTCCAAAAAGAGATAAACATGTTGGTAAACATAACTGTTGTATCACTTGACTGATAAATATATTTGATTGGTTTATTAGATTGTCAATTCAACTTCATTTAGTAATTAGTAGAAAGTACTTTTAATGAAAAAAAAAGAAAAAGAAAAAATGCCTTTGAGATTCCCGCTTGGGACTTAATGAATTCTGTTTTGACAAATTAAGAGATGAGATAAAAATCGGGGTATTTCACATAAAGACAGAGTGTATAATTTTGTAATTGATTGATGAATTACAGAGTATGGGAGACAAGATCCTGGCATGGAGAAAAATGGTCTTCTACTACGGGCAGAGTAAAGGTATGCAAGCTTCTTTGACAGTTTTACAAACAGACCGAGGCCATGATGTAGTGCATTGGACTCTTAAACATGGGGTCCCAGGTTCAATTCCCAGCCATGGCAAATGTCTTGTCCTACTTTTGCACTCTTATAACTGGATAATTGTAAACCTAAGTTTACCTAAAGATTAGCGGCTACAGGCTTGGAAAAGATGGTTTGGTAGTACTTGTGAGAGGAATACCAGGTGAATGTATTGTAACCGCATTGTTATTAACATTGGCAATAAACCCCATAACAATCAAACTCTAACAAAACCAATTTTCACAACCAAAAGGATGAATTATTTTGTAACGTTGATGGAAAAGAAGTTATGCAACGAAAACCAGCAGTTTATCTCAATGCATTCCATTCTATACTACAGGTATACAAAGTACACAAATGAAATAACATATTTTTTTTTTTTGTTAGTGAATCATTTCAAATTGGAACTGTCTGTCACAATACTTGTCAATCTGTAAAATTGATACATGTATAAAGACCTTTTCAACCATACATTACAGGCAGCATGTTGGAGTCCTCATGGCAATGTTGTATTGTTCACAACAGAGAACGAGCCAATCATATACTCCCTTACATTTGCTGATGATATAGATGAGAGAAGGCCTGTGATTGGTGGATCCCAGATAGCTGTGGCTTGTGCTGACCTATCAGAGATAGAGTTACAAGTGGGGGAGGAAGATACACCAGTCCAGTATGTATTAGGTTGCCTGTCTATTTTAACCCTTTCCCAAACAAGACCTGAGGTGCGTTCTTTAGAGCGAGATTTTTTAAGATTTCTTATGATGTTTTTGATACAGCGTTTTTGAGACCGAGATTTTAAGCGAGGTGTTCCGAATGTTCCATGCTTCATACAAATGACGTCATCATGACATCATTTGTATAAAGTATTGAGCATCCGGAACTCCACGGTTTATGAATCATGGAGCATTTGGAACAACTCGGTCAATTCTATCTCATATAGATTCTACAGATTTTACCGAGGGGTTCCGAAAGAAGTATACAGCAATGGCGGCTCCCAGTGATCGTCTTAAAAATCTTACTCAAAAGAGCGCTTTATCCTAAAACATCTTAAGAAATCTCAAGATATCTCAAGGAATCTCGCTCTAAACAACGTGGCTCTGGTTTTGACAACCTGACAGGAAAGGTTTGTGAAAACATTCATGCATTTTCTTCTTTTTGACTCAATGTTTTCCATAGAATGTTGTACACAATACCTATCTTTACGAGCATCTATTTTGTTGTCTGCAGTAGCAATTTGAACTGTGTAGTTTTCGCTGTTTGGGAAAGGTAGTGTTGTATATCAGACAGCAAAATCACTATCGATAATAGGAGAGTCATACTGATTGATTATCGATTGTACAATCGTTTAACAAAAAAAAAAACAATTTAACTAGAGTGAATTATTAATAATATATCATGAGATATATGATCATACATATATATCATAGATACATGGAGGTGTTACGTGTATTTTAGTAAAGAATATTGTTTAATTGTTTAATCAGCTCAAATGCTGGAATCTAACCATAAAAAGTCATTGCTAATGTCCCATTAATGTTACTGATTGTGCAAATGGCAGACTACCAATCAAGTCATACTCTCATGTATTTTGCCTAGATTGACATTTTTAGCATTAACTTCTACATCTACTTTCCTTTCTTAAAAACCATGGTATGAGAATGGGAGGGAATAAGAAAATGGTCTGGAAATTTTATTTATAGCAGGAAATAGATATCTACTTTTGAATTGGGAATTTTATTTGGAACCAAATGTCCAAAAAATACCTGCAAAAGAACAGCGCAACTATAGCAATAGTATCAATGGTGAAAAATTGCAATCAACTGTAGCTGATTTTTGGCTCAATCCCGATAGTTTTTGGCACAACACTAGGGAAAGGTAATCAGATTGATCATACTTTAATTATTATCCCTGCAAAACTCTTATTTTATGGCATATAGGTGTCAGCTTGTGGGTTCATCAATCGGTCTGGTAGTCACCCTCTAGCATTTTATGTCTATGACCATTGATATAGCGCAGTTGGTAGCGCATCAGACTCTTTTTCAAGATGTTTTTTGTTGGATCCTTGGATTGATGCAGCAAATATTCTTTTTATGCTCCCCGAAAAATTTCGGGGGAGCATATAGTCGCCATGCTGTCCTTCCGTCCGTCCGTCCGTCTGTCCGTCCGTCCGTCCGTCCGTCCGTCCACAGCCAGATCTCAGCAACCCTTGGACCAAATTCAATGAAACTTCACATGTGAACTCGTGGGGTCAATACCTAGAGACCTTTTTTTCCGTTTCTTAATTTGAGGCTGCGTCATGGAAAAAGGGGCCTTAATGTAAAAAATAGTTTTTCTCCAATTTCTTTTTATCTAATGGGCAGAATTGAATGAAATTTTCTTCCTATGTGAGGAATCAGATGTTCTAGTCTATATTCTATAAATAATGCGTGTACAAAAAATCCGTCATGTGAAAAGGGGGCTTAATGTATGATAGTTTTTTTTTTGTGACAAACACTTATTCGGGGAGCATTATCCGTCTATGACGGCTCTTGTTGATATTTGTCTCCCACCAATGGTTTGATAATCATAAATCTATGTGAGCAAACAGCTGGAGCCGTGGAAAGGATGCTGTTGTGGTTCTGTAGAGAGAACCGAAAGGAATCCATGGTTAGGTGTGCCAGCTGTTGCAATATGACCATAGCAGTTGAAAGATGCATGAAACCCCATTCAATAATTGCTTTATTATACGCCCGAAGGGTCGTATTATGTTATGGCCCCGCTCGTCCGTCTGTCTGTCTGTCCATCTGTTAGCAATTTATTGTGTGCGCAACTTCTCCTACAGTTTTGATCGGAATTTAATCAAACTTGTTACAATGAATCTCCATCTTGTCTAGTTGTGCACACTGCTTACGAAATTCAGATAACTCTTTTCGTTCTTGAATTATCTGCCCTTGAATCAGAAAATGCACATTTTCTTGTGTGCGCAACTGCTCCAACAGTTTTGATCAGAATTCGATCAAACTTGCCACAATGAATCTCCATGGTGTTTAGTTGTGCACATCGCTTACGGAATTTAGATAACTGTATTCGTTCTTGAATTATCTGCCCTTGAATTTAAGGAAAAATGCCTATTTTCTCAAAGATGCCCATTTTCTCCTGTGTGCAACTCCTACAGTTTCAACCAGAATTTAATCAAACTAGCCACAATGAATCTCTATGGTGTCTTGTTGTGCAAACAAAATTTTGATGTCTTTTCATGTTTGAATTATCTGCCCTTGAATTGAAAAAAAATGGCCAATTTTACTAACAAGCCCCTCTCGGGCGTATATGCGCCGCTCTGGGAAGCTCTTGTTATACCTGCGAAACTCGTGGGAAATTAAAAAAATTGCTTCTACCAAGTAATTATTCCAATTTTCACAATGTTTTTTAAGTGTTTATTATGTGGGGCATCAAAAAGTATCATCATGCTGTAATTGGTTTAATTCATGTATATTTTCAGAGTTGGTGGTTCAATACAGACTATGGTATGGGATCACACTGGTGAAAGATTAGCTGTTATGTTTAAAGGTAGGACATACTATCTTTGTCCAAATACTCTAAAATGACCCACCTTAACCCTTTCTCAAACAGCAAGATTTTGGACTCTTCCAATTCAAAAGCTGACAACATTGATGTCAAATGGACGGAATTTGTGAATAATATAGCACAGAAAACATTGATACAAAAGGAGAAACTGCTGGTTATCAGCAGTTTCTTCTTTTGTTTTAATGTTTTCTAAAGCCTTTCCTAATAGGGTCGTCAAAACTCGTTTTTGTTTGGGAAATGGTTAATAGTGCCATTTGTAATTGGCTTTGTTTTTACTTGACAAAAACATTTTGTAACCTTAGGCTTGCAAGAAGGCGCAAAAAAAGCAATGTCATAAACTGTGCATATACGAGGGCTGTTAATAAAGTATCCGGAAAGGCTTCATAACTTTTTTATTTCTGTACTTATTGTAGTAATATTTTCAACATTTATACTTTGGAGAATTATGCTTTTGATCCCACAACAGCAGTCAGGCTGTTTGCATTAACGACGCGTTCTACAGT
Source organism: Fragum sueziense (assembly GCA_963680895.1). NCBI lineage: Eukaryota > Metazoa > Mollusca > Bivalvia > Cardiida > Cardiidae > Fragum > Fragum sueziense. The sequence goes on from OY804606.1 coordinate 1,872,367, forward strand.
CGCTATGGCAACTAAGGGTCACGCTGAGCGGGGCAACTTACTTTATGGACGGATACAACATCGGAAAAAGTCTGTTTTACAATTAAATATTTACATCTCTTCGATATATTCACCACTGCACAATACATACTTCTCCCACCTATGAATTCACTTACCAAAGCAGGATCTGAACTCTACATGAGAAATTTTATAGATCGTTTCTCGGTTAACAATCGACACGTCATGAACGTTCTCGACGACGTCGTGTTGGGAAGTCTACATCTTTCGAGGTCAGTAATTTCACGCATAGAATCGTTTTTAAATGCGTTTTATGACTCATAAATGCTTTATTGTCATCAAAGAATTATTGCCGTGTGAGTTCATCTTAATACCGATTGCCTCTCGCTTTAATTTTCGCATTAACAAGCAAAACTTTATTTAATACCGCTCCTCAACGTCCATTTTAGTCCTATCAGAAAGTAATGTATTCACATACGGTTGTTTACAGATTTGACGTCTTATGTCAGCCGATGACGTTATGTTTGCCAAGAATAAATTACGCTCAAGCATCACGAACATTTTGGAAAATTTCTGAGGTCGGAAATACATAATATGATCGCCTTTAAAAGCGACTGACAAGTAACATTTTACCAAATGTACAAAGTTGCCCCGCTCAACGTGACCCTACGTTTCCATAGCGACTGTCAAATGCGCCTTAATGCAATCAGTTGCACTTTTTGTTACTGGATCAAACGTATAATTGCTCGAAGTATTTGTAGTGAAAATCTTATCTCAGTAAGTACCTAAATGAAAAAGTTATGAAACCTTTCCGGATACTTTATTAACAGCCCTCGTATTGTTTGTATTACATAGTAAAAAGAATCACTTGACAATCATGTGTAAAGTTATCCGAATGTTGATATACAATTCAACAAATTACATCATGATCGGAAAATATATCTAGGAGAAAATATACTAGAGATTACAGCTTATTCAGGGTGCCAAAAATGATTCTTGCCATGTTTTATAGCTGCTGTATATTCTGACTTTCTTTTTAGCTCACCTGAGCACGAATGTGCTCATGGTGAGCTATTGTGATACCGCTGTGTCCGGCGTCCGTCGTCCGGCGTCCGGCGTCCGTCGTCCGTCAAACTTTGCCTTGTGTGCACTCTAGAGGCCACATTTTTTGCCCAATCAACCTGAAATTTGCTCAGAATGATTGTCTTGATAAAATCTCGGACAAGTTCGAAATTGGGTCATCTGGGGTCAAAAACTAGGTCACGGGGTCAAATCTTAGAAAAACCTTGTGTGCACTCTAGAGGCCACATTTTTTGCCCAATCAACCTGAAATTTGCTCAGAATGATTGTCTTGATAAAATCTCGGACAAGTTTGAAATTGGGTCATCTGGGGTCAAAAACTAGGTCACGGGGTCAAATCTTAGAAAAACCTTGTGTGCACTATAGAGGTCACATTTTTTGCCCAATCAACCTGAAATTTGCTCAGAATGATTGTCTTGATGAAATCTCGGACAAGTTCGAAATTGGGTCATCTGGGGTCAAAAACTAGGTCACAGGGTCAAATCTTAGAAAAACCTTGTGTGCACTCTAGAGGCCACATTTTTTGCCCAATCAACCTGAAATCTGCTCAGAATGATTGTCTTGATAAAATCTCGGACACGTTTGAAATTGGGTCATCTGGGGTCAAAAACTAGGTCACGGGGTCAAATCTTAGAAAAACCTTGTGTGCACTATAGAGGTCACATTTTTTGCCCAATCAACCTGAAATTTGCTCAGAATGATTGTCTTGATGAAATCTCGGACAAGTTCGAAATTGGGTCATCTGGGGTCAAAAACTAGGTCACGGGGTCAAATCTTAGAAAAACCTTGTGTGCACTCTAGAGGCCACATTTTTTGCCCAATCAACTTAAAATTTGCTCAGAATGATTGTCTTGATGAAATCTCGGACAAGTTCGAAATTGGGTCATCTGGGGTCAAAAACTAGGTCACGGGGTCAAATCTTAGAAAAACCTTGTGTGCACTATAGAGGTCACATTTTTTGCCCAATCAACCTGAAATTTGCTCAGAATGATTGTTTTGGTGAAATCTTGTACAAGTTTGAAATTGGGTCATCTGGGGTCAAAAACTAGGTCACAGGGTCAAATCTTAGAAAAACCTTGAGTGCACTCTAGAGGCCACATTTTTAGCCCAATCAACCTGAAAATTGATCAGAATTATTGTCTGGATAAAATCTCGGACAAGTTCAAAATTGGGTCATCTGGGGTCAAAAACTAGGTCACGGGGTCAAATCTTAGAAAAACCTTGTGTGCACTCTAGAGGCCCCATCTTTTGCCCAATCAACCTGAAATTTGCTCAGAATGATTGTCTTGATGAAATCTCGGACAAGTTCGAAATTGGGTCATCTGGGGTCAAAAACTAGGTCACGGGGTCAAATCTTAGAAAAACCTTGTGTGCACTCTAGAGGCCACATTTTTTGCCCAATCAACCTGTAAATTGCTCAGAATGATTGACTTGATAAAATCTCGCACAAGTTTGATATAGGGTCATCTGGGGTCTAAAACTAGGTCACAGGGTCAAATCTTAGAAAAACCTTGTGTGCACTCTAGAGGCCACATTTTTTGCCCAATCAACCTGAAAATTGCTCAGAATGATTGGCTTGATAAAATCTCGCACAATTTTGAAATTGGGTCATACGGGGTCAAAAACTAGGTCATGGGGTCAAATCTTAGAAAAACCTTGTGTGCACTCTAGAGGCCACATTTGTTGCCCAATCAACCTGAAAATTGATCAGAATGATTGTCTTGATGAAATCTCGGACAAGTTTGAAAATGGGTCATCTGGAGTCAAAAACTAGGTCACGGGGTCAAATCTTAGAAAAACCTTGTGTGCACTCTAGAGGCCACATTTTTTGCCCAATCAACATGAAAATTGATCAGAATGATTGTCTTGATCAATTCTAGGTCACAAGGTCAAATCTTAGATAAACCTTGTGTGCACCCTAGAGGTCACATTCTTTGTCCAATCAACCTGAAAATTAGTTAACAAAAAAAAGTTATTATATCAGGTGAGCGCTTCAGGGCCAATGGCCCTCTTGTATGTCTGTTCTGTAAAGTTGAGCGATATTAATCCCTACAATCCAGAACAATATCTCTGATTTATCAATTTATGGTTATATTTTGGAGATATTATGATGGTATAGGTTAACCCTTTCCCAAACTACAAAATTTTAGGGTGGTCCAATTCAAAAGCAACATCAGACGACAAATTATATGTGAATAAAGATCGGATTTGTATACAAATTAGCCAAGAAAATGTTAAGGCAAAAGGAGAAACTGCTGGTTATCAGCAGTTTCTTCTTTTGTCTCAATGTTTTCCCAAGCCTTTCCTAATGGGGACGTCAAAACCAGGTATTGTTTGGGAAAGGGTTAAAAAGTAAAGCCATTGTTACATTTCAGATAACCCAAATTACATAGCCTTATTCAGAACCAAATTGTCACCAATACTGGAAATAACACCATGGTAAGATAAACAATTCTTAGACCTATATTCTAGAAATCATCATGAAGTAGAAAAGACTTCTATAAATCATCATAAATTAGAAAAGACTTCTAGACTAGAAATCATCTTAAATTAGAATAGACTTCTAGAAATCATCTTAAATTAGAATAGACTTCTAGAAATCATCATAAATTAGAAAATACTTCTAGAAATCATCATAAATTAGAATAGACTTGTAGAAATCATCATAAATTAGAATAGATCCTTTCTCAAATGGCAAAAATCTATACTTTTACAAGTTGAATGATTCTGCACATAACAAAATAGATATTGATAAAGATATTTTTGTGTACAATATAGAACAGGATGTATTGAGGTAAAAGAATTAAAGCTGAATGATTCGTTTCTTATTTCCAAGAATAATATGTAAAAGGTAAAGAAGGAGAAATACCTCGCTGTATTCAATTAACCCTTGCTCAAACAACTAGGGCATATATTATCAACATTTATAAAGAAATGCACCATTATGATTTCTTGTCCAACTTGGTTGTTGATAATACTGGCCCCTGGCCTTGACAGCCCCAGTTGACTTTGGGAAAATATTGAAGTTTATAAGATGATTTAATGTTTTATATTTTAGTGGATATCTAAAAGGGAAGGAAGGTGAAGTACCACACTGTATACAGTTCCAGCCAAAATGTGATACTGGTGCTCTGTTAACAGTGGTAGGTTCAAATGATATTCCTCAATTTCTATGCCCCCACATCGAAAGATCAGGTCATATTGTTTTACCGTTGTCTATCTGTTAGTCCGAAACTTTCACAAACACATCTTGTTATAGCCCATAAAATTCTATGTGGGGTATACATGAGTCAACTTGTCAGGTGAAGATCTGTCTGTGAATTTTGTAATAATTCACTGTATAAAGATCCAGCCAAAATTTGATACTGGTGCTTTATTAAGTGGTGGGTTGATTTCCCAAATTTTGAATTCTATTTAGGGTTTACAGAGTCTAATCGTCAGTTGATAGGTTTATTGAAGGAGAAATATTGGGCTCTCAATTAGACGGTCCTAGCTTCTATCCTTGGCTGCAGATAAGATTTTGTGCTGATGTTTGACCTACACCAATGGATAGATGATTTCTAACCTATGTGGGATTACAGCTGAAGCCTCAGTCAAGATGTTTTGGTATTGCTAGTGAGAAAAATGATAGGAATCCATGAATAGGTGCTCCAGCCATCACAACATAAATAATATGCAGTTAAAAGTAGCATTAAATCCTATTCTATATACAGAGAGTCTATCAATCCAGGGGTCATGTGTTCAAAACCTGACTCTGCCAATATCATTTCTGTTATTTATCAAATCATTTGTCTCTCACCAATAGATCTGAAACCCTATGTAAGAGACCAGACAGTGACTTGTATTGCATGTTATGTTTGAACTGAAAAAAACAGTAGTAACACATGGTTAGGTGCACTAGCTTCTGCAATTTGACATAGCTAGACTTCAATCAACCCTTTACCAAATAACAAAATTTTAGGGCTGTCTAAATTTAAATATGTTGCAGACGATAATTTCATATGCATGAAACTTTAAATTTTGTGGTCTTTTACGAGGGCCGTTCAAATAATTCGTAGACTTTATCCATAGCATCTATATAAATGAACAAAATTTTAAAATTCAACCAATATTAGATAGAATGATTATATGAACAGAGACTGTAACAATTTCAACTTTCTATCTTTAACGGTTTGTGTTTTGTTGACTTTTCAAAACACCCCCTGACGTCAAAGCGGGGCAGGTGAACAATGACGTCGACGTCAGGTCAAATATTTTACAACGAAAGCAATGTTTTTAGCTCTCAAGCATTGCAAAACATTGATAATTGTTGATTGTATGTCCTTTTATCATATACTATGCATTTTTTTTGTGAATTTATAGACATTGAAATAATTGTTTTCATGACTATTTAATCATGAATATTGATGATTTTCTCACTAGTGCTTTAAACGTAAATGACGCTTATATGCATCTAGCTTTTCTTTGCATCTGCTATATGACTGAGCCTAGCATAGCCTCTTTCTGTTCCTATCAAAACTCAAAATGCAACTATACAATTGAAAGATTAATGTAAGCTAATATTACATTTATTAAAAGTGAGATTACTTTCATTTTTGATGTGATGTTTGTTTTTTCTAGACAAAATGCAGCAAACCTTACATTTTTATAACCTTAAAGCGACGTCACGACGTTCACATTTGTTTACCAAGCATCTCATTTGTAATGCTGTTATTTGAATAATTGAATAGAAAATCATACAATAACTTGGCATTCTATTGGTCAATAGTGGTGCATCAAATTTCTAAATGTTTCTGATGTTTGAAATATTGAAAAGCCATTCCACGGAGTAAAATACAAAAGCGAAGACACTAATTTTACCCCCTGCCCCGGTTAAGCAAAAGTGTGTTTCTATAGCAACCCCATATCGGAATTATGGTTGCGCAAAACTTGCAAAAAATCGTTATTCAGACTGGGAAAGGTTTTTTCTACCACATTGTGAAGTTTAATGGATATATGTTGTAAAACATGGAAGTTATAGCAAAAGTCTACGAATTTTTTGAACAGCCCTCGTAGAGGTAAAAAACATGGTGGCAAATGAAGAAATTGCTTGTCACAAGCAATTTCTTCATTTTCCAGAATGTTTTCCAAAACCATTATATTGTGGGGAGTCAAAAGGAGTCACTGGTTGTAATGGGTTAAAAAGGAATACTGTAATAATTTCCATGACAAATCATTCCAGGTGTGGTCGAGTGGACGTGTTGGATACATACCACTACAGTTTGTAGCGACAGAAACAGCCGAGTATCATAAATTCCATCAACAACAAGCCAACGTCAGTCATCATTTACAAAATGGACTCTTCTCAGACAGCTGATTTACCCTTAACAGACAGTGAAGTAATTGACTATTCCAATTTGAAACTGTAGCAGACAAGAAAGAGGCTGTTGATAAAGATAGGATTTTGTGTAAATTGTGGGACTGAAAATATTGAGACAAAAGGAGAAAGTGCTGGTTATCATCATTTTCTCCTTTTGTCTCAATATTTTCCTAAGCCTTTTCTATTAAGGCCATCAAAATCAGGTCTTGTTTTGGAAAGTGTCAAGAACAATTTCTGTATCAGTGCACTTGCCTAGACAACAATAAAATGAATGAATTTGAATCATCCATTACAAAATGGACTCTACTTATTTGATTGAACTTATAAAGAACAGTGTCACAGACTGTTGACAAATGAAGTACGGGTGGGGGGGGGGGGTTCAATTGGAATCAGCCTGGTGGTTGGTCAGTTGTCAACACAATTTTGCTAGTGCAACACTTACAGATTTGTCCTGTTTGCTTCATACTTGGCAGAAAGGATCGTACAGACATGTACATGTAGATGTGCAAGACACTTCTTTCCTTTGTCTAAAATTTGTTGATTTTGAATGGAATAACAACCAATTGATAAGATACTGTATCTATAAGCAGATTTTTGTCAGTGCTAATGAATTTGTAAATCATGTTACAAACATAATAATGTATCAAATTTATGAAATTTTGAATAAAAGAAATGTACTACAAATGTATTTCTATCTTTTATATCCATGCAAACATTATCCATAACATCATCCATAATTTAACCCTTTTCCAAACGACAAAATTTTAGGGTGGTCCAATTTGAGAGCCGTTTCAAACAACAAAATGGTTGTGGATAAACACAGGATTTGTGTATATTTTAGTACAGAAAATATTGAGACAAAAGAAGAAACTGCTGGTTATCAGCAGTTTCTTTTTTGTCTCAATGTTTTCCCAAGCCATATCTATATGGGACATCAAAACCAGGCCCCGGTTTCTCGAAAAAACTTAAGTATATGCTCATGAGAATATGCTCAACTTCAAAGGAATACTCTCCAACGTTGAAGGGTATTCGATTGAAGTTCACGTGGATTTCGTGCGATTTGGGCACGGTGCTCAGATTTGAGCATGAAAACGTACTTAAGTTTTTTCGAGAAACCGGGGCCAGGTCTTGTTTGGGAAAGGGTTAATTCTTGCCACTCTGCACTTTCCCCTCTCCAGCAATTTCTGATAATGACATGTACCGTAACCCTTTTTCAAACGCCAAAATTTTAGGCTGGTCCAAATTCAAAGATGTTGCAGACGATAATTTCGAGTGAATGAAATTTAACATTTTTTGGTCTTTTCATGTAGAAAACATTGTGGGAAATGAAGAAATTGCTTGTCACAAGCAATTTCTTCATTTTCCACAATGTTTTCCAAAGTCATAATGTAAAAGGGTGTCAAAAGGCGTCAATGACTATGATTATGTGTGGGAATGGGTTAACTCTTTTCCAAACGACAGAATTTTAGAGTGTAATGATTTAAAAGCTTATGCAGACAACAAAATGGATGTAACTAAAGGCAACATTTTTAAGTATTATAGCTCGGAAAACATCAAAGCAAAAGGAGAAAATGCTAATTACTGGTATCAGCATTAATATATTTCTTCTTTTGATTCATTGTTTTCCCAAGCAAATTTTATTATGGACGTCAAAACCATGTCTTGTTTGGGAAAGGGTTAAAAAGATGTCTTTATCAAACTTTGATGTAAAAAGTTAAATTGAAACGCAAGTAAATGCATATTATGGTTTAGTCCATTTCCGAAAGCTTTCTCAAAGGTAGAATTTGTGTGACTTAACAGGCTGAACTTCAAACCTAGGGTCTGCAGCCATGACACATTTGGAAGCGCATCAGACTCATGAGGTCCTGGATTCAATTACTGGTGGCTGTAAATATCCTTTTAGACAAAATTATCTCCTATCAATGTTTTGATATTGTTAAGCTATGTGGGCGACCAGCAGTAGACTTGGTTAAGATGTTGTAGTAATACTGGTATGAGAAACTAGAACTGTCACAGGATGTGACTTGATACCCCCGCACAAACTTTCATTACAAAAAAGGGCAATAAGTGTACCAAGCTTAAATTTGCTAGCACTTATGGTTAAGAAGATATGGTCTAGGCAAAAATGCAAGGGTACAAACAACAAAGGGCAATAAAAAGTTGGCATGAAAGAGTAACAGTTGTTTTACATGACACTTCCCCACAATGAGATCTATAAATGTACCAAGTTTGAAGTTGCTAGCACTAATGATTTAGAAGATATGTTCCGGACACAAATCCGAGCGTAAAAACTACAAAGGACAATCACTCAAATTGTAGCCATACCAGAGTAATGATTCTTGCACATGACACTTCTGTACAATAAGATGTATAAGTGTACCAAGTTTGAAATTGCTAGCAGTTATGAATTAAAAGATATGGTCCGGACAAAAATGCAAGGATACAAACAACAAAGGGCAATAACTCTGAAAGTGGGCATGGCAGAGTACCGGTTCTTGTACATGACACTTCCCTACAATGAGATCTATTATTATATACAAGTTTGAAGTTGCTAGCACTTATGCTTAATAAGATATGGTCTGGACAAAAATGCAAGGGTAACAACAACAAAGGGCAATAACTGAAAAATTGGGCGTGACTGAGTAACAATTATTGTACATGACACTTCCCTAAACTAAGATGTATAAATGTATAAAGTTTGAAGTTGCTAGCACTTGTGGTTTAGAAGATATGGTCCAAACAAAATGTAAGGGTACGAACAACAAAGGGCAATAACTCAAAGAATGGGCGTGGCTGAGTAACAGTTATTGTACATGACACTTCCCTAAATTAAGATGTATATATGTATAAAGTTTGAGGTTGCTAGCACTTGTGGTTTAGAAGATATGGTCAAAACAAAATGTAATGGTACAAACAACAAAGGGCAATAACTCAAAAAATGGGCATGACAGAGTAATAATTATCATACATAACACATCCCCAGAATGAGATGTATAAGTGTACCAAGTTTGAAGATGCTAACACTTGTGGTTTAGAAGATATGGTCCAAACAAAATTTAAGGGTACAAACAACAAAGGGCAATAACTCAAAAAATGGGCGTGGCAGAGTAACAGTTATTGTACATGACACTTCCCCATAATGAAATCTATAAGTGTACCAAGTTTGAAATTGCTAGCACTTATGGTTTAAAAGATATGGTCCGGACAAAAATGCAAGGGTACAAACAACAAAGGGCAATAACTCTAAAAGTGGGCATGGCAGAGTAACAGTTATTGTACATGACACTTCCCAACAATGAGATCTATAAATGTAGCAAGTTTTAAGTTGCTAGCACATATGGTTTAGAAGATATGCTCTGTAGAAGTATTTTGTCCACGGACAGACAGACAGACATACAGACAGACAGACAGACAGGTTGATTCCAGTATACCCCCTAAAACATTCGTTTTGCGGGGGTATAATGACAATGATTAGGTGCTCTAGCTGCTGCGATATGACTATAGCATTTGAAAACGGCTTTAAAACCCCAATGAATCAACCAGAGCTAGGGTCGTTGGTTTGATCCCAGCTGCTTTGGTCTTTCAGATGAGACTAACATGAAAAGAGGTCCTGTCTCCATATGACCTTTGCATTGACCCATGCACAAACGGCATGATTTTCACGTCCCTAGCAGAAAAAGCTTAAGAAAATATTGAGACTAAAGAAGAAAATCCTTTTAACCAGCATTTTCTCATTTTACTCAAAATATTCTGATTTATTGTACACAAATCCAAATTTTCCAATAAATTTTAAATATCCATTTTGTTGTCTGCAGCAGTTCTTAAATCGGAGCACCCTAAATTGTTACCTGAAGAGTGGTAATGTGTTTCTGCCTCAATCATCTGTCTGTTAGCAATTTATTGTGTGTGGAACTCCTACAGATTCAATTGGAAGCTCCCAAAGGTAATCAAACATTCCAAAATGAATCTTCATGGTGTTTAGTCGTGCATGCCACCTTTGAAATTCAAATATTTCTTGTTGTCCTTGAATTATCTGCCATTCTTATTTAAACAATACGGTAGAAGATAAATTTTAAAACTTTTCTATCAGTGTTTCCATGTCATTGAATACATACTCATTCCTTTCCCAAACAAGATCTGGTGTTGTTGTCCTTAACCCATTACCAGACCGCACAATTTTAGACTGGTCAAACAAATTGCAGACGACAATTTCAAATGAATGAAATGCAACATTGTTTTGTCTTTCTGGGTAGAAAACATTCTAGGAAATGAAGAAATTGCTTGTGAAGAAATTGCTTGTCACAAGCAATTTCTTCATTTTCTACCATGTTTTCCGAAGTCATGATTGTATAAGGAGTCAAAGAGTTGTTGCGTGGTAATGGGTTGATAGAAAAGGCTTGGGAAAGCATGGACAGTCTAGGGAACAAGTACTCTTCTTCAGATATACTCCCCTATACATTATAGAGCGTCGGTGTAAATGCAAAACCTCGTATGTCGATTGTTGCGATTCTCAAAGTCAAATATTGTATGCCCAGTTAAGACAATTCTTGCAGGTTTTGGGGTATTTTTACTAATCAGTATTAATGACACATTATTCGTGAATAACATGTCCGAATTTCAAGTAATTCCTTTCAGTTTGGGAAAAGTTATTACACTTTTTTCCGCCCCCCCCCTTTAAAATTTTCCAAAAACGAGATACGAGGTCTTGCATTTACAACGACAAGAGGTTACCTGGCTCACATGTGACCCATATCGCAGACTCGTACTAGATACTGTGGAGGCAAAAGAAGAAAATGCTGATGAGCAGCTTTTTCTTCTCTTGTCCAGATTTAACTTTTCTGTGTTGGTATTCATTTAGTTGTCTGTAATAACAGCTTGCCATTTTTGGAAAGGGTTAACCCATTACCAGATAACACAATTTTGGACTTTTCCAATTTGAAAGGTGTTGCAGACGACAATTTCAAGATGATGAAATTTTAAAAAATCTTTTTATTTGGAGTTAGAAAACATTGTGGTAAATGAAGAAATTGCTTATGACAAGCAATTTCTTCATTTTTCACAATGTTTTCCAAAGCATTTTTTTCAAGGGCATCAAAAATTGTCATTGTGTGGGAAATGGTTAATCATCATCACTACTACCATCTTTCAGCTTCAGCCGAGATTTGTCTCTTCCAGTATCGCTTATCATTATTGGTCATGGCTAATAAAGGGATCTTTGGAGATTGACATGTCTGGCTTCATCACACCTGGGAAGGTTAGCTTGCATGATCCATTGTTTGATGCTGGGTGTCTCCTAAGCACAATTGATCAAACAAGTTCCTCAGTTGCATGAGCAAATTGTCCAGCGAACTGGATATGCCTCTTGCAAACTTAGGTTGTTTATCTCAGTAGGTCAGCATGTTAAGGGTTAACCCATCCCCACCCATTGACTCTTGTTGACTCCTCAAAAGATAAATGCTTTGGAAAACATAGTGTGAAATGAAGAAATTGCTTGTGACAAGCAATTTCTTCATTTCCCACAGTATTTTCTACCCCAAAAGACAAAAAAATCAAATTTCATTCATTTGAAATTGTTGTCTGCAATATCTTTCAATTTTGATCAACCTAAAATTTTGTCTTTTGGGAATGGTTTAACCCTTTCCCAAACAAGACCTGCTTTTGACGTCCCTAAGAGAAAAGGCTTGGGAAAACATTGAGACAAAAGAAGAAACTGCTGATAACCAGCGGTTTCTCCTTTTGTCTCAATATTTTCTTTGCCATATTTTACACAAATCATATCTTTAATACCATCCATTTTGTCATTTGTGGCAGTTTTTGAAGTGGATCACCCTAAAATTTTGTCTTTTGGGTATGGTTTAATAGACATGGAGCCGTCTGTATAACTTTACACATTACCAGACGACAGCATTTTAGACAGGTCCAAATATCCCATTCCCACACAGTGACGCCTTTGGACACCCTACAAGATAATGGCTTGGAAAACCTTGTGGAAAATGAAGAAATTGCTTGTGACAAGCAATTTCTTCATTTCCCACAATGTTTTCTACCGCAAAACATCAAACAAGAGCTGTCCGAAGACAGCACGCTCGACTTTCTAAGTTGCTTAGTATAAAGGGGGCATAACTCAAAAAAATAGTGGAGCCAGGGCCATGGGCCCTGATAGTAAGGTAGAGGGTGTGATGGTGAATAAGTATTGCAAGTTTGGGTTGAATCCCTTTGATAGTATGGAAGTTATTGAAGTTTGAAAAAACTTTAACCTTTGTTGCAACGCCGACGCCTTGGTGACAGTATAAGCTCTCATTTTCTTCGAAAAGTCGAGCTAAAAATGTAAAATTCCATACGCATGAAAATTGTCGTCTGCAATATTTTTGAATTTGGACAAGTCTAAAATTTTGTCGTTTGGTAATGGGATATCTTACTATGTGCTCAGGTGAGCAAAGAAAAACAAAAGCTTGCAGAGCGGCGCATATATGCCCGAGAGGGGCTTGTCTGTAAAATTGGCCATTTTTTCAATTCAAGGGCAGATAATTCAAACATGAAAAGTTTTCAAAATTTTGTTTGCACAACCAGACACCATATAGATTTATTGTGGCTTGTTTGATTGAATTCTGGTAGAAACTGTAGGAGTTGCGCACACGACAAAATGGGCATTTTTGAGAAAATGGGCATTTTTCCTTAAATTCGAGGGCAGTTAATTCAAGAATGAAAACAGTTATCTTAATTCCGTAAGCGGTATGCACAACTAGACACCATGGAAATTCATTGTGGCAAGTTTGATAAAATTCTGATCAAAACTGTAGGAGGAGTTGCGCACACAAGAAAATGAGCATTTTTCTAACTCAATCGCAGATAATTCAAGAACAAAGAGTTATATGAATTCCATAAGTGGTTTGCACAACTAGAAACTATGGAGATTCATTGTGGCAAGTTTGATAAAATTCAGATCAAAACTGTAGGAGGAGTTGTGCACACAAGAAATTGCTAACAGATGGACAGACGGTCGGACAGACGACCGGGGCCATAACATAATACGACCCTTCAGGCGTATAAAAACAACACTGATTGATTTTATCATTTCAATTTAATATCATTAATATAATCATAAATTCATCTACTTATTAAATAAGATAAGACAATGTTAACATTTGATTAACTAAAAATTAGAATCTTAACAAAATTCAGATAACTAGAGCTGTCCGAACACTTTAAATGTTGCTCCATTGGCTCGAGTTATTTTGAGTTTTTAACGTTTAACTACTGTTATACATCAAATATGAAAATTAGCCCTTTGTTGTCTGACTAATTAGAATCGTCTTGACAATTCATTAGAATTGTTTCAACATAAAATGACTACTCATAATATAGGGTTTGATCAGTTTATCAGATTTTGCCTTTTAAAAAGCCTTATCCCCTTTTATCTGCAGCTCTTGATGACATTAAACGTTTTTGGAAGCATGCGCCGACACACATAATGCCATGACCATAGCTAAGCTTATTTGCAGTAGGCCATTCAAGCAAACATGGTGTCAAACTGTCACAAGATACGCCCGTTACACTGCTTATGAAAAACAACAAAGGGCAATAACTAAAACAAGAGGGACAAGATGGCCCTAGATCGCTCACCTGAATTCATAGTTGAGATACTGGCAAGACCATGAAATCAATCTTTTAACGTTAGAAGAATACAAGAATAGCAATGGCAATTTTGCCAAATTCAAAGGCATACAACTAAGGACTTTCTGTTCTGAAACAATTTGGCTTAAACCTTGGCTGGGAAAGGGTTTAATCTTTACCAAGACAGAAAAGAAATGGACTGTTCAAATTTGAAAGGAGTTGCAGGAGACAAAATTGATGTGGGTAAGAAAGGATTCATGAACAACATAGCATGGCAAGAGGAGAAAATGCTGATTATCAGCATTTTCTTCATTGATTATCAGCATTTTCTTCATTTGACTCAATAATTGCCCAAGCCATTTTTGATAGGGACATCATAGGAAAGGGTTTCTGCATAAAGATTATCTGTAGCTCCATCCTTTATCAGATAACAGCTCCATTATCAGATAAGGCAGCCCTTTATTATTGACTTTAGACAGTCTAACTATTTACTTAAGCAATGATTGCTGATAAGCTGATACCTGGTCAAAATAAATTTGTCTGAATTCCTCACTTGAAAATTCCAAAACCCACAACATAGGGCTTCTTTGCTTGTAAAGTGATGGTTTGAAGTATTCTTTTAGAGATCCATGAGATGTAAACTTATGCAAAATTTCATGACTCTAGGCCAAACAGTCTTTGAGAAAACTGTCTGTGAGAAACCTGATACCCCACAACATAGGACCACTTCTTCTTGTATCACAATAGTTTGAAGTATTTTGGTAGAGGGTATTGAGACAATGCCAAATATTTTAAAACAAGATATCATCAAGTTAAATATTCCCATCAAATTTCACAATGATTGAGCAAATATTGTAATTCTTAAAGCAAAAACAAGATTTGACCAAGTGACCCAGTTTTTGACCTCTCATGATTTTTGTCAAAATTGGCACTTCTTGACTAATAAATGGAATTCTTGATATTTGACCTTGTGACCTAGTTTTTGACCTCACATGACCAAATTTTTTACTGAACCTATATATTCACCAGAAAAACATTCTGAGCAATTTTCACAAGATTTGAGCGAAAGTTAACAGTTCTAAAGCAAAAAGAAGGATTTTAAATCATTTGACCTAATGACCTACATTTTGACCTGGCATGACCTACTTTTTGATATGACCTAGATATCATCAAGACAAAGATTCTGGTCAATTTTCACAATGATTGAGCCAAAACTGTGACTCCTAGAGCAAAAATAAGATTTGACCTAGTGACCTACTTTTTGACCCTGTTCTAACCCAGATCCAAATTCTTTGAAGTATTATGAAAAAGAATGACCCAAGGGTCATATCAGTGAAATTTCATCCAATTCTGCCCAGTACTTTAGGAGGAGAAGATTTTTTTATAATTGTGAAAGGACGGACGGACAGACGGACACCGGACAACAGACCGATCACAATACCTCACCTTGAGCACGTAGCATGTAGAGTTATGCACTCCATAATGATGATACGAATATAACTGCCAAGTTTAAAGTCAATCAGACATAAGGTAACAGAGTTATGCTCCGGACAAAAAAGTGGACACTGCCCGGACGCCACGGGTGATCCCATAATATGTCCCGTCTTCGATGGGCATATGAAAATAAATTAATAAACTAGACATTGTCAATAAATCATAAAATCATTGTTAAATAAATGTCATTTCATCTGACTGAGTTTGGTTAAATTGATTCACCAAAACATTGTTTGAATCAGTTTCTTGTTTTACATCAATGTTTGTAATGGCACTGCTGGTTTCTAACAAATATCCTGTAAGATCTGTTTGGCTGTTTGGAATCTCCTCCATTATAACGATCTCATCTTTCAAATAAGCAGCTTCATCCATGACTTTTATGTTATCCTTTTCCATGAGCAAACCTGAAGAACAGAAATATTGTCGCTTTTCAATGAAAACCTTGTAACTGCAGCATGCTTTTAAACCCAGCGGCGGATCCAGAAATTCTAAGAAGGGTTTCGAATATACAAAGAGGGGGGTTCGTTTTCCTAGTATCACACAGTTTTGACTGAATTTCTGCATGAAAATGAAACAACTGGGCTACAGAGGGGGGTTCGTTTGCACCCCCAAAACCCCTTCTGGATCTGCCACTGAAACCTTGTAACTGCAGCATGTTTTAAGCTGCAGTTACGAGGTTTTCTTTGAAAACCATCAATATGTTGACCCTTTCCTACACATTGACGCATTTTGATACAAGACAAAATAAAGGCTTTGATTTATCAATCAAGACAAAACTTGAACATAATGTTGGAGTTATGTGCCCTTGAATTTTACAAAATTGCTGTTTTCGACAATGTTCACACTCTAGAATATACGATCATTCACCAATCAAGACAAAACTTGGACATAATGTTGGAGACTATTAAAGTCTCGGATGAGTTCGATTTTCAGTCGGGGACAAGTTAGATTTTCAATCTGATCTGACTAGACGGTCAATAGTTATGTGCCCTTGAATTTTACAAAATTGGCATTTCAACTGTTTTTAGCCTTGTTTACACTCTAGAATCTATAATTATGGACCAATCAGGACAAAATTTGGACACAATGTTGGAGACCATAAGGTGAGTTTGATTTTTGGTCTGATCAGACCAGAAAGTCATAAGTTATGTGCTCTTGGATTTGTCAAAATTGCTGTTTTCAACTTTGTTTACTCTTTAGCATCTACAATTATTGATGAAAGTTAAGATTTAAAGTTGATGACCATAAGATCTCTCAAAAGGTTGATTTTCAGTCTGATTGGACCAGAAAGTTATGTTACATGTCTTGGCCAATTGGATGGGTTGTTGTGTAATTACAAAGGTAAACTTAGAATAAGACTGGATGGTGATTACCACCCCTGAGGCACTGCAAACTTCACAAATGATGGTTGATTGGAGTTTTATGTCCCACTTAACAGCTATGGTCATATGGAGAGAGGACCTCAATGTAAAGTATCATCTGAAAGACTGGCTTCACAACTGCAAAGAACACAAATAAAGGACACAAATGAACCACATTACCTGACACCGAATTCTTATCCAGGGTTGTATTGTGTTGTATTTTCATATGTCTACGGAGCTCTTTCCTCTGTATAAAATCAGCAGTACACATGCTACATTTATAGGGACGTACACCTGGAATATTTAATATATTATTTATTTTTGACTTGTAAAGACAATTAAAACAAACAAGTACAAACAACATAGGGATGTATTGTGTTGTATTTTCATATGTCTACAAAGCTCCTTCCTCTGTATAAAATCAGCAGTACACATGCTACATTTATAGGGGCGTACACCTAAAATTATATACATGTACCGTATAGCACTTTATTTCTGCGGGGTCCAAATTCTGCGTTTTTTCCAGAAATCAGGCGGGTTAAATTTCTGCGGAACATATTTCTGCGGTCTATCATGTTGCAAAATCAAAGATTTTATTTCTGCGCTATCAAATCAGTTTTAGTCAGTATCAGACATAGTTTGAAAGACGATGCTTACCAAATATTCTAATTACTCTGTTAGGGTAAAGGGATAATCCCACTAATTTACCAGTATCTATAAAGGCGTTATGGGAAACAATGCCGTATACTGATATGTGTGAAAAGAAAGACGTGTCAAACTGCTACCAATCAGTCAAACTTGATAAATCATTGTTTATTGATGAACTAAAATGTCTTATCTTCACCTAAGTTAAAGCCGTAGTTACACCATTTTTGAATAGGAAAGCACTCCATTTTTATGATATTGTTCTTTCCATCGGATGGTAACAGTTTAACTTGTCCACGTACTGACTAAATTTACAGAATGACAACAACCTCTACATTCAGGATTAATATTCTGCGGATTTTATTTCTGCGGTGCCGTCGACGACCGCAGAAATAGCAGAAATAAAGTCCCCGCAGAAATAAAGTGCTATACGGTATGTTGCAGAAGTGCAAAAAATAAAAGATGTCACTGGCTTTTCAAAATGTAATATGTCCTTCTTTGTTTATCACATCCTATGTTGTGGGTGCTCAATTGAATCATCTCATGATCAAGACAATTCAAATGAGTACCCCTAGCATAGAGTTTGGATTTGAAATAACAAATTTAAAATGCCTTTATACCCTTGAAAAGTAACAACTTTTCAAAATGAGATAAGCTGTGTTTTCTCCAAAACCTTCATATTTGACCAAAGACCCTGACTTTGGTATCGCTTGAGAGGCATTGTCCATAAGAAATACACATTTGAAATATGAAAGTTCTGTAACACACATTTTAAAAATTATTGCCAACAAAAGAGCAAAATTATACAGTGCCCACCAAAAATCTGGAGACAAACAATTTTTTTTTACATTTTTCGTTCCTAAATCAGAAGAAATGCATTGGGTATATTATTTTTATAGTTACAAATATTATAACCTATCTTTAAAAATAGTTCACATGAAAAATAGTGGATTTATCGTTTATTTTGATGTAAAATCTGGCTGTTTTCAATAATGTGTCCATTTTGTTCATTTATGATAAAAAATTACCAAGTTGTTGCAACAACATTTAAGTTGTGTTTTATCTAAAGAATAAGGATGACAGACTTTGATAAATGCTTCTTAAAGAGGAGCATGAACGCTTTTCATCACCCACCTTATTCAAAAGTTTTCAACGATTCAAATGCAATGAAAAAAGTCCCATTCTAATACACATCTTACTTTAAGAGATATAAGCTGCTAAAGAAGCCAATATTTACCTGTATAAATCTATGTAATTAGGGATTTGCCAACATCCTGTAAATAAGGATGTGTGCCTGTGACGTCATAAATGTGCAAACATAGATTGCAGTCAATCTGTTTGTACAGAAAATAAGTAGACATTCATAAGGTTTTTATGCTTTGAATGGGAAACAATAGAATGCTTAGGCTCAATACTAGATGCTCAAGTACTATTTCAGTAGAAATGTCAAAATAATGTATAAAGATAGATGTTTTGTAATACATTGCCGAAACCGTTCCACCCTGTTTTTCCAGCAGATATGTAAGCCTTAAAATTTGTAATTCTTTATTCACAAATCAGACAGAGGTAATACATTGTGTATAATCATATATGATTGTGATAAGAATAGTTCTGCTGTAATCTAAAGATGCATATAGTTTCTTTAAAACATTAAATTTTGCTTTGTAACTGCTACTCTCTAAGTTTTTTCTGCACCTTATTTTTGTGCAGTTTGAGAAAAAATAATGATATTGATTACAATTCCCTATGCAATTTGAATTTCCTCGCACCAATCCTTTAGAATATTTATACTATCTTTATGTATTCCCGTATAACTTTCTGCATTAAAGAAAATGATAAAGAACAGGGTGTACAACGTTCGAACTGCATTATGGGTAATTTCGGCTCCGCCGTGGGGAATTTTGTTGAAAATCTCCTCGACTCAGGTAAGTGTTTATCAAATATTTCCGCCAATTCTCGACCGATTTTGAAAAACTAACGTGGAGTGCCCCCGCCTAAACGAAAGCAATCATCGGATGTTAATTTCACGTCCCTTCACACAGTAATAAAAAAGTTATTGAAGAACGAAATTTGGAAAACGCGTTTTCTGATGGCACCGCCGTGGAGAAATTAAAATTGTTTTTGAAGAAAAGGAGCTAAAATACCATTGTCCGAGTACGAAAGCATGCTGTGTGTTATCAGAACGAGCCTAACTGCGGTCTGCCTAACCATAACCCTCAGAAATTTGATGGAAAACGTGAAATTTAAGCAGTTTGCAAAATTGCTCCGCCGTGGAGAGTGCAATAAAAAGCTCCGCCGTGGAGTAAAAACATGTTAAAAGACCTGCATTGTGCTTTGCCACCGATATGAAACGGATCGAACCATACAACTGCATTTTTGTATATCACCTACATGTATGTATTATATTACTTAGATGATGCCTACGTACATAGTAAGACCGTAAAAATTATACATGGTGTCTTAAAAAAATGCAATCCAGTCTTCTAGGGCAACAACTCTATGAATCCTATACCGATTTCCATGTTTTCATGTATGAATATGTAAGTACGGGAGACCGGGTCTATCTTTTACACGGAGCAAGTTGTTACACCTACAGCTGCACGACAATGACCTCACGCACAATGTTCTAACTTTCATGATATGGTATCTTTTTTCTTTTATTTTCCTTTTATACAAACTTCTCAAAAGTCAATCTTGGAGATTTAGATAAAAATGCATTTTATAATTGAAAATCTGAAAAAAATCTTATGAAAGTAAATTTTCTTTGAAATTTCCATTTGACTCCGTTCACCCGGTTAGCTCATCCTACATTATAAATGTGTTTTCACAGAAAATATATGTCTCTTTGAAATCGATTTTTTCTACAAATGCCACACTGTTTACCCATGCGATTATCTGAAAGTTCAAAAATGCGAATGTGGCAAATTGTTACGCGTATATGGTTTGGGCAAGTTGTTACACTGCAATATACAGTATGCCTATTGTGAATTTCTTTGGTCTCGTAATAAAAAGCACATTCTTCTTTCCCTACAATAATTTCCAACGGTTTTTTGTGCTTCAGACACAGTTAACTAATTTTTCTCCTCTAGACGTAATAAAAAGGTCCCAAGATATATGAAACTTCTTGTGGATTAGGATTGTGATGGTAAATGGTAAAGGCACCGACCTTAACATGTAGGACGAACTGCCCATGATGACCAGAACCGAAACGTTTAGTCCTATAATAATTTGCTGAATTTGAAATGGTCATTCTATCTATCTGTGTTGCCATCCTTGACCCGCCCTTGCTGCCAAAAGTTCGTCAAATATGACTGACTTCCGGATGCCATATACCTGAAAATGTCTCGATCAATGACTTTTAAGTTGGTTACAATATTTTCATCCAGGGTCACATTAGGTCTTGTCCCAGATGTACCTTTTTTACAAAAATGAGAGGAAATTTTATATAAAAATCCCTTTGAATTATTCTAGTCAGCCATGATTCATGACAGCTAACAGCACGAGTTTTTTAAATAGATCTTTTGAAACATGAAAAAGCAAATTAGAAAAAGCACCGATTTCTTTGATGGGATTTGATTATCATATAAAAGTTTTAAAATATATTGCTGTAAAGCTTCAGAAATAGACAATCCAGCTCCCATGTAACTATCAAGGGCTATTGATGGCTAAACTACATGTTAACCATATGACACCATGGAAATATATATAAAATGTCCAATACTGGTTAAGGTAAGTTTGGAGAGTGACCATGTGACTAGCAAATTTTGTGTATATTCTGTGGCACCAAATGCCCATGCTACAATTTTCATCAAATTTTTAAATCGAAACATTCCCCCTTTTTGTGATGGTGAATGTCAAATGAAGTATTTTATTGTTCTAAATATAAAGATATGCTAGAAAATTTTAGTATTTTTTTTTTTTGAAAATATAGATATTTTTGTCATAATTAGGCTAAAACAGGGTGGGTGGGGTAATTTCAAATATCTTTTTATTTGCGTGGAAAGGTGTGCTAATTTTTTGTGTAAAAATAGCTCTTGGTATTATCTTCAAAATATCCAAAAACAAAAAAAAAAATATTCATTGTGTAATTATTTGGCAAA
The DNA here is from genome assembly GCA_963680895.1 of Fragum sueziense. Classification (NCBI taxonomy): domain Eukaryota; kingdom Metazoa; phylum Mollusca; class Bivalvia; order Cardiida; family Cardiidae; genus Fragum; species Fragum sueziense. Next base: position 1,894,017 of record OY804606.1, read on the forward strand.
TTGAAAAAAAATATTGAAATATTTCTTTCAATCATTTCATCACATTTGTACATAATAATGTAAGTCTCTAAATTGATATAACATTTGAAATTATTCACACAGAATAACTTGTTATATGACTTTAAAACATAAGGATGATTTTGCGAAAATGGTCATTACTGTTAAGGGCAGATAACTCTGACACGAAAACGAATCAGGAAACTTACCCTGATTTTTTTATATTAGCTCAAGAAATGTTACTTTACAACATATGTACAAATATAAAAAAAATCATTGGGCGGATAAAAAGTAACCCCCGAGTCCAAACTTATCTTAAGCTATGGTTAGAGAAATAAGTTGCAGAAATAATTGCACTCTGTTATATCCCAAAAGGGAAACGTTTTAAAACAAAAAAGTACATTTCTAACTGTGTAATTGAAAAGAATATAAAGCTGTAACAATCTTTTACTGAATCATTGGAGGCCTTCCACATCATGTAAACTTATTAGTGGCTCTTGGAGCAAAACATTACATTGGTTAAAACTTGGAAGGGCAACTTTGGGTGATTTACTGTACGGGTTCTAGACGTCTTTTCTATTTTATGATATTTGGCTTCACCTTTATTGCATGCCATAGTGTCACTAATGACGGTGCATAGGCAATGTGACCAAATAATAAACAAAACTGGCAATGTGTACATGTATACCTATTTTGGCTTCCATATATGTAATTTTGTAAATAAAAGTAATATTTATATTTAATCTATATTTTTCATCAATGAGTTTTTGGGTATTAATATTGCTTTAGGTTTGCACTGCATGCTACTTTTAATTTTACTGAATAAAAACTGTTTTACGGAGCACAATCAAATTTTACTGAAAACAAGCTTTGGACCAAAATATCACCTTCAATAATATGTATTGAATGACGTTGTTATCGGTTTTTGATTTCTGTGTAATTTAACTCAAATAAGAGGAAACATGTTGCATGTTTTGTGATAATATGGTATCTTGACAAAAACTCCAACATACTTAGACGTCGCGCACGGTATTGCGTCACTTTTCAAAAAAAAAAAAAAAAAAAACGCTACTCTCCATGGTTCATAACTGAATTTTGCAAGACTCATTTTCCTTCTCATAACTTTGTTATATGTCAAAGTAACAGTAAAATCGTGATCTTTTTCAATGTCATATTCGTTTCAAGTCCTTTTTTTGTACAAATTTACTAGAAAGACTTTTTATTCATAAACTCTGCGAAAAAACGCGTGTAACATGTACAAGCGCGACGGATATTTATGAACAATTATGCGGTTAGTTAACGCCAAACACACGGAAAAATATATTTTAGGATAATGGAGATGCTGTAAAATGTTTTGCTGAACAAAAATCAAATTTCGATGTAGATCACGCAAATTATCTCAATTTGTTTACCAAAACTCGAAGTGTAACAATTAGAATTACGTCGCAGAAAAAATGACAATATTGCTAAATATTCTGGTAATTAATAACTCAAATGCGACCAAACTTTATATAGAAAATACCGTTTTTCTCTTTTGCTGAAATATATAGAAGAAAGCCAGTTAGAATGATAAACGAAACAATTATTGCGTTAAATGCGTGTGGACAGAAAATGTTTCGATTCGTTGAAAATGTGACTTTTTTAATCTTCAGATTTTAAAAAATACCAGTTCCCTTTTTCATACAAGAAATTAATTTCAATGTGGAAATACCATTTTTTTCTTATTTATCATTAAAATTTCAACGCAAAGTAATTCAAAGTAAAAGAGATATTCGATTTTTTTCTTGTGGACAGAAATTCTAATAAACGTTAACTTTTCATTTAAAGTATTCAAAAAATCATCTAATTGGCACATTTTCAGTCAAAAATCTAACGAATCAAAGAAGCGTTAAAGCTTAGGACAGACAATGGACAAAAACAGTGGGATATTTCCTAAATTTTGGTACTGTGTTTATAAATCACTTTAGTTTGTACAGAGAGTAAACATTAAAAACACAACATAACCGTCTACACAAAACCTTTAACGTTACGCAATGATAAGAAATGACGTTCGCTAGTTTGACGTTACAATTTAGTGCCGCAATACCGTGCGGGACGTCTTAACTTTCGAATTCAATTTTACTCTTTTCGCAAATTTTACTGAAAAATATGCACAATTAAAATAATTTTAATGATTAATTCAATAAAAAAAACATTCACAATAATTTCCTCAGATAATTTTCCGGTATGAATGTAATGCCTTATGTGTCTCGGAAAAAATTCAATTGACAGATCTTGAAAAAACATAAAACTAAGGTTTTAGGAGTACCCTCCGAGTAAAGCATTACGAGGGGTGTTCATTAAATAATGAAAATACACTATCAGCTCAATGTTAAGAATGTGTAATTATATAGTTAGTATTTAATATGCAAGTAACAAGTATGTGAACTTTTTTCAAAGTAACAAGAGCCATGCATGACAACCGTTGCCATGGCAACACTGTCACAAAGTTGCAAAGGTTTCCACTCTGAAATTCCAGCGATTTCCATCAATTTTTCCTCTCAAAAACCAAGAAAATAAAATGGAATCATTCAGACCTTGTATTAATTAATTTTGTGTCTCATGTACAAACATAAAATAGCAGTAAAAGTCACTTTGCTCTCTAAAAAATAGAAAAGAATCATTATCAAATACTTTGTATCTGGAAAATCTTGACTTTTTCCCCTGATCCAAAGTGTGGGGGCTCAACAGTGTGACGTCATCACACTTTAAATAAAAGAAATTTAATGTTGAGGCATAGCATAATCAATCACAAGTTCCCTGCACGTTTCAAATCAATGTTTGAAATTAGCATAGTACATATCACAGAGAAATATATGGTTAAAAAGAGTGTAAACACCTCCGTTCATATCATTGTATTTACCTAATTCCCTTGATCACAATGCCGAAGATTTCAGTATTGCCGCATACAAGAACCTTATATGTAGTTTTGAAGTAAAAACATAACACCACCAGACAATAATGCTGAATAAACATTTTCTGTACGCAAATTCTAAATAAATACCATGATGCAAGTCTGTTTTAGCAAAAATAACGCGAAAAAACGTCAGACATCATACCCATTTAGAATGTGACGTCATGCGTTTCCATAGTTACACACGGAACGTTCAGTTTGGATGTTCACATTGAAAGCTTAAAAGCAGTTCTTTGTAAATGTATAAGTATTTCTTAATTATGTTGCATATGAAAAGACTGGCAGATCTGTTTTCATTATTTAATGAACGCCCCTCGTAAAACAATTGGACGTTAACTGTGTCACGTCAAGTGTACATTTTACGGTCTTACTACGTACATAGGCATGATCTAAGTTAGATAATAAATATGTGATAAACAAAGATGCATTTGTATGGTTTGATCCGTTTCCTATCGGCGGCAAAGCACAATGCATGTCTTTTAACATATTTTTACTCCACGGCGGAGCTTTTTATTGCACTCTCCACGGCGGAGCAATTTTACAAACTGCTTAAATTTCACGTTTTCAATCAGATTTATGAGGGTTATGGTCAGGCGGACCGCAGTTAGGCTCGTTCTGATAACACACAGCATGCTTTCGTACTCTGACAATGTTATTTTAGCTCCTTTTCTTCAAAAACATTGTAAATTTCTCCACGGCGGTGCCATCAGAAAACGCGTTTTCCAAATTTCGTTCATCAATAACTTTTTTATTACTGTGTGAAGAGACGTGAAATTAACATCCGATGATTGCTTTCGTTAAGGCGGGGGCACTCCACGTTAGTTTTTTAAAATCGGTCATGAATTGGCGGAACTATTTGATAAACACCTACCTGAGTCGAGGAGATTTTCAACAAAATTCCCCACGGCGGAGCCGAAATTACCCATAATGCAGTTCGAACGTTGTACACCCTGAAAGAAGTAAAGTAAAATATATTTCAATTATATTCATGATCCGTATTGCAGCATTGTTTTGTAAAAAGAAAACAAAATTATTGCATTGCATAGTAGAATGTACGTTTATTGAATATTCATTTTGTCGAGCTACATTTGCCGTATTTAAATTCATATACAAGTGTAAATATTTATTAATCCTTTCCCAATCAAGACCTGGTTTTGACGATAGAAAAGACTTGGGAAAATATTGAAACAAAAGAAGAAACTGCTGATAACCAACAGTTTCTCCTTTTGTCTCAATATTTTCTGTATCATATTTTACACAAATCCTATCTTTAATAACCACTGGTGGGAACTCGGCCAAAGCGAGGGACGTTTTTTCGCGATCAATGTATTGCATCGGTGTTGTTATAACACATCGTAACTACGGCTTTATCGAAGCCGTAGTTACGAGATTTTATAACAAAACCGACAGTTGGTCAATACCAAACAGTAAATATTACCCGGTCTATTTTTAGAACAAGTTCATGTCATTAGAAAAAAAATTCTATAAACTCACATTTAAACGCAAAATATCTAGGCCTATATCTTGTTGTAGCGAAAATTGTTGTAGTTCACCACCAGTGCTAACATCCATTCTGTCATTTGTGACAGTTTTTGAAGGGGATTACTCTAAAATTGAGTCGTTTGGGAAAGGGTTGATTGACTCATTTTTTTTCAAATGACATACTTAAAAATATATTAGTTGCTGAAAAATATTTCCTTTCCCAAAGGACAAGATTTTTAATTGAATCTGAAACATCAGAACATCAGAAACTTGTCACAACGGGAATTATTAGTTGTGTGATTCTGGTAACAAATCTTCATTAATTTCATCATTTTTTGCTCTTAGATCTGACCGATTTAAAACAGCTAAATAAAAATAATATTCAATTTATTACTATGAAATTGGACTTTTGAAAAGCAAATAACAAAGTAACTGATTTAAACTGCTTCTTTGCACATAGGTTATTATTTCTGATCTGGCAAAAGGGCATGTTCTATACCATCCAAAGAAATTTTAGCCATCAAATTTGTTTATTATTGAGGATTGATGACGATCCATTTAGTCTGTGTGTAATATATATATGATAGATACATTTAGTTATTTTAAAAGACTCAGAAAGAACCTTTATTAACAAATTGGTTAATTGTAAACGTTTATATATGAACAAAAAATCCACAAAATAGTCCATTAACCAATGTAGAGACAAAGGATTTCAGTAAGCATCTCACACTTGTGATGTCACACTGGCTTTATCTAGTATTTGCAAATCTCCCACAGGTAAGATAATCAGATTTTGGCCAATAACTCGCTTATAAGATAACATTCAGCGAAACCATTTTTTGTGATTGTCTTTGAAAATAGTAAATATTCTGATACTGGTAGAATGCTTTTGGTCTCATGTACCTCTTTAATGTATTCCCCACATTTAAAAATGATTTTCTATGAGAACCCAACATGACAGCCGGCTTTAATAATCCCAGAACTTTCAACTTAAGAAATTGCTTGCAATTGAACTTTAAAGCCAGTTGTCATATTGGATTCTCATAGAAAATCATTTTAAAGGTGCGGAATAAATTAAGAAACATTCATCAAAGTTCTTCATCCTTATTTTTTGGATAAAACACAATTTGAATGTTGTTGCAACAACTTGATGATTTTTATCATAATAGAACAAAATGGACTTACTATGCTAAAGTGTCAGATTTTACATAAAAACAAGAGCTGTCCGAAGACAGCGCGATCGACTTTCTAAGTTGCTTAGTATAAAGGGGGCATAACTCCAAATATAGTGGACCCAGGGTCATGGGCCCTGATAGTAAGGTAGAGGGTGTGATGGTGAATAAGTATTCCAAGTTTGGGTTGAATCCCTTTGATAGTATGGAAGTTATTGATGATTGAAAAAACTTTAACCTTGGTTGCAACGACAACGCTGACGCCAACGCCGATGCTGACGCCCGGGTGACAGTATAAGCTCTCATTTTCTTCGAAAAGTCGAGCTAAAAATGGATAAATCCACTATTTTTCATGTTGTTATTGTAAAGAGGGGTTGTAATATTTGTAACTATAAAAATAATATACCCAATGCATTTCTTCAGAGTTAAGAATGAAAATTGAAAATTTCTTGTTTGTCTCCAGACTTTTGGTGGGCACTGTATAATATGACGAATCTTGGTGAGTCAAATCCTACCTGTATGAGACATTTCATGACATTTGAGTTCATAATTCGTGATGAAGGTTTTGTCACATTCCATACAGGCAAATCTTCGTTCTGACTCATGGACACGAGACCAGTGTACCTTAAGGTTCCAACTGTTCATAAACCTCATTCCACACAGATCACACTGGTGACTTTTCTTGCCTGTTGTAAAAGGAGATGTGAAAGATTGTTAGTTTAACCCATTACCTGACGGCAAAATTTTGGACTGTTCCAACTTGAAAAGTTTTGCAGACGACAATTTCAAGTTGATGAAATTTTAAAATTATCTCCATTTTGGGTTAGAAAACATTGTGAAATTAAAGAAATTGCTTGTCACAAGCAATTTCTTCATTTTCCACAATGTTTTCCCAAGCATTTCTTGAGGGGGTCTTGGAGTTTATAGACGTCTCTGTGCAGTAATGGGTTAAATCAGACTTTAGGCAAATTTGTTTTAACCCATTACTAGACAGCAAAATATAAGACTGGTCTAAATTTAAAGATGTGCAAATGACAAATTCAGATATGAAATTGTGCATGTTAGGTCTGTCTGGGTAGAAAATGTTCTGGAAAAAGAAGAAATTGCTTGTCAAAAGCAATTTTTTCATTTTCCACCATGTTTTGGAAAGCATTTACCTTTAAGGGCGTAAAAATTATGTCATTGTGATATGGGTTAAATGGATAAATAAAGATTTCGGTGTTCGAAATGAACCCTAGTTTTAAAGCACCTAGTAATAAAGTCTTGAAAGCATTGACACTAAAGAAGAAAATGCTGTTAAGGGAGAGCAGCTGGAGGCTCGGTAAGGATTTTGTGGTAGTACTGATGAAAGAAATGACAGGAACCCATGGTTAGGTACTCCAGCCATGACATGACATCAAACTCATCATAGTGTTCATCATACTTTGTTGTGTTTGAGTTTATTGGGGTTTAACGCCGTTTTCAACTGCCAGGGTCATATCGCAGTGGCTGGAGCACCTACTCATGGATTCCTGTTGTTTCTCAAATCAGCACTACCACAACACCCTTACCGAGCCTACAGCTGCTCGCCCACTTAAGTTAACTATTTCAAACCCATTGGTGAGTGACAATTTTGTCAGAAAGGGTATTAGCCGCGGCCGGGTATCGAACTTGGGACCTCTCGATTGAGAATCAGATGTGCTACCAACTGCGCTAAGGCCGTGGCCGCATTCTCTTTGGAATTGTCCTACTTCTTCCCACCGGACCAAGGTGCAACACAAGTTCTTACTTTCTCTGAACTACAGATTAGAGGTGGAAAAGCTATTCTTATATCATCGGCGGATCTAGAAGGGGGGGGGTCGGTCCGACCCCCCCCCCCCCCCCCGGCATTGGGCGAAAATTTAATTTTGACTATATGAATGTAGTGTAATGTTACATATTTATTACATTTTAAGCCATAATGTGAGCTTGGACCCGCTCTGGAAAATAATCTTGCACCTGGAACAACAACAGGTGCCTTTAAAGTTGAGACAGAAATGGCAAATTACACATAAATCTGAACTGTTGTGGACAACAATTTGATTAATCTTAGCACATAAATATATCATTCTCGTAAACGGCACAATATTTTGGCTTTAAGTTTTCAGAATTTTCATAAGAAAACAAGCAAATTCGTTGAATTGATATCCCCCACCGAACATATTTTCTTTGTCAATGGAGTAGCGTGGAAACGAATATCACTGTATGTATATGGCTTCAACAGAGCGAATATCACTCTGTATGTATATGGCTTCAACAGTCAGGGGCAGTGACTCTAAATTCATTAGTCGAACCGGGTAACCCCGATGATATGCGCATGTCCTCTTTGTAGTGAAGCTGTGCACAAAGTTTCATTGAAATCCAGTCTATAGTTTTCAAGAAATAGCGAGGACACGAATATCACTCTGTATGTATATGGCTTCAACAGTCAGGGGCAGTAACTCTGAATTCAATAGTCGAACCGGGTAACCCCGACAATATGCGCATGTCCTCTTTGTAATGAAGTGTGAATAAAGTTTCATTGAAATCTGGTCTATAGTTTTCAAGAAATAGCGAGGACACGAATATCACTCTGTATGTATATGGCTTTAACAGTCAGGGGCAATAACTGAATTCATTGGTCGAACCGGGTAACCTCGACGATATGCGCATGTCCTCTTTGTAGTGAAGTTTTCAAGAAATAGCGAGGACACAAATCTCGGACGGACGGACGACGCAAAAACAATATCCCCCCCCCCCAAATAATTTCATTGGCGGGGAATAATATGCTCTTTCAGATAAGAATAAAAGTGAAATTTATGAAAAAATGTCTGTGAAATGTCACTTTAAAGAGAACATTGAATTTTGAAGTACCTGTATGTTGTTTCATGTGTCTGTTGAGTCTAGATCTAACGTGGAACGCAGAACCACAAATCTCACAGCTGAACGGACGGACATCTGAGTGGTTATACGAATGATAATTCAAACTGAAACAACAGCCGTCATAAATGGGTTAAGCTAGTATGCTACCCGATTAAGTGTTTGTCACAAAAACATTTAGCCCCCTTTTTATGTCCACACATTGGTTAACTTCTATTATTGCCTAAAATTTGTGTTTTTGGGCTTAATCAACATTGAATAACGAGAAGAAACCGGGCGGATATCCAGAGAAATCGTGCATTAATCGGCAGATTCACGTGCAATATCGGACCGGTTTTGCACTCAAATATCCTCGATTTGACCCTTCAAATTAAACAATTTCTCTTTTCCTGCAAAATTCTCAACGTCTTACGTTAAATAAGCGACGTTTGCCTTTTGGCGCCAAATTATGGCGTAACGTTCTTTTACCGACGTCACGCATAACAAAAAATTCTCGGAAGATTTATCTTAACAAAACAACAATGGCAGACATTTTCTTATCTCACCTCGGTTCATTTTTCACACATATCAAGGGGTTTGGGGTAAGTAATCATTGGAATTTTATGCTTTTTCTGCAATAATAGCGTAAATTCACATATTTTTCTGTCGTTAACATTCGCAGAGGCCCGCAAAATACGAAAACGACCCTCCTGCTTCGCAGTCGGGCGTTAACATATTTCTTGGGCCTCTGCGAATGTTAACGACCTCAAAAACGTGAATTAACCCTATAAAATATGGTCTAGAACATCTGATTTATCATTTAAATACTAAATTTCATTAAATTCTGCCAATTAGATGAAGAGAAATTAGAGATCTAATTTCTTAATTAAGGCCCCCTTTTACTGGAAACCTCAAATTATGAAACCAAGGAAAAGGTCCATAAGGATTTAACAGACATGGCGAAAACCGTCAGACAATCGGAAATATCTGAATAAATTTCCCTTGGTCTGGTGATTTTTTTGCTACTGTCAGTCCGACTGTCTGACACTCCTATTGATCTGTCAAGATAGCGATTAAGTGTTCCGTCTGACAAAATTTTATTCAGTCCGTCAGATTTTTTGGTACTGTCAGACCAAAATGCTTCGTAAAACATTTTGGATAATGAAGAAATTGCTTAAAAATAAGCAAAATTTTCATAATCATACAATGTTTTCTAACCAAAATGAATTTCTTTTAAAACTTCATAAAGTTGAAATTGTCATCTACAATATCTTTTAAGTTTAGACAAGTCTAAATTTTTGCCGTTTTGTACATTCAAAGCTACTCGGATCTTATTGGCTCTCTAGATCTCATGGACAAATTCTGCCTGTATATCTCCGCAAGCATAACAAGGAATGTAGTCCAAACAACTATTCAAGGCTACGCCTGAAAAATATTTGAAACAAATAACGTTCAAAAGTCGATTTTATCCTCATAAATGTGATAAATTTATATTTGACTTGAATTATAACGTTTTCAATAAGGTTACTTTGTTTTAATGAGATCATTTACGCTCATCTAATTTCATGTTCAATATGGCGGCCCATACCCACAGTGGATAATCACATAGTGCATTAACCCTTTCACAAACGATAAAATTGCGGAAGGTGACAAAATTGATGTTAAAAAGGAAGAGATTTGTGTACAATCTAGCACAGAAAATATTTAGACAAAAGGAGAAACTGCTGGTTATCAGCAGTTTCTTCTTTTGTCTCAATGTTTTCCAAAGCCTTCTCTTACAAAGACATCTAAACCAGAGGCCCGTATTATCAACAATCTTACGACCGCGTTTTTGTGTACTCTGTGTAACAAAACATCTGATTGCACGAGAAATCAGATTTAGCCAATCAGCATTGTTGTTACAAGCAAATTATACAAACTAGAAGACCTGAAGGTCTTGAGTCGCTCCACAGGCCTGAATTTCTTTAAATATTCAATCCAAGTTTTGATTAGATTGTTCAATAGTTGTGTTTCTAAGAGCAAAAAGAAAGTAAAACTAGATTGTACAAAACATGTGGTTCTTTGAGCAAAGAGAGTAAAACCCTGTTTGCCATTTGAGAAAGGGTAAAAGGAAACAAGAGAAAATTCCAGATCAGGATGATACTGGCAATGATCATTTTTCCTTCGACCAAACAGATCTAAACTATCATTGATTACTCCAAAATAGTTCATATTTCTAAAAATAGATTTCATTGTTCTAAAAATAGATTTGGGGAAATACCCTATTTATAAAATAACCAGAAAGCCCTGATTTTCTTGTAATTTCAAATCCAAGTTTTTACAAGATTTTTCAATACTTTTGGGTCTTAGAGCAATAACAAAGTAACTAGAAAGCTGAAAATACCTTCATATAAGATTTAATGGTTACCAAGATTTGTTTTGATTAGAGTGAATTTGACTGATCTAGTTTGATAATGAAGTCATAATTGGCAATTTTGTCAAATTCAAAGGCATATAACTGGGAATGTTATATTACTCTAAAGCTAAGAATCACACTAAAATAAGATCTTTGCCTCACTTACATTTTGTTTTAGGTTTTGACCTGATTGATCATTATTTGTGGTTGAAAAGAGAATGAAAATAAAGTTGAAAACTACAATTTGTCAAATTCAAGGGCAGATAAATCATGATTTACGATTCTAATGAAGCTGACAATTACATCCATGCAAGATTTTATGGACAATTAAGATTATAACAAAGTTTCCTGTTGATTGTTGGATATTTATAGTCGTTTGAGTAAAAATAAGGTCAAAAATGGTAATTTTGTCAATTTCAAGGGCACATAACTCATGATGCAATTTTCAAATCAAGCTGAAAGTTGCACCCAGGCAAGATCTTATAGTAACCATCATTCTGTCCAAGTTTTGTCTTGATTGGTCAATATTTGTAGTTGCTAGAGTGAAAACAAAGTAAAAATAAAGCCGAAAATGGCAATTTTGTCAATTTCAAGGGCACATAACTCATGATGCAATTTTCATATCAAGCTGAAAGTTGCACCCAGGCAAGATCTTACAGTCACCATTAATCTGTCCAAGTTTTGTCTTGATTAGTCAATATTTGTAGTTGCTAGAGTGAAAACAAAGTCAAAATAAAGTTGAAAATGGCAATTTTGTCAATTTCAAGGGCACATAACTCATGATGTAATTGTCAGATCAAGCTGAAAGTTGCACCTAGGCAAGATCTTATAGTCACCATCATTCTGTCCAAGTTTTGTCTTGATTGGTCAATATTTGTAGTTGCTAGAGTGAAAAAAAGCCAGAACAGCCATTTTTTAAATTCAAGGGCAGATAACTCCAGATTTTCTGATTCAATCAGAATCAATTGAAGGAATCTGAGAGAGGACCACCCAAAGATCATTCCTGTGAAGTTTGATTGAAATCCATTGAGTAGTTTCTGAGGAGAAGATTTTTAAAGAAAAAGTTGACGACCGGACGGACGGACGGACGCACGGACGGACGCACGCACGACGGACACAGCGCCATGACAATAGCCCGCTGGCCTGAAGGCCAGTGGAGCTAAAAATAAACGTACAATCGTTGATAATACTGACTCCAGGTCTTGTTTGGGAAAGGGTTAATTTCAGAAAATCAGCAAACAGGTGGACAGACATCATACATTAGATGGATGTGACGGATTTTGAAAAATCAGAAGATGAAAAATTTATTGTGATCAACCAAAATTTCGGTTGATCTTCAGTAACTTTTTTACCAGCTGATTTTTTTTTTTAAAAATCCACCACATCCAGCTTGTGCCTGGCATTTCCCCACCTTCTCTGTTTCAAACCAAATTCAAATTGGTCAAATATCAACAACATATTCATGATTTTCTGAAATTAATGTACCACATGATTCACCAACGTGTAAATGCCCTTACCTAGATATTGAAGGAAATCCTTTTCCACAGACCTCACAATAAAACGGTAAAACATCGTCATGGATTCTCCGATGTTCTGTCAGATGTCCCTTGTATTTGAAGGTTTTCGGACACATGTCACATTTAAACGGTCTGTCATCCGAATGTTTCCGTCTGTGTTTTTCCATCCTGCTCTGTAAAAGTAGTTAATTAAGCTTTTCCCCAAAAAGATCTGGTTTGGACTTCCCTAATAGTAAATGCTTGGGAAAACATTGAAACAAAAGAAGAAACTGCTGGAAACCAGCAGTTTCTCCTTTTATATCAAAATTTTCTATGCCATATTTTACACAAATTCTATCTTTAATAACTTCTATTCTGTCATTTGTGGCAGTTTTTGAAGTGCATCACCCTAAAATATTGCTGTTTGGGAAAGGGTTAAAACTAGATTATCCCATTCCTATAGGGCAAAATTTTGGACTGTTCCAATTTGAACGATATGGTAGATGACAGATAAAAATCTTTCCATTTTGGGTTTGGTAACCTTGTGGAAAATGTAGAAATTGCTTGTCACAAGCAATTTCATTATCTTTCAAAATGTTTTTCCAAAGCCTTTTCTTGTGAGGGAGTCAAAAAGCATCACTGTGACGTCAGAGTGTAGTAATGGGTTATGAGGCAAAATATGATAGGTTTGGTTTGGTTTATTGGGTTTTACGCCGATTTCAACTACTAAGGTCATATCGCGACTGGAGCACCTAACCATGGATTCCTGTCGTCTCCCATACCAGTACTACCACAACACCCTTACCGAGCCTCGAGCTGCTCCCCCACATAGGTTCACGATATCAAACCATTGATGGGTGACATTTTGTCAGTAGGGGTATTTGCCGCGGCCGAATATAAAACCCGGGACCTCTCGAATGAGAGGCAGATGCGCTACCATCTGCACCATGGCCGCGGCCAATATATGAAGAGTTGGGCAACGCAACACATATTTAAAGAAGGGTAAAGGCACCTTTAATTTGTTATTGCTAACCCAAACCCTATGTTGTAGGTTTGACAAACAGTACAGGAAATATAACAATTTGAAAAGCTTCTGTCCCCTCTCATCCCATTACCAAAAAGTGACGCCATTTGACTCCCCACAATACGAAGGCATGGAAAACATTGTGGAAAATGAAGAAATTGCTTGTGACATGAATGCAAGTTTGTTATTTCCCACAATGTTTGTTACAAGGAATGACCAAAAAATGTGAAATTTTATTCACTAAATTTCACTTAGCCAAAAACATATTGGGGCAAAAGGAGAAAATGCTGGTCGCTAAGACCAAAAACATAGGATTTAAATCATATTGATTATTGTGAAGATCAACAGATAAGAATGAGTTAAAAGATTTTAAATCTGTTTCAAATCCAAACCATAGAGATGATTCCAATAAGTACCCATGACATTGGGTTTGATAAACATCTATAGAAGGATATTTCATTTTATGAAAAGCCAATAGATAACAGAGGGTGAAGGCATTCTAAATAAAATGTGTTATTTAAAATCAGAACCCAGTGGTGAAATCAGAGGGTGTTTGGAGGGGTTAAAACGAACGAGCCTAATTTTCATCCAGAAATTCAGTCGAAATTGTGAAATAAAAAACCCCAACCCCTCTATTTGTATATTCGAAACCCCCTCACAGAAATTCCTGAATCCACCACTGGGACCCTATGTTGTGGGTACTAATCATTTGAATCGTATAAGTGAGACAATTCCAATGAGTTCTCACAACAGGTTTTATGAACATAGAAAGATAACTTCCACTTAAAGTGATTGAAGAGCCATCACCCCCACTTAAGCCTTTCCTAAACAAGACCAGGATTCGATAAAAAGGTTTGGGAAAACATTTAGACGAAACACAGTCATGGGATAGCTGATAACCAGCAGTTTCTCCTTTTGCCTCAATACTATCTGTGCTATATTGTACACAATCTTTTTCAACATATATTTGGTCTGCTACAGTAGCTTAGAAATAAGACTGTCCCATAATTGTGACATTTGGGAAAGGATCATCTTTTGCTCTGCCCCTCTTTTCTACTCTCTTAAGAACAGAGCACATTGTCTCTTCATTCAATTATGATATAATGATGCTCTGTTCCCGCAGGGTCATTTCACGTCTAATCTCGGGGCCTTGGTGGGATTTCCGTATCCAATCGTTGGCTTTACACAACAAAACAATTTAAAAAGCTGATACAAACTTTCATTGACTGACGCTTCAAATTACTGGCTTCAGCCAAAAATAGAAGCGACGTAATGTATACGTAATAAAACAAGATAAAACTGAATGATTTTCATTCGATAATTCAAATGTTACCGGCTTCAGCCAAAAATACAAGCGACGTAATGTATATGTTAGCGGCAATAAGTAAAATTAGGCAATAAGTTTAATGACTAGGCAATAAGCTATTGCCTAGGCAGTAAGCTTATTGCCTAAATCACTTTAGGCATTAAGCTTAATGCCTATGTTTTAAGCCTATTGCCTGGCAAAAATAGCCAGGCATTAAGCTTAATGCCTAACGATAAAATATGAATATATTGTTTGAAATCTTATTTGAAATTGACCAAATATTGACCATAATTTAGACCCTTTTATCTGTAGCTCTGGCTTACCTTCAACATTTTTTCCCCACACACTTCACATTGTTGCAGTATCTGCTTCGGTCTTCCTCCTTTCTTAGTGCATGAGTTAGGCACTTTGTCTCTCTGAATGCTAGAGTTAGGCGATTGTTCTATTTTAGTGCTAGAGTTAGGCACTTGATCTCTTGTATCTTCTATTCCCGCCTCCATTTGTTTTATACTCGACTTTTCCGATGAAGTCATGTTGTTTTTGTCAATACTTTTATTACATATCTTATTTGATTTTCTCTTACTTTGTGTCATTTCATTCGTTCCATCCAATTTTCTTCCGTTGTTACTTATATCATTTTGAGAACTTTCCAGTTTTTCATCTAATTCATTATTACTTTGGTAAGATTCATCCTTTACAGTGATACAATTATCTATACCACTGTCATTCATTGGAGAATGTACGTTAAAGTTTGTTTCACTTTCGCAAAATTTATGATTTCTATCTGAATTCAAAGGGTCTGCTTTAACTTTCCTGGGTCTACCCCTTTTCCTGCATTTGAGAACTTGTTTTTTGTCTTGTAACAGACTAGGCTGTATTGGTATTTTTCTTGCTGTAAGCATACCTGCCTTACATTTCAGATCTTTAATGGCATCACTTGTTACAGGGCTTTTCTCGTTGTTTCTTTCTTCTATCTTCTGTATGTCATCAGTGAACAACGATCTTTCAACATAAACATCACCTGAGTTATTTTTGTCAAGATGGTTAAAGACCTTCACTAATGAACTGATAAGTTCTCCTTCACTGCGAAAATGTAGCAACTCAGACGACGATTCTTTAGCATCATCAGTTATAACTTCTCTAGCATTGAAGAATGAAGCAAGGTTATCTAGCGGGTACACCAGCTTATTTTCACCAGTATAGAGGTAAGAATCATTCTGACAACAGTGACTTATATGCTTATGTAGGACACAAATTGCAGTAAATTGTTTGTTACAATTCATACAAGTAAACTGTTTTTCCTTTTCATCAGTTCCCGTGGCATCGGAGGACTTGCAGACAAATAAATTGTCATTCACAGCTATCCCATGTGTTTGTAAATGGCTGTGCAAGTTTTCAAGGCTCTCAAAATCTTCCCTGCAGATTCCACACATACAAGGCTTCACTAGGCAGATCATGTCTTTGTCAGCTTTTTCCTCAGTGCTCTCCATTTTTTTCTGTAAAATAATGAAAAAGCGGTTTTATTCTGCCTTTTTCAAACAGCATTACATTGACTAGTGCAAATTTAAATGCTGCTGAATACAATAAAATGAATGCTAAATATTAATCTAAGTAGAATTTTGTATTTTAAAGAACAAATAACATTATAAAAAAGGAGAATATTAATTGGGTTTTATTACTTTCCAATTTGCAATTGTGTGGAGCAGCCTTGTCATCGTGCTCTACCAATGAGCTAATCACGCTGACTACAGTACAGCTCGCGCGTTTTTTGCCTATTTCCGCGCATCGCCGCGATTGAATTTCGGGTGGTTTCGGGTGGAAAAACGCGGTGGCCGCGGCGAGCGTGTTTTACCACCCGAAATCGCGGGGATCGCCGCGATTTTTTCGCCGCGATTCGCGCGGACAGGTAAGGTAAGCCTGTATTTTCTGGCTGATTTATCGTAATTATTGGGTTTTATATAATTATATATTAGGTTTTGATAAGATAAGAATGCCTTTGCAGATTTGATTTTTGTTAATTTTGAATGGGTTTGTGGATTCTTCTTCTACTTCAACAGAAAAATGACCCTTTTGCCTTCTTTTCAACGTATTCGAAGTTATTTTTCTTTTATCTTTGCTACACGGCCTTCATGCATATAGATTACAAAATAATTGCAGATACTTTGTGCATTGATGATTGCACAAAATTAGTTTTTTTGGAAGCGCATGTAATTTTAGAATAACACATACATACACAAGGCTTGAGAACAAATTGAGACAAAAGAAGAAATACTGATGATCAGCATTTCCCCTGCTACCGCAATATTTTCTATGCTACCTGTATATTGTAGACAATTTTTATCGATATTTTCTGATCTGTTTTCTGCAGTGCTCAGCTTTGTTATTGGATCCCCGGATATTCTTCCCCTCGAAAGAGAGTGAAGGGCTATCGTAGAAATGATTTGAGAATATTAAGATAAAAGAAGAACATACTGATTACTACCCTGGTCTTCTTGTGTCTCATTATCTAGTTCCTATTGTTGTAATATATCCTTCACAATCCTGTTTTCAGCAATATCCAACTTATCGTATGAGTAGATTTTTAATAGGACGTGCCAAATCGTAGCAATTTTGGAAATGGCGTAACTAAGAATGTAGCGTCATGCATAAAACATCGGTGTTTCTTTTAACATGCATGCAAGTTCCAACATGGTAAAAATATACCTTAAATGCCAGTCGCAGGTTTACTGGTTTATTTTGTAAACTGAAAAGTAGTCAAATTATACGCATTACTTTGATATGTAATTCAAACAGAGAAACTCTTCGTATTTATGACCGGGAAGCCAACATGCAGTTTACGATTTCACGTACATGTATCTGCAAAAAACAGAATATTATATAAACAGTTAATTGAATTAAATCAAGCATAACAAAGCATAATACAATGTACAAAGAAGCGGAAATAACCTGTTCTATATTATATAACAACCTATAACTATATATTTTTAATTTACAAAAACGATGTGTTATTACCGGACTTCATAGAACTTTATAGAAAATGTTTGTATTTAATATAACATTCTCTTTATTTCTGAAATAGTTCTGTAAATCAATTTAAAAACACACTCAGGATGAAATAATATAAACTTAACAAAAACGCAATTAATACTGAGCGCTGTAGGATAATATTGGCCGTACCTGGCATTTCCACCCGAACGCGGCGATCGCCGCTCTCGCCGCGATTCCCCCCATCGCGGCGAATCGCGGTGATGCAAGAAAATTTCGAGTGGAAAAACGCTCTGGCCGCGATGGCAAATCGCCGCGATTTTCCACCCAAATTTTTTTTTGACCGCGGTTGGCGAGCGTTTTAGGCAAAAAACGCGCGAGCTGTACTGTAATTAATTAATTCGCATGACATCAAATATTGACTACTTTGACGTTATCTAGTGAATCTTTTCTTTGCTAGCAGACATGCAAACAGTCTCACATTAAGACCATGTTTGCTGCTTGAAAGTATGCATTATTAACAGCTGTTGTTTACCTTAGCAGGGGTTCTTTTTATGGTAAGCCTGGGAAGGGGTCCGGGGCCATTAATTTGAGGGGGGGGGGGGAATGTGTCGAACGAGCTGTTATCAGTTGTATATTTTGCTTGAATACTGAAAATGTTTCATGCACAAAGTAAAGACATTTCGGAAACAGTTTATTAGCTGATGATTGAAGATCTTTCATTGCTAACATAAATACTCCCATGAGAGAATCTTGCAAAGGTTGAAACATTGATTTATGAGGGGAAGTGGAAATTCTAGGGGGAAAATTCCCAGACTGGAAATTCGGCCCCACTTTCTTAGTAAAAAAGACCCTTGCTTAGATATGATGGTATAAATGTATCAATTGGCCATTTAGAATGCAGACATCCACTCAAAAGGCATTTTACAATTTAGCCTGTTTTGTGGTACTGTAATTTACTCAACCGGTGCATTATGCAAATTGGCGAATAGAATGGATTTTACATTTCAACCTGTGTTATGACGAATTATTCAATCAATGTCTTCTGCGGGCCAGCAATTGATACGGTCGGCACAATTCTTTCAGCCAATCAAAAACGTCGTCAGCGGACAGGGGTATTGCTACCAATTTTTGTTTGGGGCCAGGGGCCAGTGAAATTGGGAAAAATAGCGACGTTTTTACCTAAATTGGGAAAAACTAAAACAAGTTTGTATTCACACTGTCACTCAGTTTCAGCTGCAAATTAGACTGTAGTCATGTAAAATGCATTTTTACATACTCTTGTTTAAGAATCTTCTCTAAAACTGTCCTCAAAATGTTTATAAATGATGATGAGGTCTTAACATGGGGCATTCTAGGTCCTCATTGGGAATTTTCACCAGAGAATTGGGAAAGAAAGATACTTTTTGCCATTGGGAATGGGGCCCAATAACGGCCCCAGATTTTGGCAAACGAGACCCCTGGCGGACTAATCCGAGTCTTCTCTGATGTAAATACGCTCTTTGATATTTTGATTTTTCGCTATTTACATCAGAGAGCGTTGCTCTTTGAAAACAGCGGAAAGTTCGGTAACGTTACAAGTAACTTGAAGCTTTGTTTTTGTGTATCATATCGAATCACTCGGTAAAACACTGTAGGGTATAGATCAATAAATCATTTTTTGTCATACCTGACCAAAAATTTCATTTCAAATTGGCCTGCTGGATGAGTATAACCTTTGGTTTTGAATGGAAGGTCAAGGTAAACAAAGGCTGCTCAGGTGAGGGTTGTTGCAAAACATTGCCTATTAACCTTTTAGAAATACTTTTTGGTCGTAATTTTTTTCAGCAGCCATAACAATAAATGGTTCATTTATCGATATCATCAGGGGTTTTAACGATAGCGTTTAAGATCGGACGGTGAACGATGCGCAACAATTTGTTGCGAACTTCTTGATTTTTTCAAAGAGCAACACTCTCTGATGTAAATAGCGAAAAATCAAAATATCAAAGAGCGTATTTACATCAGAGAAGACTCGGATTACTGGCGGACCTGCACTCATTCGGTGGAGGTGAAAGCTTCGGTCTTTTTCGTTGAAGCATAACCAACTTTCAGCATTAATATCTCGACGACTACGCCTGATTATTAAAAATGCGTTGGTAGTTAGAAAGTTTAAATCACATTCTTTAAAGAAAGAGTTTTGTTTATGAATTTTAACGAAGGATTTTTGAAATAATCTGCCTCAAAGTTGGTATCCCGTAACGATAAAGACCGAGGTTGTACCCTCGATGAAAAAATGAAAGTGAGGCTATGACGTCATCCCGACTGATTCTATAGCCTACATAACTCGAGCTAAAACCCCAATCGAAGTCGGCCCAAGTCACAACTTAGTAACTTGTAATTACTCGAGAGCGCTAACCACTGCGCTAATACCGCGATATCGGGGCTGTCTTATATTAGGTCAGGTTAAGGGGATATTGACTGATCCATTGAATCAGTCGGCATGACGTCATAGCCTCACTTTCATTTTTTCATCGAGGGTACTTCCTCGGTCATTATCCTTACGGGATACCAACTTTGAGGCAGATTATTTCAAAAATCCATCGTTAAAATTCAAAAACAAAACTATTTCTTTAAAGAATATGATTTGAACTTTCTAACTACCAACGCATTTTTAATAATCAGGCGTAGTTGTCGAGATATTGATGCTGAAAGTTGGTAATGCTTCAACGAAAAAGACCGAAGCTTTCACCTCCACCGAATGAGTGCATGTCCGCTGACGACGTTTTTGATTGGCTGAAAGGATTGTGCCGACCGTATCAATAACTACCAACTGAATTAATAATACCTATATCCGAATTACTAGACTTATCCGGATACGGATCGAGTTTAAGTGATCACAATTTCTTACATTCACGTTTGAAGAATCGATACATGTATGTAAACATGTGCAAAGAATACTTAAAAGAATCTTAAAAACGGTAGAATAATGCCTTGCCTTCTCTCATTCAGTCGGAAAATGAGCCGAAGTTTCTGTTGAAGAAGAAATAGTCTGGAAGCCCTTACAAAATTCCAGTCTAGCGTATTTGGCCAAGGGAGGTAACTGTTTACGAAATAAGTCATTTTGGTTGCAGTACACCTAGAACAGCTCCTATATAACTCTATGTAAAATCCCATTTTTCAACACATTATTACACAATCCACAACTCAGTTAGAGTCAAACTGCGCCTAAACTGGTGTAGATCCACCCTTGACCTGTAGAATTCTCAGAAATGAACCCACTATCATGGAGTGGATTTTTCAAAAAAATCAGTTAAACATACGTACCGTGTATTTTTCAGTGCTAAAATTGAGACACCGGAAATGGTGGCCACATGTACTCATCCACCCAGAGACGTCAAATAGTCCTGAAAAGAAACATAGATTCTGGCTCAAAAATGAGAAAACATGTCAACAAAAAGCATTCAATGGAAATATTAGCTCAAAATCATTCATGCAGAGAGCAAGGCATCACCAGAAAAGGGGCCAATTTTTTTCAAAGAACTATTTTAGCCCCCTACGACCTAGGAAGTACTTGCCTGGGTGACCTTACTCCATTTTAAATGAAAAGACATTTTTCCCAAATGTATCAAAAGTGTTATTTTTTTATTAATTTAGCCCTAATGCAATAGAAATGTGCATATATTACATCATTCTGACAGTCCATACGGAAGTTACTAGCATCCAAAAAATCTGGCATCGCGACTGAATTCCTGGTCCGCGACACCGCTTCGACCAATTCAAAGTGATAATTTGAGTCGAAGAGCTTTCCAAAGTTTTTGAAGGATTATACCAATGAAGAGGCATATTGCATATGCAATCCCCTAGCTCTGTAATCAAGTCATTTGGAGTCCCTACAAGCTTTCAAAGTCAAAATTTTAGACAAATTATGCATATTCAGATGTAACTGCCAAAATATACACATTACTGGTCCTGGTTAGTAAGAAAAATGAAGCTGTGTACTAGGCAATGGGCCCATTGCCCTTTTCTTCTTCAAACTCAGTCTAAATCCCTACATTTGTGACTTTTAATCTTTTAATAATAAGCTATTCAACATCATTTTTCAGGAATTTTAGTCTGTGGCATCAAAATAATGTGACAGCTGGTTCAGCTAACCATGTGTTCCTATCTTTTACAAGCCAGAAGCAATTATAACTCCAAAATGGTGCCAAATACTGCTTATTCTGCAGAGACAAACTCATAGTGCTACTAAATAGAACCACATCATGAGGGGGGGGGGGGGGTGGAATAACTAAATAACTTACAAGTTTTGTTGCTTTTCGGAATCTGAAACTGTACCGAAAGGGCTTTCGGAGTCCGAAAACCTCGATGAAGCGCTATACACAGTTCTTGATCGCTTTGGTGCGGTTGTAAGCAGATTACGCCTTCAGTCTTGGTCTACCATGGTTAAGTTTCCTGAAATAATGAAAATAGATATCAATTTTAAGCCATTTTAAACAATCTTTTAAAAAATTAAAATTTTTAAATCTTTTTTAAATAATTAATTAAAATTTCAATTCCACCCAAACACTCCTAGAAATGATCTTAAATACCTTCCAGACAACAAGGCATCCAAATTTAGAGCAAAAGAGACTGTCTACATGCAAAGAAAAGCTGACTGCAATCAATCACAGACAGAAATGTAAGAATTTTGACAATTTCAATTTAATTTAAGTTTCAATGCCTTTTAAAAATTTAAATTCATTCTTTACATGACAAATTCAACCAAAATCAAGTTTTGTTCATCATAGGCTAGCTGTGGTCCAAATTTGGAGTTGCTACCTTCAAACGCAGGAGAGCTATCAAATGTCAAAAAATATAACGCTTCCTGACATATAGGTTGCAGTACACCTAGAACAGCTCCTATATAACTCTATGTAAAATCCCATTTTTCAACACATTATTACACAATCCACAACTCAGTTAGAGTCAAACTGCGCCTAAACTGGTGTAGATCCACCCTTGACCTGTAGAATTCTCAGAAATGAACCCACTATCATGGAGTGGATTTTTCAAAAAAATCAGTTAAACATACGTACCGTGTATTTTTCAGTGCTAAAATTGAGACACCGGAAATGGTGGCCACATGTACTCATCCACCCAGAGACGTCAAATAGTCCTGAAAAGAAACATAGATTCTGGCTCAAAAATGAGAAAACATGTCAACAAAAAGCATTCAATGGAAATATTAGCTCAAAATCATTCATGCAGAGAGCAAGGCATCACCAGAAAAGGGGCCAATTTTTTTCAAAGAACTATTTTAGCCCCCTACGACCTAGGAAGTACTTGCCTGGGTGACCTTACTCCTAAATGAAAAGACATTTTTCCCAAATGTATCAAAAGTGTTATTTTTTTATTAATTTAGCCCTAATGCAATAGAAATGTGCATATATTACATCATTCTGACAGTCCATACGGAAGTTACTAGCATCCAAAAAATCTGGCATCGCGACTGAATTCCTGGTCCGCGACACCGCTTCGACCAATTCAAAGTGATAATTTGAGTCGAAGAGCTTTCCAAAGTTTTTGAAGGATTATACCAATGAAGAGGCATATTGCATATGCAATCCCCTAGCTCTGTAATCAAGTCATTTGGAGTCCCTACAAGCTTTCAAAGTCAAAATTTTAGACAAATTATGCATATTCAGATGTAACTGCCAAAATATACACATTACTGGTCCTGGTTAGTAAGAAAAATGAAGCTGTGTACTAGGCAATGGGCCCATTGCCCTTTTCTTCTTCAAACTCAGTCTAAATCCCTACATTTGTGACTTTTAATCTTTTAATAATAAGCTATTCAACATCATTTTTCAGGAATTTTAGTCTGTGGCATCAAAATAATGTGACAGCTGGTTCAGCTAACCATGTGTTCCTATCTTTTACAAGCCAGAAGCAATTATAACTCCAAAATGGTGCCAAATACTGCTTATTCTGCAGAGACAAACTCATAGTGCTACTAAATAGAACCACATCATGAGGGGGGGGGGGGGGTGGAATAACTAAATAACTTACAAGTTTTGTTGCTTTTCGGAATCTGAAACTGTACCGAAAGGGCTTTCGGAGTCCGAAAACCTCGATGAAGCGCTATACACAGTTCTTGATCGCTTTGGTGCGGTTGTAAGCAGATTACGCCTTCAGTCTTGGTCTACCATGGTTAAGTTTCCTGAAATAATGAAAATAGATATCAATTTTAAGCCATTTTAAACAATCTTTTAAAAAATTAAAATTTTTAAATCTTTTTTAAATAATTAATTAAAATTTCAATTCCACCCAAACACTCCTAGAAATGATCTTAAATACCTTCCAGACAACAAGGCATCCAAATTTAGAGCAAAAGAGACTGTCTACATGCAAAGAAAAGCTGACTGCAATCAATCACAGACAGAAATGTAAGAATTTTGACAATTTCAATTTAATTTAAGTTTCAATGCCTTTTAAAAATTTAAATTCATTCTTTACATGACAAATTCAACCAAAATCAAGTTTTGTTCATCATAGGCTAGCTGTGGTCCAAATTTGGAGTTGCTACCTTCAAACGCAGGAGAGCTATCAAATGTCAAAAAATATAACGCTTCCTGACATATAGGTTGCAGTACACCTAGAACAGCTCCTATATAACTCTATGTAAAATCCCATTTTTCAACACATTATTACACAATCCACAACTCAGTTAGAGTCAAACTGCGCCTAAACTGGTGTAGATCCACCCTTGACCTGTAGAATTCTCAGAAATGAACCCACTATCATGGAGTGGATTTTTCAAAAAAATCAGTTAAACATACGTACCGTGTATTTTTCAGTGCTAAAATTGAGACACCGGAAATGGTGGCCACATGTACTCATCCACCCAGAGACGTCAAATAGTCCTGAAAAGAAACATAGATTCTGGCTCAAAAATGAGAAAACATGTCAACAAAAAGCATTCAATGGAAATATTAGCTCAAAATCATTCATGCAGAGAGCAAGGCATCACCAGAAAAGGGGCCAATTTTTTTCAAAGAACTATTTTAGCCCCCTACGACCTAGGAAGTACTTGCCTGGGTGACCTTACTCCTAAATGAAAAGACATTTTTCCCAAATGTATCAAAAGTGTTATTTTTTTATTAATTTAGCCCTAATGCAATAGAAATGTGCATATATTACATCATTCTGACAGTCCATACGGAAGTTACTAGCATCCAAAAAATCTGGCATCGCGACTGAATTCCTGGTCCGCGACACCGCTTCGACCAATTCAAAGTGATAATTTGAGTCGAAGAGCTTTCCAAAGTTTTTGAAGGATTATACCAATGAAGAGGCATATTGCATATGCAATCCCCTAGCTCTGTAATCAAGTCATTTGGAGTCCCTACAAGCTTTCAAAGTCAAAATTTTAGACAAATTATGCATATTCAGATGTAACTGCCAAAATATACACATTACTGGTCCTGGTTAGTAAGAAAAATGAAGCTGTGTACTAGGCAATGGGCCCATTGCCCTTTTCTTCTTCAAACTCAGTCTAAATCCCTACATTTGTGACTTTTAATCTTTTAATAATAAGCTATTCAACATCATTTTTCAGGAATTTTAGTCTGTGGCATCAAAATAATGTGACAGCTGGTTCAGCTAACCATGTGTTCCTATCTTTTACAAGCCAGAAGCAATTATAACTCCAAAATGGTGCCAAATACTGCTTATTCTGCAGAGACAAACTCATAGTGCTACTAAATAGAACCACATCATGAGGGGGGGGGGGGGGTGGAATAACTAAATAACTTACAAGTTTTGTTGCTTTTCGGAATCTGAAACTGTACCGAAAGGGCTTTCGGAGTCCGAAAACCTCGATGAAGCGCTATACACAGTTCTTGATCGCTTTGGTGCGGTTGTAAGCAGATTACGCCTTCAGTCTTGGTCTACCATGGTTAAGTTTCCTGAAATAATGAAAATAGATATCAATTTTAAGCCATTTTAAACAATCTTTTAAAAAATTAAAATTTTTAAATCTTTTTTAAATAATTAATTAAAATTTCAATTCCACCCAAACACTCCTAGAAATGATCTTAAATACCTTCCAGACAACAAGGCATCCAAATTTAGAGCAAAAGAGACTGTCTACATGCAAAGAAAAGCTGACTGCAATCAATCACAGACAGAAATGTAAGAATTTTGACAATTTCAATTTAATTTAAGTTTCAATGCCTTTTAAAAATTTAAATTCATTCTTTACATGACAAATTCAACCAAAATCAAGTTTTGTTCATCATAGGCTAGCTGTGGTCCAAATTTGGAGTTGCTACCTTCAAACGCAGGAGAGCTATCAAATGTCAAAAAATATAACGCTTCCTGACATATAGGTTGCAGTACACCTAGAACAGCTCCTATATAACTCTATGTAAAATCCCATTTTTCAACACATTATTACACAATCCACAACTCAGTTAGAGTCAAACTGCGCCTAAACTGGTGTAGATCCACCCTTGACCTGTAGAATTCTCAGAAATGAACCCACTATCATGGAGTGGATTTTTCAAAAAAATCAGTTAAACATACGTACCGTGTATTTTTCAGTGCTAAAATTGAGACACCGGAAATGGTGGCCACATGTACTCATCCACCCAGAGACGTCAAATAGTCCTGAAAAGAAACATAGATTCTGGCTCAAAAATGAGAAAACATGTCAACAAAAAGCATTCAATGGAAATATTAGCTCAAAATCATTCATGCAGAGAGCAAGGCATCACCAGAAAAGGGGCCAATTTTTTTCAAAGAACTATTTTAGCCCCCTACGACCTAGGAAGTACTTGCCTGGGTGACCTTACTCCTAAATGAAAAGACATTTTTCCCAAATGTATCAAAAGTGTTATTTTTTTATTAATTTAGCCCTAATGCAATAGAAATGTGCATATATTACATCATTCTGACAGTCCATACGGAAGTTACTAGCATCCAAAAAATCTGGCATCGCGACTGAATTCCTGGTCCGCGACACCGCTTCGACCAATTCAAAGTGATAATTTGAGTCGAAGAGCTTTCCAAAGTTTTTGAAGGATTATACCAATGAAGAGGCATATTGCATATGCAATCCCCTAGCTCTGTAATCAAGTCATTTGGAGTCCCTACAAGCTTTCAAAGTCAAAATTTTAGACAAATTATGCATATTCAGATGTAACTGCCAAAATATACACATTACTGGTCCTGGTTAGTAAGAAAAATGAAGCTGTGTACTAGGCAATGGGCCCATTGCCCTTTTCTTCTTCAAACTCAGTCTAAATCCCTACATTTGTGACTTTTAATCTTTTAATAATAAGCTATTCAACATCATTTTTCAGGAATTTTAGTCTGTGGCATCAAAATAATGTGACAGCTGGTTCAGCTAACCATGTGTTCCTATCTTTTACAAGCCAGAAGCAATTATAACTCCAAAATGGTGCCAAATACTGCTTATTCTGCAGAGACAAACTCATAGTGCTACTAAATAGAACCACATCATGAGGGGGGGGGGGGGGTGGAATAACTAAATAACTTACAAGTTTTGTTGCTTTTCGGAATCTGAAACTGTACCGAAAGGGCTTTCGGAGTCCGAAAACCTCGATGAAGCGCTATACACAGTTCTTGATCGCTTTGGTGCGGTTGTAAGCAGATTACGCCTTCAGTCTTGGTCTACCATGGTTAAGTTTCCTGAAATAATGAAAATAGATATCAATTTTAAGCCATTTTAAACAATCTTTTAAAAAATTAAAATTTTTAAATCTTTTTTAAATAATTAATTAAAATTTCAATTCCACCCAAACACTCCTAGAAATGATCTTAAATACCTTCCAGACAACAAGGCATCCAAATTTAGAGCAAAAGAGACTGTCTACATGCAAAGAAAAGCTGACTGCAATCAATCACAGACAGAAATGTAAGAATTTTGACAATTTCAATTTAATTTAAGTTTCAATGCCTTTTAAAAATTTAAATTCATTCTTTACATGACAAATTCAACCAAAATCAAGTTTTGTTCATCATAGGCTAGCTGTGGTCCAAATTTGGAGTTGCTACCTTCAAACGCAGGAGAGCTATCAAATGTCAAAAAATATAACGCTTCCTGACATATAGGTTGCAGTACACCTAGAACAGCTCCTATATAACTCTATGTAAAATCCCATTTTTCAACACATTATTACACAATCCACAACTCAGTTAGAGTCAAACTGCGCCTAAACTGGTGTAGATCCACCCTTGACCTGTAGAATTCTCAGAAATGAACCCACTATCATGGAGTGGATTTTTCAAAAAAATCAGTTAAACATACGTACCGTGTATTTTTCAGTGCTAAAATTGAGACACCGGAAATGGTGGCCACATGTACTCATCCACCCAGAGACGTCAAATAGTCCTGAAAAGAAACATAGATTCTGGCTCAAAAATGAGAAAACATGTCAACAAAAAGCATTCAATGGAAATATTAGCTCAAAATCATTCATGCAGAGAGCAAGGCATCACCAGAAAAGGGGCCAATTTTTTTCAAAGAACTATTTTAGCCCCCTACGACCTAGGAAGTACTTGCCTGGGTGACCTTACTCCTAAATGAAAAGACATTTTTCCCAAATGTATCAAAAGTGTTATTTTTTTATTAATTTAGCCCTAATGCAATAGAAATGTGCATATATTACATCATTCTGACAGTCCATACGGAAGTTACTAGCATCCAAAAAATCTGGCATCGCGACTGAATTCCTGGTCCGCGACACCGCTTCGACCAATTCAAAGTGATAATTTGAGTCGAAGAGCTTTCCAAAGTTTTTGAAGGATTATACCAATGAAGAGGCATATTGCATATGCAATCCCCTAGCTCTGTAATCAAGTCATTTGGAGTCCCTACAAGCTTTCAAAGTCAAAATTTTAGACAAATTATGCATATTCAGATGTAACTGCCAAAATATACACATTACTGGTCCTGGTTAGTAAGAAAAATGAAGCTGTGTACTAGGCAATGGGCCCATTGCCCTTTTCTTCTTCAAACTCAGTCTAAATCCCTACATTTGTGACTTTTAATCTTTTAATAACATCATTTTTCAGGAATTTTAGTCTGTGGCATCAAAATAATGTGACAGCTGGTTCAGCTAACCATGTGTTCCTATCTTTTACAAGCCAGAAGCAATTATAACTCCAAAATGGTGCCAAATACTGCTTATTCTGCAGAGACAAACTCATAGTGCTACTAAATAGAACCACATCATGAGGGGGGGGGGGGGGGGGGGGGGGGGGTGGAATAACTAAATAACTTACAAGTTTTGTTGCTTTTCGGAATCTGAAACTGTACCGAAAGGGCTTTCGGAGTCCGAAAACCTCGATGAAGCGCTATACACAGTTCTTGATCGCTTTGGTGCGGTTGTAAGCAGATTACGCCTTCAGTCTTGGTCTACCATGGTTAAGTTTCCTGAAATAATGAAAATAGATATCAATTTTAAGCCATTTTAAACAATCTTTTAAAAAATTAAAATTTTTAAATCTTTTTTAAATAATTAATTAAAATTTCAATTCCACCCAAACACTCCTAGAAATGATCTTAAATACCTTCCAGACAACAAGGCATCCAAATTTAGAGCAAAAGAGACTGTCTACATGCAAAGAAAAGCTGACTGCAATCAATCACAGACAGAAATGTAAGAATTTTGACAATTTCAATTTAATTTAAGTTTCAATGCCTTTTAAAAATTTAAATTCATTCTTTACATGACAAATTCAACCAAAATCAAGTTTTGTTCATCATAGGCTAGCTGTGGTCCAAATTTGGAGTTGCTACCTTCAAACGCAGGAGAGCTATCAAATGTCAAAAAATATAACGCTTCCTGACATATAGGTTGCAGTACACCTAGAACAGCTCCTATATAACTCTATGTAAAATCCCATTTTTCAACACATTATTACACAATCCACAACTCAGTTAGAGTCAAACTGCGCCTAAACTGGTGTAGATCCACCCTTGACCTGTAGAATTCTCAGAAATGAACCCACTATCATGGAGTGGATTTTTCAAAAAAATCAGTTAAACATACGTACCGTGTATTTTTCAGTGCTAAAATTGAGACACCGGAAATGGTGGCCACATGTACTCATCCACCCAGAGACGTCAAATAGTCCTGAAAAGAAACATAGATTCTGGCTCAAAAATGAGAAAACATGTCAACAAAAAGCATTCAATGGAAATATTAGCTCAAAATCATTCATGCAGAGAGCAAGGCATCACCAGAAAAGGGGCCAATTTTTTTCAAAGAACTATTTTAGCCCCCTACGACCTAGGAAGTACTTGCCTGGGTGACCTTACTCCTTTTGCACCAACTTCAAACAAAGTTTTTGATTAAACAACCAGAATCTACGCCATTGGTGTTTGTGCAATTAGGTAAGAGTTTTCATGTTGAAATTTTTCTTTTCGAGTGTTTTTACAATTTGTTTGCATTTTAGTGTAAATTTGCGCAAATTTATAGAAATGCGTCAAGTCCTTTGTTGCAAACTGAGTTCTCGGCCCCGTCAACAATCGTAGTAGTTTGACAATTTCACGTTTACCTCCTTGTCTGTTGCTGTTTATATTCATTTTAGTGTAAATGAGTAAACCATTAAATGAACCAACCCTCGCCCCCCTCCCCCTGGCTACATTGAATATCGAGACTACAGAGCTCCAGATAATTTTTTGAGGCAAGGCGTATTTACCCCTCAGAATTTTTTCTAATGCGTATTTCCAGATAATTTTACCTTCTTATTCAGGAAAGGACTAAAATAAACAGGAATACCTGCCAGTAATACCCGAAAGGGGAGTTAGGCAGTATATATAGATAGATACCCGACTGGAACGACCCACTTTCATTTTCGGGTTCAAGGACTGGACATCTAACCGCGGTATGTTTCTGACCACCAAGTTGTTTTTTTTTTCTGAACAAGATTACCATCATGGGGTTTCATAGCCTTTACGGCCACTTCAGAAATAATATCGGCCAAAATCGCCTAAAGTTACGATCTGCTCAGGAGTGCAGAGCTTCAGATTGACAGTGCGCCCGCGCCAATCCCGCATATTTTCAAAATATGACGCACGAAATTATGTAGTGGTGCGCCAGCCGGGCGCACGAATTTCAGTAAAAGTATGATCATGAAATAGTAGATTTCAAACAATATTGACCTTCGCATAAAGCACACGTAATCTGCTATACATTTACATCAAGCTAAGTGACCTATTTGATAAACTTATTTTTAGATTATTATAATGACCTTACTTGATCAACCAATCATATCCCATTTTTCAAACAGTAAACAAGCAGTCGGCCAATCTCGGGCGATCTCCGTAGCCTTCACCTTCGATTCGTTAACCTTCAACACTTCTTTATTTAATTCGAAAGATAGATTGGCTGTCTAAATGGTCGAGTAAGCACACCAGTTCAATATGTACAAATAACTGTTACAGAATCCTTTGTGTAATCGCGAGTCGGCATGACAGAAAGAGACGACGCGTCAGTGTTAAAACCACCTAACGTCAGGGTATTTACTTCGCAGATAGCGTTTTGTTTTCATAGCTTCATCCAATTTTCCCGCGCTTTTACCGGCACGCGCGACTTTTATAAACAAATCGTAGTAAAACGTTACCTTATTTGGCAGCGGGAAAATCACGTGATTATATTGAAACTGGAATGACTACGTCATCAGTTGACTGTGTTTGCGGCGTCTTTGATCTCGCTTTACTCATTGCATATGAGTAACACAGATTTAATCTAGTTTCTTTGTTTAGTTTCACTTTCAAGATTGTTAATTACTGGCATCTGCGATCAACATTCAGAAAAATAAAAATTAATTCTGCCGTTTTTGAGAAATGAATGTTACGGTTACAAATGTTACTAGCGAGTGTGAATTTAGTATAAAGCAGACGGCATGCACATTTCGTTTATCAAAAAGATAAAATTCGAGTGTTCCAATTCGCTACCATAAATGCTCCAAAAATAGGTTGGCGGAATTCCCTATCGCAAGAAATCTGTTTTGGTTGTAAAAATATCTCTTTTCTTGCTTACACCTGAAGATGCTGATCAAAATTTTTGTGCGTAAAATCACCTACGGGACCGTAATTTTGTACGTTATTTCTTTCAATTTGGCGTGAATGGAAACTCTGATTTCTGTTTTTTTTTGTTTGTTTTTTCTGTTTTTGTTTTTTTTTTTTTTTTTTTCCAATCAAAAAGTAGACGGCGCAAACCAGCAGCATAGACGGCGATATCGCCGGCCGCTGGCTGATTTTGAGAACGCTGTTAAAAATTAAATGTTCAGTGAAATATTCTTAATTTTAACAATGTTTATATGCATCCACTCAAATAACAACAATACGATGATGAATTCACAGCAAATAAGTAGGGGTGAAACGGTTTACCGGTATACCGATAAACCGCGGTCTGCTCAAATGAAAAACTGGTAACCGGTTCGGATTCTACCGTACCGGTTTTTCTGCTATTTATTAACTACTCTTTGTTTTATCAGAAAGTCCCGTTTTTTTCGTAATATCTATCGGATATCTATTGAGCATTTTCACAACTTTATAACTTGTTTCACATCTTTTCTGTTGTGTGGTTTGATTTTTACGAAGATCGAAATCCGCGAAAACTGATTACTTATCTTTATTTACGTACGCCAGGCGAGTACGACCAGAATAATGTTCTTTGTTATTACGCGATTAAAACAAATCGATTATTTATACTTTTAAAACTTGCATAATAAGTTGCAACCGATTAAATAATACTCATTACTAAACAATATTTAGGATCGTAAATTTTGGAACATATTTCATTCTAAAAATCAGTGTTTCAATATGTTCGATTTAATTTGGCAGGAGAGTACAATCAATCGCACCGCCTATCGTGATCTCTCGTGTTTGTCGAGATTTTACAATTTCTACTTTCATTTTGCAGCCACTGCACGCTAAATTGAGAACTTTTGGATATGTAGTTTAACCTTTTGATGTGTAATCCACCCGAATATATGAAATACAGCTCAGATATTTCACTCATGAACGAAATATTTCGTTATAAGATTTAATTTTATGGAAATCACCAGTTTATTTGCTTTCATTTTTCGAAACTCAAACGATTCTAGCCGGCCGAAAATTGATTTGAGGTGGTCATTTCGGCCGGCTGCCGGCTCTAAATGAAAACCCTGAATTATCATATCAATGCAATTATTTCATCAATTGCCAAGACAAATAAAATTTAGACTGGTTTGATTTAAAAGTGGATCCATGTCTGCGATCTGCACAGAAATTTCTAATTGTAATTTTTTCCAGAAACAACTAATATTTGGACTGGTTTAATTTAAAAGTATTGTCAGAGAAAAACAAACATTGTAGATCTTTTCTGCTAGCATGGAAAGTATTCACAAAGCAAAATCTGGTTATGACATCCCTTATAGGAACAATGTGGGAAAACATTACTGCAAAATATGATTTTGCTGGCCTTTAGTCATTTTTTGATTGTTTGTAGTATCTGTGCATGCAATTGATTTGATTTTAATTTTCATTAAATTGAAAGAAAGAAAGAGTTCCCAACAATGTACTAGTGTTGTTTATCCCACATTGAACATGTGTACCCTAAGAGGGATTACAAGTAGTCAAATAATATGGTAAATGTCAGTAATATAGCGTATTGCAATACGTATTGCAATACGGGTCAGCTGTATTGCAATATATTGCAATACGGTTTTTGCCGTATTGTTTCACCCCTTGTCATTTACTCCAATCCCAAGTTTGGATATGAACGCTTAACTGTGGCCCATTGTTTTGGAAATTGACCCCTCAAAATCCTGTGTGGTGGGCCCTGTGACCCACAGGTCTCTGAAACAATCTGAAGCTCTGGGAGTGGATTTACTTGTTTGCCGATTACAAAAAGGAAACAAACACCTTCGAGTTGTTGTTTCCGATTTACGGATTGATGCAATGGTCTGTTCTTTATCATCCAATTAAAATCGGGTAATTGCTTTCACGGAGATAACGGATTGATTGAAATTCGAAGGAATGCAACACTCGGTAGATCTACGGAACTAGCCGATTGTCGTTTGGCTGGTCAGAGTGGTGACGTAATTGGTATTCCCCAATTACTCCAGGTTGTGATTGGCTGATTAAAGTCGTAATATACTGAACAAAAGTGAAAACGCTACACCTAATTTGCTTGTCATATTTCTTCTAAATACACCAAGTAAAAAAATAAAATGGAAGTGTTTCGCATTGTTCATTGACTTGGTTGTGCCATGCACTAAAGGTTTTGTGTATCTTTATTACGGGCACGGAAAACGGACCCTTTTAATGTGACAGGGGTCCGTTTTTCAGGTGTACAATTTGAACGAAAATTTTACACAATTTAAACCTTCAGAAATCCTAGCAGAAAAATGCAAACCATGCCGGACTGCATGGGATGGTAGTCTGACAAGTTACCAGTCAGGAAATGTAAAGAAGTTTGCATAACATTGTTTCAGCGTTTAGAAAATGGTTTTTGAAAAGCAGAATTTTCATTATGTTCCAAAGCTTGGAAATTTTACAATGTAATCTCCATAGGAAATTGAAATCGCTTTTGCATGGACATCTGGGAACAATCCTAGTCGAAGAAAGGGTTCAAAAATCCACTGTAAGGCCTGCATGATGTTGCAGAAAACCCCAATCGAAAACCGTGATAAATTTGTGAATACCAAACATTTTTAATTCCCTATTTGTTTATGTAAAAGGGAGGTAATTCGCAAAATTGACATATTAGACCTTGATTTTAGAGCTTGCTACAAGATATAAGTGTGATTTTAGGTGTTTTTTGGGCAACCCTGATGCTACCAATTCCGAAAAAATAATGAAGCGTTTTCTGCGCATGCGCATTTGCGGTGTTAGATGAAATTAGCTCTACACGCATTAAGGGCTGTAACTCTGACATTAAAGGAGACCAGGCAATGAAATTTCCACAAAACGATTGCTAGAAGCCTGAGAAATAACGTGAACATATATTTCATGCTACCAGTTCGATACTTTTCCAGAAATAACTTATCTTGCAGTGTAGTGTTTTCACTTTTGTTCAGTATAGATATCGGAAAGCTGACTGACGTAATCTAATTTTAGTTACCAAAAAGTTTGTGTTGGAATTTCCTAGGGTGTAAGTTTTCCCAACGTTCTTCGATCTTGATACACTATCTGAAAATTATCAAATGTGTTTTCATTATTTTGGATGCGAATCTGTACGCATTTTTATGAAAGTTAATGCGTATTCAGACCAAATCAATGCGTATTTTACGCAAATAGGCATCTTATCTGGAGCTCTGAGACTAGATAGAAAATCCGAGGCGGTGCGGCCATGGCGCAGTTGTTAGCGCATAGATCTGCCTCTCATTTGAGAGGTCTGGTTCCGGCCGTGGCAAATACCCTTACTGACAAAAATGTCACCCATCAATGGTTTGATATGACTTGTGAACCTATGTGGGGGAGCAGCTGGAGGCTCGGCAAGGTCGTTGTGGTAGTACTGGCAGCGGCGGATCCAGGATTTCTGTGAGGGGGTTCGTTTTTACAAGAAGGGGGTTCGTTTTTATACGCCGCCGCCGCCGGAGGCGGACGTATGTATATTGGCGTCATCTTCTCCGTCTGTCCGTCCGTCCATCCGTCCGTCCGTCCGTCCATACGTCCGTCCACTTTTCTTGTCAACGCAACTCCTCCTAAGTTTCTGGCTGGATCTTCTTGAAACTTGGTCAATGTTATCACCTCAATTGGTAGATGTGCATGAAGGAAGGATTTTATGGTTCATTGATTTTTGCCTGAGTTATGCCCCCTTAAAACTTAGTCTCTGGGGCGGCGTATATTGTGACCATGGCACTCTTGTTACAAGAAGGGGGGTTCGTTAAAATACAAGTTTTCCACAATTTTGACTGAATTTCTGCATGAATTTGAAATAATTATGCTACATAGGGGGGTTCGTTTGAGCCCCCGAACCCCACCTGGATCCGCCACTGACAGGTGTAAGAAAGGACAGGAATCCATGGTTAAGTGTTCCAGCCGCCGCTATATGACCTTAGTAGTTTAAAACGGTGTAAAACCTCAATAAACCATCCAGAGACCCCCTTTTTGAATCTGTAGCCTGATTATTTCATTTTCATGCAGAAATTCTCTCAAAATGCTGTAATAGTTTATACTACAAAGACGACCCCCCCCCCCCCCCCCCCTCCCTCATTTTCAGCAGTGGATCCAGGGTTTCTGTGAGGGGGTTGGAATATACAAAAAGGGGGGTTCGTTTTCCTAGTATTACACAATTGTGTCTATATTTCTGCATGAAAATGAAATAATCTGGCCCCCATACCCCCCGAGACTGTTAAATAACCTGATGGACAGCATTTAGTCTTATATTTTACAGGCCTATCAATTTAAAGTTCAGAGTTGTCCTTTGCATCTTTTGATTTCTACTGCAATCCTCTTAACCCATTTGCTTAAGAAAGCATTGTAGAAAATGAAGAAATTACACATCACAAGCAATGTCTTCATTTTCCACAATGTTTTCTTACCCAGAATGGAATTTTCATCCACTTGAAATTGTGGTCTGCAACACTTTTCATACTTGAAAAGTGCAATTTTGAGGCATTTGGTATTAATGGGTTATTTTGATTCGATTTTCTTTGATAAAAACTGTTTATCAAACGTACAGAGTCATTTTAGAAAGGGTTACGGGCAGTTGATAGGCATGGAGTATGGTTTATTTGGCCTCTAATAACAAGTTCTGCATGACAGGTCTAGGACTCAATTAACACCTACAGGGTACCAGAGGCAGCTGTTTATAATCGTACACACTAAACTAACCCTCTCCCAAACAGTAAAGTTTTTGGAGGTCCAAATTCTAAAAGCTGCTTCAGATAAAAAAAAAATGAGGTGTTGATATTGATAAAGAATGAAATTGTGTACAATGTATCATGAAAAATATCGAAGCAAAAGGAGAAAATGCTGGTTATCAGCATTTTTAGGTCACCTGACCGAAGGTCATGGTGACCTATTGCGACTGTGTTTCGTCCGTCGTCGTGCGTCGTCCGTCGTGCGTCGTGCGTTAACTTTTTACATTTTCGACTTCTTCTTGAGAACCATTGGACGCATTACAACCAAACTTGGCAGGGAGCATCCCCATGGGAAGCCGCTTCAGATTTGTACAAATCATGGAGTTATCTCCCTTTTGGGCCCCAAAAGGGGCCAAAAAGGGGTTAAATAGGGTACATCTTAAAAAATCTTCTTCTCATGAACCAGCTGTTGGATTTGATTCACATTTTGTATTTAGAGTCTTTAGGGCTAGGACAACAAAGTTTGTACAAGAGAAAAAAATCCGTCCAGAAATGGCCGTGCTGGGGATGGGGGATGGGAGGGGGGTTCGCGTTATTAGTTAACTTAACATTTTCAACTTCTTATTAAGAACCATTGGATGGATTTCAACCAAACTTGGCAGGAAGCATCCTAATAGGAAGCCGCTTCAGATTTTGTACAAATCATGGAGTTATCTCCCTTTGGGGTCCCATAAAGGGCCAAAAAGGGGGTAAATTGGGTACATCTTAAAAAATCTTCTACTCATGAACCGGCTGTTGCATTGGATACACATTTGGAAGTTAAAGTCTTTATGGCAAGGACTACAAAGTTTGTACAAGAGAAAAAAAATCTGTCAATAAATGGCCGTGCTGTGGATGGGGGATGGGAGGGGTTCGCGTTATTACTTAACTTTGAACATTTTCTACTTCTTTTTGAGAATCATTGGACAGATTTCTACCAGACTTGGCAGGAAGCATTCCAATGGGAAGCCGCTTCAGATTTTTACAAATCATGGAGTTATCACCCTTTGGGGCCCCAAAAGGGGGTAAATAGGGTACATATTAAGAAATGTTCTAATGTTGGATTGAATTCACATTTGGTATTTGAGTCTTTAAATAAGTTTGTACAAGAGAAAAAAAAACTGTCAAGAAATGGTGGTGCTGGGGGGTTGCACTCTTAGTTAACTTTTAACATTTTCCTTAACTGTTTCTGCTCATTTGATTCAGGTGACCGATAAGGCCCTCTGGGCCTCTTGTCTTCTTTTGCTTCAATGTTTTCCAAGCCTGTACTATATGCCAGGACGTCAATTTCAGGCCATGTATGGAAAAGGGTTAATGGATTTTCCAATGCTCACTTACATTATGTCACCTACATTAAAAAATGTTGTAAGTAAAGCTGGATTTAGCTGTAGTTACACCATTTCCTATCACAACCAATATTTTGTTGATGGAAGAATTCTAGTTACCAACTGAACAAAAAGGAAAGGTTGGGTGCCATACGGATATTTCATACAAATTATGCAAAGATATCAATCTTTTTTCAAACAATCCCTGATTTTGAAGAACTATGTAGATTACATTAAAAAATAGTAAGAGATAAGAAAAAAATGCTGATAACCAGAATTTTGTTTTTTTTTCTTTAATTTTAAAATATTTACAAGGTCACAGGACACCATTTTAGTGCCTTTGCTAACATTTATTATGCTCCCTTTGGAAGAAAATGGGGGTGCCGGGTATATTGTTTTGCAATAGATCAAACCTTGGGCACAACATGAACTCAAAAGGTATTCAAGGTAGAATTATGAAACTT
Organism: Fragum sueziense; assembly: GCA_963680895.1. Taxonomy (NCBI): domain Eukaryota; kingdom Metazoa; phylum Mollusca; class Bivalvia; order Cardiida; family Cardiidae; genus Fragum; species Fragum sueziense. The sequence goes on from OY804606.1 coordinate 1,932,300, forward strand.
CATAGGTCTAAGGTGGATAGAACTCCTTATTGAGAAGTGCAGTGCACAAGAACTGTAACTGCGGGTCATATTTATGGAGTTATTGCCCTTTGTTGATTTTCATATTTGATAGAATAATACCATTAGACTGCTTCAATTGTTGGACAGATACAAGCATCTCTTGTAACTCACAAACTTTGTTAGAAATGAGTTCTATAAGTGCAAGTAAGAAAGAAAAAATCCAGTAGTAATTCAATGACCGCCCATATCCATGACAATTTGATGAAACACAGAATGATTATTCAATATACTTCTTAGCTGCAGATAACTAAGGATTGTTCTATTTATTTTTATACATAATAATAATAACACCAATGTTGTGGGTTGTCGTTTTGAACCATTAACAACAAAAGTTTGAGACGGTCCAATTTGGAAGGTGCTACAGACAACATAATGAATGTGAATAAAGATTGCATTCGTGTAAATAAAAGCACAGAAAATATTGAGACAAAAGAAGAAACTGCTGGTTATCAGCAGTTTCTTCTTTTGTTTCAATGTTTTCCCAAGCCTTTTCTATTATGGACGTCAAAACCAGGTCTTGTTTGGGAAAGGGTTAAGGCCGGACATAAAACACAGTGAGTACAACCAGCCCAGGTTTATAGGTTAAATCTGTTGATTGCACGGCCCTCAGGCCGGGCATATTAAGGTTATTTTGGGGATGTCAGTGGTGTCGGATATAAGCTAATATAATCCTTTCAGTTCTCAATGAATTGTTATCTCCATAAACAATGGCCATATTCATTTGAGAGGCAAAGATATTTCTATAAGTAAGATAAAAGAATGGATGTTTTATCACAAAAGTTCGTTAAAGGATCTTTCTGTTGAGTTTATTCTGCGTTTCGAAAATGAAAACTCCCTTCTATTTCTAGCCTATCACATAAATTCCGTTTAATCTTTTAACCATTAATCACATTACCAGCTTTGAGGGGCGTTCAGAATGTATCCCGTTAGTGCTGTAATGCATAGTACGCAATTGTTTTTTTTATTTAACCTTTGCCCTACTGATTTTATTGTTTGTCTCAAGTTTTCATCATACAATCAAGCGGAAAGCAGCCAATATGTAGACTAGGATCAGATTGCATTGCTGACTAGACTGATCTTAATCTATATTGTCTACCGTAGCTTTGGTCACATCAGGAATATCATGTAAATAATAGGAAGGGTTAAAGCTTTAATTATTTTGTTGTCTGCAACAATTTTGGAATTAGAGCAGTAAACAAAAGTTCGCCTTTTGGAAAAGGTTTGCACAGTGTGAGTGGTGAGATATGTAGGACAATCAGTTGACCCAGTGTGACTGAGTCAATCCAGAGCTCCAGAGATAATTGTAGTTTAACTCTTTCTCAAACATAACATTGTGTCTATGTCCCTGTTAATCCTTTGACAATCAGTGAAACTTCAGTTTGAAATGTGCTGCAGATGACAAATGGATATTAAAAAAAGGATTGGTGTAAAATGTAACACAGAAAATATTGAGGCAAAGAGGGTAATAATGATATAGTGCATTTACTTATTTTGCTGCAATGTTTTGTCAACTAATCCGTTCCTATTAGGAACGTCAACACCATGTATTGTTCGTGATAGGAATTTTTAGATAGGAATTTTCAGATAAGATTGAGAGAGAAGAAGATTTAGTTATTTCGATAGTCACGTCAACTAGGCCTATCAGTCTAAAATATTCGTAAATCCTTTTACAAATTTTCATTAACACTATACGGGAAGTAACAAACAACAAAGGGGTAAAGACATACCCCTACAAAAAGTTCAAGAACTGTTCTAGAATGTTCTAAAACATCAGCTTTAGAACATTCTAGAACGTTAAATGGCACTTCTAGAACTTGGGTTCTAGAAACAGTTCTAGAATCAGTTCTTGAACCCAAGTTCTTGAACTGAAGTTCTAGAACTGTCACTTAATGTTCTACAACTTAGTTTTGAACTAGTTCTAGAACCAGTTCTTGAATGTTAAATGGCATTTCTAAAACTCAAAAGTTCTAGAACTGATTCAATAATTAGTTCAAGAACCAGTTCTTGAACGTTAAATGTAGTTCTAGAACTCAATGTTCTAGTACTGGTTCTAGAACCAGGTTACTTCACAATATGTGGGTCGGAAAAGGCAAAAATAAGCATTTAAAGGGGGGTTCCTGGGACCTAAGTTTTCCAATAATATTCTTAGTATAAATAGATACATAAAGGGGACACATTTTGCCGAAAAGTCCGAATCAAACGGACATTTGGTTTGGTGTATATTGTACATGTTTATTGTTGAAAGTTGGTGGGTAATTCTATTCCGGCGCTACCCAATGTTCTTATTCATTAATTTTCTAGCTATATGTAAATAATTGGCGAATTTTTTAAAACAAAATGCTTTGTATATGAGCCCATGTTAACAGGACACGAGGTCCATTTGCTTGCTTATGATCAATATCAAAATAAGTGGCATTTTATGCAATCTTTCAAATTCTTGTACATTTTCATATCCCAACTTTGGGGAAATTTTATTTTATTGGGGTTTTACGCCGTTTTCAACTTCTATGGTCATATCGCGGTGGCTGGAGCACCTAACCGTGGGTTCCTGGTATTTCTCGCACCGGTACAACCACAATATCCAAACCAAGCCTCTAGCTGCTCTCTCACATAGATAATTCACACTCATTGGTGAGAGACAAATGACTTTTGTCAAATGTCAGAATGGATACTGGCCGAGCCGGGGTTCGAACTTGAGACCCCTGGATTGTTAGACTCCGATGTAACCAACTGAGGAAAACATCAACATGTTTCTATATTAAAGCGACATATTGGAATAATATTCTAGGCCAGTACTAAAATAATTTGTCAGCGCAGAGTTATTAGGAATTTTGATAGCTAGCCGGGAAAACGAGTCATGGGCCCTTTAATACACGACAAGACTGCCATGATGGTCCTACATCGCTCACCTGAACCAAGATGATATGAGACACAGTTCTGTTTGAATCAATAAATATTTGTGATTGTAAGACTGAAAACAAACTTATGGACATCAAAGTTGTATTTCATCCTCTTAGGTCAATTTATCTGGTGAAGAGTGAAAGCAAAGTTAAAACGAGAATTTTGTCAAATTCAAGGGCAAATAACTCAGCAACTGTTTGTCTAATTGTGCTGAAGTTCAAACTCATCCATGATCTTATGGTAATCAACCAATATGTCCAAGATCCAAGTTTTGTCTTGATTGGTCACCATTCGTGATTGCTAGAGTAAAAACAAAGTCGAAAACAGCAATTTCGTCAAATTCAAGTATTATTATAACTCACTATTTTTTTTTCATCCAATCAGACTGAAATTCAAAATCATCTAAGATCTTATGGTCACCTACATAATTTTTAAGTCTTGATTGGTCGGTAATTGTGAAGGCCAGAGAGTAAACAAAGTCGAAAAACAATCGATAACAACAATTTTGTCAAATTCAAGGTCATATAACTCACGACTTTCTCATCCAATCACACTGAAATTCATAGTCATCCAGGATCTAATGGTCATCAACATTATGTACAAATTTTGTCTTAATTGGTCACTTAATTGGTAGATGCTACAGTGTAAACAAAGTCAAAAACATCCGAAACGGCATTTTTGTCACATTCAACAGCATATACGAGGGTTGTCCCAATAAATCGTAGACACATTAAATAACTTATCTTTTTGACGTTGCATAATGTTTATTTTTTGTGTGAATATAGTTTCCCCATTTTCGAATTAATATGCACTCGTATTACTTAATTATACTTTGTTTATATGCTTTTTTAGCCGATTTCTTTAAGCGCATAATGGCCATGCGGCGCACGTAAAAAATGACGTCTTTTCCGCTTATCGTACCTGGTTAACTGGTGTGATTTAATACATTGTTTTCTATTTCCATTCAAAAATGTTTACATAGCCGTGTTGAGCAAGAGATGTTTTTCAGTTGTGCCAAATTTCAAAGCATTGACGTTATTTGTTTTCCAACTAAGGTATTTTAAGCGAAAATGCATAACAATTTCATTGACGTAAAAAGACGGTATTTTTGAAATTGGCGGCGCACTGTAAAGTTATCCCCTTATTGGCGTGAGGAACAGTATGCAACTATGACTCTTTAATAAAGATGAAACAAATAAAAATATATAGCCTCGTGTCCAGGGTGCATTTATGGACATTTTTGGAAAGAATATTTCGATTTAGCTTTTCGGAGAAGGCCGAATTTGTGTAGAAAAACAAGCGTCTAAGAGTAAAGAAGACTTCACCCTTTAGGAAAAACGGCAAACGGTATAGGAGATGGCGAATAAAAGGAATGAGATAATGAAGGTTCAAAAATGGATTTAAGATGATTTTAACATCACAAGTACCCAGTAGATGTGTACACTGTTCAATAATAACACTAGAAAATTCGGTTTGGGTGGAAGCATCCGAGCTATTTCTGTGTTCATTTCCCTATGAAAATGGAGCGTTATAAGTATATGACGTTGTGATGCGCGCCGCGGGTCGGTACGTGCCTTTACTAAAAATTGCATATATTTTGTATAAAATTAGCATTCAACCTGATTTTTTGTCAAAGTGGTGTCAACATGCATGTGCCTAATCTATGAAAAAATTAGAAATATCTATTCAGTGTTTTTTGTTTTATCGACGTTGTCTACGATTTATTGGGACAACCCTCGTATATCATGATTTTTTAATCGATTAAGCTGAACATCAAACCCATCTGACATTTATGGTCCTTAACATTGTGGCGAAGTTTTGTCTTGATTGGTCAATAATTGTAGATGCTAGAGAGTAAACAATGTCAAAAACAGCAATTTTGTCAAATTTGAGCGCAGATAACACCAGACTTTCTAGTCCGATCAAACGAAAATCCAAGATCTAATGGTCACTAACGTTGCATCCAAGTTTTGTTTTGATTGGTCAATAATTGTAGATGCTATAGTGTAAACAAAGTCGAAAACAGTAAAAAAAACCCCCGACAATTTTGTCAAATTCAAGGGCAGATAACTCAATACTTTTTGGTCCGATCTGACCCAAAATCGAACTCATATGAGAGCGAATGGTCATACATATAACATATTTCGACCAAGTTTGGTCAAGATTGCCTTATATTTGTAGATGCTAGAGTGTAAACACCAAATTGTTGACAGACGGACGGACAGACAGACATACGGATGGACGGACGACAGAAAAAAAGTGATCACAATAGCTCACCTTGAGCACTTTTTGCTCAGTTGAGCAGAAAACCTATAACAAATTGTAGAATAAATTACAAAATACATTTTTTCAGGATTTCTTTCGCACAGAAAGGCATAAATGATTACTTAGCTTAAAATTTAATTAGCTGGCCTCAGAAGAAAGTACTACAAATATGCTATTGCGACCAGGTTTGTCTGTTTTCCGCCCGTCTGTCTGTTTGTCTATTATATCAGGTTTACACTCTAGAATCCACAAATATCATTCGATCTTCTCCAAACTTTGTCAAAATGTGTATGGTCATAAGTTCTTGTGTAAGATTGATTTTGTAGAAATCTGTAGAAAGTGCTGCGTTATGTGCCCTTGAATGTTATAAAATGCCATTTTTGACCATTTTGGCATAATACATACAAATATTGCACAATCAAATGTAAAGCCAAAGAAAAATGTTTGCTATACAACGTCTTGGGTCAGTGAGATTTTTATCCAGATTGAAAATGCAAATTCTGAATTATCTGCCCTTGAATTTGGCAAAATTGCATTTTTCGGCTTAAAGTGTTCAGTGGAACCTACTATGGGCACCTATCGTAAAACGGTCTGACCTTTCACAATTTAAATAAGCACTTAATGCTTTTTAGGATGGGGGAAGACACATGACGCTGGTTGAAAGGTGATAAAGTAAAGTAGTACTGTTGATAGTCTAAAACTCTCTTAACATTACTGTAGAGTAGAGATTCAGCAGGGTCAATTTGTAAAACTATACATGTACTTCAAAGTAAAAAAATGCTTCTCATGTCAATTCACCCTACCAACTTTGTTAGCCATTATCTCCAAAAACAAGCCCTCATTATTTTTACACCTAGATAATAGAGATATGATTGTAACCCTATCAATTCACAGAATTTAAAGAAAAACTATTGTTTGATCACTTGGAATTTAACCATAATGTGGAAAAATTCGGGGCACAAATTTATTTAGGCCGTGCTTCATCTTATGCTGCATCATGCAGCAATTTTGTACTTGTAGATTACATGTGTTTGATATTCAATCTTATCCACTTGTCAGGAACTCTGTAAAAATAGGGAGTTAATTATTTTGTCATGAAAATTACCAGAGCCCACAACAGATGATGACTCAGTGCAAAACTAGCGTAAGTTCTCTTTCCCTAAGTTACATCAAAATTTTAGGGTTGTCTTATTCCCAAGCTGCCTCAGATGGGAAAATGGATGTTCATTAACCCATTACCAAACAGCATAATTTTTAGACTAGACCAAATTCAAAGACAATGCAGACGACAATTTAAAGTGAAAGAAATTCTTATTTTTTTTGTCTTTTTACATAGAAAACATTGTGGTAAATGAAGAAATTGCTTGTCACAAGCAATTTCTTCATTTTCCACTATGTTTTCCAAAGCCGTTATCTTGTGGGGAGTCAAAAGGAGTCACTGTGTGGTAATGGGTAAGAAAGGCTTTGTATATGATATAGCACAGGAAATATTTAGACAAAAGGGGAAAATGCTGATTATCAGCATTTTCTTCTTTTGTCTCAATGTTTTCCCAAGCATTTTAGTTTAGGTATGTTAACCCTTTCCCAAACGACAAAATTTTAGGATGATCCACTTCAAAAACTGCCACAAATGACAAAATGGTTGTTATTAAAGAAAGGATTTGTGTAAAATATGGCATAGAAAATATTGAGACAAAAGGAGAAACTGATGATTATCAGCATTTTCTTCTTTTGTCTCAATGTTTTCCCAAGTATTTTAGTTTAGGTATGTTAAAACCCTTGTTTGGGAAAAGGTTATAATAATATAGACATTTAGGCTGGTATTGCTCTCATTCATTGCAGTGTTTTGCCTCCCAAAGGTATTCAGCATTGCTTGTGATGGATGCAAATGATATATATTCAACCCTTTTCAAAATCTGCCCTGGTCCTGGCCCAGGTTTCTCGAAAATACTTAAGTACGTTCTCATGCTCAAATCTGAGCACTGTGCTCAAATCGCAGGACATCCACGTGAACTTCAATTGAATACCTTTCAACATTGGAGAGACTGAGTATTCCTTTGAAGTTGATCATGTTCTTATGAGTTTGTACTAAATTTTTTTTGAGAAACTGCGGCCTGGTTATTTCTCTATAAAAAATGGCTTTACAAAACATTGAAGTTTTGATGAACAGCATTTTCTTCTTTTCCCTCAATATTTTCAGTGTTATATTCCACAAAATTACTACTGGGTATCTTTATCTATAACCATTTTATTGACATCAGCAGCTTTTTAGATTAATTAAAACAGCCTGAAATTGTTGCATTTGGTAAATGGTTTATTTGACCAAGTTTTCCACTTCCATGTCTGGTACAATATATTTTGATATTAATACATCTTGTATAATGTTGGATATTTCTTCTCATCTGTCAGTCAACAAAATTAATGAACATAGCCACAGGGAATTGTGTTTGGCCTTGTTTTGTATTGAACAGTAAGAAATCAAACTTTTTATGCCCCCGTATCGGGAGATCAGGGGCATATTGTTTTACTCAGGTCTGTCTGTCTGTCTGTCTGTCCGTCTGTCCGAAAACTTTACCTGAAAACTTAACCTTTGCCTTTTCTCCAAAACTATTTGACATACAAAGCTTAAATTTGGTATGCAACTTCCTTTCAATGATATCTATCTGTTCCAAGCAATTTGACCTTTCTCAAGGTCATCCGTTAACCTTTATCAACCCTTTACTCTACGAAAACTTAACATTTTAGAAAAATTGGCCATTTCGGGGGCATTTGTGTTTCACAAACACATCGTGTTATACTCTGTTTTGAAAAATTAGGGGCATTATTTTACTTTTGTCCGTCCGTCTTTGATGGTCTGTCTGTCCATCTGTCTGAAAACTTAACATTGGCCATTTCGGGGGCATCTGTGTTTCACAAACACATCCTGTTGTCTTAACCCTTTCCCAAACGGCAAAATTTTAGGGCAATCCACATCAAAAAGTGCCACAAATGACAAAATGGATGTTATTAAAGATAGGATTTGTGTAAAATATGACACAGAAAATATTGAGACAAAAGGAGAAACTGCTGGTTATCAGCAGTTTCTTCTTTTGTCTCAATGTTTTCCCAAGCCTTTTCTATTAGGGACGTCAAAACCAGGTCTTGTTTGGGAAAGGGTTAAAGTTCTTTACCGTTACTATCTTAAACATGGGGTTGTGTCTGTGTCCGAGAGGAAGAGCATCTGCCCCACAATCAAAGATGTGCAGTTTGATGCCCTGTTTTAAGGTATCCAACCCCTCAAAAGCACCAAACAGCTAGAAGAGAAATTTGAAAAGAGCAAATAATTCCTAAACTGTTATTCATTTCCATTCCAAATACAAACATAAGCATTTTGCACGGTTTAGAATTTTGAATTAATGCATACTTACGGAAATATTCCACAAAAAAGTTAAAAATTACCTCCCTTGCATATGAATATTGAGTAAAATAATATTTGTAAATTATTTTCTTCTTGAAGCATAATCTTGAAATCTGGCACGGTGAATCAACTTATCTTACATGTTTTTACAAGTGTGTGAAATTTGATGCATTTCGTATGGCTAGAAAGTGTAGATTTTTTCAGGGTGTGTAAACCTTAAAAGCAGTTCATGTGTGAATGACTGAATCAATGTCGTCATAAATATAGTGTCAGCCTTTTCAAACCTTACTGACAATATGAATAACTATTGAAGCAAAAGGAGAGAATAATGGTCATCAACATTTTCTTCGTTTGTCTTAATTTTTTCCAAAGTTTTTCTTATAAGAGGCATCATAACTTGGGCTTTTTAGGGAAAGGGTTAATTGAGTGATGATGAATTTATTGTATATATATCAAGATAACAATTTTATTTTAGTATTTTATGAATATCATGAAATACGAATCTATAAAGCTTCTTTGAAGTCTTACAAGGTGTCTTAACCCTTGTCATTCTGAATGCTGAAAGGGCCGCGGCCTTAGCGCAGTTGGTAGCGCATCTGACCCTCATTCGAGAGGTCCCGGGTTCGATACCCGGCCGCGGCTAATACCCTTTCTGACAAAATTGTCACTCACCAATGGGTTTGAAATCGTTAACCTAAGTGGGCGAGCAGCTGGAGGCTCGGTAAGGGTGTTGTGGTAGTACTGGTTTGAGAAACAACAGGAATCCATGGGTAGGTGCTCCAGCCGCCGCGATATGACCCTGGTAGTTGAAAACGGCGTAAAACCCCAATAAACTCAAACTCAAACTGAATGCTGAAAATTATTTTTAATTTGTTCCAAGATCAAATCACTGATGGCACAAGAAAATAATGGTGTTTGAACAGTAACTGTAAGTGATAAGAATGTGTCATCTACAAAGTACTATTGTTTGTCTGAAATTACGGCTCTGTTTACTTGATAAAATCGTTCCCTATTTTGTGTAGTATGACAACACGGGTGGTAAACTTTGGAACGACCTCCAAAAAGAGGTAGTGAATTTCTGTTCCCATAGCACATCCGGGAACCCGCGAGGTCGGTCCAATAGCTAAAAACGTGTAAACAAAGGTAGGTGTCGGTGGTTCTTTTGATCGTTTTCGAGGTTTCTAGCAAAAAATGGATAATTATGGCAATGCTATGTCGTGTAAAAATGACTTATTGACGCACACGGCCCATAACTGCGGTTGAAACCGAAGTAATTTCCGCTGGATCGTTTTTAAAAGTTCGAACACGATATTGCTTTTTCACAACAGTTTGTCAACAACTGTCACCTTTTTGTATAATTTGTGGTCTTCCGCGAAGAATACAGCCCCGGTACGTTCGTCCTGGGGAAACGAGTACTCTGTATCACATATCCTGTTAAAAACGGCAACGGGGCGCATTATTTAAGAAATTGATCGAGAAAATTCCAGTAGAGGTCGTTCCAATAAGGTAGAGCTTGTTCCAATTTGAATGAGATCGTTCCCAGTGCTCTCCTGTTTTATACAATGAAATAATACCTGTGATATCAGACCAGTCAAACTAAGACAAAAATTAATGATGGCGTTTGAAATATCAGAATTATCGTCATATCAGAGGCGTCGTTTGTCTTGTGTGGTGACTTTGTTTTACATGAAAGTCTGTTTCTGATGTTTCTTAAACTCTACGCATGGATCTCTTGAAATGCACTTTTAGCTCACCTGAGCACGAAGTGCTCGAGGTGCACTATTGTGGTCACTTTTTGTCAGTCGTCCTTCCGTCTGTCTGTCTGTCCGTCTACATTCTAGCATCCGCTAGAATTCGATTATGGGCCTGATCGAACCAGAATGTACTGAGTGATCTGCCTTTGAATGTCAAAAAGGCTGTTTTTGACTTTGTTTACACTTTAGCATCTACAAATATTGATCAATCAAGACAAGAATTGGACAGAAAAGTTGATGATAATAATACCTTGGACAGGTTTAATTTTCAGCCTGATTGAAAATGCACCACTGGAGTTATCTGCCCTTGATTTTGACAAAATTGCCATTTTCGACCTTGTTTCCGCTCTAGCATCCACAAATATTTATCAATCAACACATAACTTGGACAGAATATTGTTGAACATAGGATCTTGTATAGGTAAACTTTCAGCCTGATTAGAAAGATACATCTTGAGTTATCTGCCCTCGAATTTGACAAAATTGCGATTTTCGACTTTACTTTCACTCTTCAGCATTCACAGTTTCTTTCAGTCAAAATTATATCCAAAGAAATAAGATCTTAAGAGAATAAGATATTACTTAAAAGAAAATTTAAGCCTAATAAGAATGCATCTTGAGCTATCTGCTTTTGATTTTTATAAAATTGCCATTTTAGACTTTGTTTTCACTAGTCTAGCTACTACAAATATTTTTCAATTAAGAAAATAAACTTGGACTGAATATTGTTGGCCATAGGATCTTGCATAGGTAAAACTTTCATCCTGATAAGAATGATGCACCTTGAGTTATCTGCCCTCGAATTTGACAAAACTGGAATTTTCGACTTTACTTTCACTCTTCAGCATTCACTATTTCTTCGAACTCATCCAAGAACTTATGTGACCATCATTACTTTGACCAAGTTTGTTTAAGACTGGCTTATAAAGCTTGCGGATGCTAGAGTGTAGACGGACAGACAGACAGACGGATGGACGACTGACAAAAAGTGACCACAATAGTGCACCTCGAGCACTTCGTGCTCAGGTGAGCTAAAAGTGCGTTTCAAGAGATCCATGCGTAGAGTTTAAGAAACATCAGAAACAGACTTTCATGTAAAACAAAGTCACCACACAAGACAAAACGACGCCTCTGATATGACGATAATTCTGATATTTCAAACGCCATCATTAATTTTTGTCTTAGTTTGGCTGGTCTGATATCACAGGCATTATTTCATTGTATAAAACAGGAGAGCACTGGGAACGATCTCAATCAAATTGGAACAAGCTCTACCTTATTGGAACGACCTCTACTGGAATTTTCTCAATCATTTTCTTAAAAAGTGCTCCCCGTTGCCGTTTTTAACAGGATATGTGATGCAGAGTACTCGTTTCCCCAGGACGAACGTACCGGGGCTGTATTCCTTGCAGAAAACCACAAATTATGCAAAAAGGTGACAGTTGTTGACAAACTGTTGTGAAAAAGCAATATCGTGTTCAAACTTTTAAAAACGATCCAGCGGAAATTACTTCGGTTTCAACCGCAGTTTTGGGCCGTGTGCGTCGATAAGTCATTTTTACACGACATAGCATTGCCATAATTGTCCATTTTTTGCTAGAAACCTCGAAAACAATCAAAAGAACCACCGACACCTACCTTTGTTTACACGTTTTTAGCTATTGGACCGACCTCGCGAGTTCCCGGATGTGCTATGGGAACAGAAATTCACTACCTCTTTTTGGAGGTCGTTCCAAAGTTTACCACCCGTGGACAAGGGTTGAGAAAGATAAATCATTGTTCAGTTATTGTTACATATTTGTGACCTGTCATGCTAAAAGGTACCTTATCCGAACTAAAAAAATCCAAATTTTGACAAACTTATAAGACCCAGCACAGTTCAACCAGGTCCCATATGTGAAAAATGAACATATAGTAAGATAGGGAAAACTTTCCAGATTTAGAAAATTACATAAAAGTGAAAAGTGTCGGCCCTAGTCTGGCTGCGCAGACTGCGCAGACTGACTAGGGTCGATATTTTTCACACCCGATAAGGTCTCTTTTAGCGTGACGGGTCACGTTTATCAACCAATCATGGCATTTATGACATCATTGTGATTGTTATCTTTTAGATTGAGACCGTTACCTGACCATCCAAGACATTTTATGATTTGAAAGACAATACACCAAAGGTTACGAAAAAATGGTAAACTGATATTCACCTTTCAAATATTACATGTGATAATGAACTTCAAAAGAAATATGGTTAGGCATTGTCATTCGGTAGTAAAAACTTTGCTTCCATCTTTCTGTCTTTCTGTTTGTCCATTCATACAATATATGAATATTTCCAGCAATATTGTAATCATCACAAGCCAAATTGCCAATGTTTTCCATCTTGTAACATTTACCTTTTAGATTGGACAATTCTGTATGTTTATGTTATGCAGCTGCCACCCGAAAAATTGATGTGCGAATTTTAAAATGGCCACCTTAGGGGAAGTCTTTTATCTTTGTCCGGAGGAGTCTACATTTGGCCTTCTTTGAAAGGAACAACCTTACTGATAATGTGGTTATGATCAACCCAATACCACTCAGTTACTCTTTTTGACTCCTCATAAAATCATGGTTTTAGAAAACATTGAGGCAAAAGTAGAAACTGCTGATAACCAGCAGTTTCTCCTTTTGCCTCAATATTTTCTTAGCTAATAATTTTTCACACTCAATTTCAATCTTTATATACATCCACTTTGTCATCTGCAGAAGCTTTCAAATTGTACCACCCTAAAATTTTGTCATTAATTTTGGGAAAGGGTTAACTAGATGAAGCACAAAAAGGGTTCAGGTATAAATCAGTAGTTTTATTACTTCAAAAACACTCATAAGTATTGGCTTCCTGTATAGTTACCGTTTTTTTATTGATAAAAAATGTTTGCCACTAAATTAAATGGAGTGTTATGAACTTCTGAGTATATAACTTTGTATTCAATGCCTAAATGCTAAAAATGCTTAAGTACAAAGGTTCTAATTTGATATATGCAGAAAAAAGACACATTGGTTCTCTTCAAAGATGTAGTGGTCATTGATTTTATCCTAAACTCTTTTACTCGTGCATCATGCATTTAGGAAGAAATGTGCACAAAACACAATTGCTAAACTATTTCTGAGTTTTCATAGCCCTACCACAGTTGGTAGCACATAAGACTCCAAACCATGTATGATCCCTGGCTTCTGCGATTATCCTGATGACATTTGTATCCAACCAATGAGTGGATAATCATCAATGTGTGATTTATAAGTAGTTGGAAGATTGTAAATGATGTTTAGTTAGCATTTGTGAGAGAAATACCTGGAAACAATGGTTAGGTGCTCCATTCGCTGCTATATGACTGAAATATTGTTATAATCGCTAATAAACTCCATTCAAATCAAATTACCAACAATGATAGCAACAGGATATGTTTTATCAACATCTCTAACCTAGTTTGAAGTTGTACGAGGAGTTTATCCATTTCCCAAAAGAGAAAACGTTTCAGTACCAATTTCCAGTTGCGAAAACTGGTGCAGAGGAATGAATGGATGTTTATTAGGAAAGAATTTGTGTTTAGTATAACACAGAAAATATTGAGGCAAAAGGAGAAAATGCTGATAATATCAGCTTTTTCTTCTTTTGCCTCAATGTTTTCCCAAGCCTTTTCTTTAAAGTATGGATGTCAGAACCATTTCTTGTTTGGGAAAGGGTTAACATGATTGATCGCAGCAGACTGGACATTTCATCCACTTGAAGGGATTCTGATGTTCTGATATTCACCTGTTGATTTCTACATGTTCCAACTGAAATTGGCTGAAGCCTTTTTAATGAAATTTACCACTGGTGTTTGTAATCATTTCTCCCTCGTGATAGAAAAGAAGATATCTTCTCAGTTTGTAAAGACTTTAGAAATGTTGATGCAGAGAGACTTAAATTAAACTTCCAAACATTGCCAATAACAGCTAAATAAAAAAAAGGCAGCATTTAAAATTGGCTGAAGCCTTGTGAATGAAATTAAAGACTGGTGTATGTTATCATTCTCTCTTTTCTGTTGGTATGAAATAAGATTCCTCTCAACCTGTACACTTGTGATAGCAGGGCCCTCTTTGTCTGTCTGTCTGTTACCAATTTATCATATGTCCAACTCCTTACAGTTGCTCAAACTTGCCCCAATGAATCTCCATGGTGTCTTGTTGTGCATGCTGCTTACTTACTTTCTTTCTTTCTTTCTTTATCTTTATTTCCTCCAAATATTGAAGATCATATAATTCAATACTATATAAACATACAAGAAAGGAAAGGGATATCAAATATACTTTTAAATGGAAATTAGAGTTGTTCCCCTCGATCTTATCTCCTTTTCGGACCAAGTGCAAGGGAAACAATTTTAATAGAGGATCAGACTACCCAATTTCACTGTTAAGCCACTTTTGGGCATAATTGGCTGCTCAGCAAAGTTTTTGTAACAATAGTATTATTATCAAGTCCTAATGAACCTTTATGGAGCTAACTGTTTTTCAGCAGAGTAAGGGTTTGGTAGCTATAACTGGTCAATTTTGGAGAAGCAGCTCTTGTTCTTGTCCATAAAAATGTCAGGGATGGTCAAAAACTCCATTTTCTGCCACAATGTAATGGCTGATTCCTGTTTCTTAATCCTTGTCCCTCTGAATGTTATTTCGTTACAAACAATTTCAAATTTGGGAGAGATTTGAATCAGTTTGTCTCAATTTTATGACACAATAATTCAGTAGAAAGTAGGCAGTCAGTAGGCTTAGATCAGACTGCACGTCTGTGCAAGCTGATCTTAGTCTATACTGCCTGCCAAAGCATTGGTCTCAGCAGCAAATTGACATGAACAGCATGTGAAGGTTTAATCCTTTCACAAAAAACTTAACCCTTTCCCAAGGGACAGCATTTAGACTGTGCCAGTTTGAAAGCTGCTATAGACAACATAGTTGGAAGCAAATTTTCCAAATTTGCTTCTCTTAGCAGCATGTGTCTCTGCACTTTACCATTCTCTGCATACCACACAACATCTTCCGGTCTTCCTCACTATAAATAGTTCTATCAAAAGCAAAGATTAATGAGGTAACAGTCATTCGAATATTCAATATATAAGTCTGAAGTTATGTGTAGATATTGAATTGTGTGACTGAAAATGAAACATTCAATTAATCATGTCTCTAAGAGAAGAAAAGATCAACGTAGTAATTTGCTTTATTATGGTTCAAAGAATTAGTCCAATGGCCTTCCTTGTAAATGGGTCAGTCGAGTTTACTGAACTATGAAATATATTCAGCTTACACAAACGATTAATATGCATGAAGTTGTGCTAAAAATAAATACAACTCCATCATGAAATCAAAGTATGCAAGGTATTCTGGATAATCAAAGTACTTAATCAAAATTCTCTACGAATCAAAGTATTCAAGGTATTCAAATGGATAATCAAAGTACCTAATCAAACTACTCTATTTCTGGCCCCGGTTTCTCGAAAAAACTTAAGTACGTTCTCATGCTCAAATCTGAGCGCAGTGCTCAATTCGCATGAAATCCACGTGAACTTCAATGGAATACCCTTCAACGTTGGAGAGTATCCCTTTGATGTTGAGCATGTTCTCATGAGAATATACTTAAGTTTTTTTCGAGAAACTGGGGCCTGGACAGGCCTACATTTTTGAAAAATTTGCTTCCAAACAGTACTGTCAGTACTTTGATTTTTATTTTGGAGAGGGTTAAAAGCCTTAAGGTAGTCTAAAAGTAGATCTTGGAATTCGCTCCACATTCAAAGTGTATCAAGTTTGAAATTTATGTTGCTGATAATAGAATAGGTCACTTGTGGCTTAACAAATTGTTGTTCAGAATTAGTAAGAACTTGTTTGTTTATAAGCTAGTCAGGTTTAACCCTTTTCCAAACAAGTTCTGCGTTTCACCTTATAGGGTGTTACATGGGAGGCAGCTGTAGGAAACAAAGAAGATGGTCTCGTTTGCCCTATATGATTTCTATGCCCTAAATTGTAAACATTATAAAGTCTGTATATTTAATGTAATTTGCTGCAACAAATAGGAACTGTCTTAATTAACTTTGGTGGTTTTGGAGAATAGTAACAGAATAATTTTGGAAACATTTATAGGAAAGAAGAAACTGCTGACTTCTGTAATGATGTTGTAACAAACAACTTTCTTCCTCTAGAAGCATTATATAATTATCTTTAATTATGTATTTTGATTAAAGCTTGGTTTAAAAATGTAAATGTTTAGGAAGTGGTTAATACTGCCAGGTTAAAATCCTCAGCTGAACTTGAGGTACCCAGGAAATCATTGTATCGCGCCTATGGCGCGATACATATTGTGGTATACATATTCTAATTTTAGAAATTACGTCATGAGCGATAATTATTTGTACTTGAAAGTCGTATATTTAACCTACACATAAACTGTTTACACGGTATAATTTTTCAAGCAGTACTATAAGTATACATTCAAGTTCGTTTAATCTCAGACCACGCTGAAAATTTGTGTACACGAAATTCTAGTATAGTTTTATACTTTGCATAGCAATGGAAAGTCCCTACTTCCGGTTTGCCCATGGTGGACATGTATTTTTCCTATCCGTTTAAATGCAACGCATTTATGCATACCATTTCGGGTTGGACTAAAACACGCAATGGACCTGTTTTTGGCGCAAAGGACGCAAGGACATGAAGGTGACGCAAATGAGATTTATATCAGTCCAAACTCCTTAATCATGAATTTTTTAACGCATTAGATTGTTATATTCGTGTATTTTACGATTAAATCTAGTCAGTAATCTTTGTTTTGGGACATAAAGTGTCTGATTTTTGTGTTGAATCCGATTTAATAGGCTACTCACGGACGAAAAGGAGCTGGCTGCGGCGCAAAGGAGATTCATATAAGCCCAAACTCCTTTATCATTAATTTCTATCGCATTTAAATTGTAATTTTCACGTATTTTAAAGTCATATCTAATCCATAATGTTTATTTTTTTTTTGACAAAAGGTGTCTGTTTTCTGTGTAAATTCCGATTTTCATATGCTAATCACAGGCGAGAAGGAGCTGGGTGGCGCAAAGGAGATTTGTATCTGTATAAACTTTTTAATCATAGATTTTCGTCACAATTGATTGTAATATTTATGTATTATTAGACCATAGCTATTCAATAATAATTATGTATTCTTTAGAAAAAAGTGTCTGTTTGTTTTATTAATTCCGATTTTCATAGGCTATACTCACGGGCGAAAAGGAGCTTGCGGTGGCGCAAAGGAGATTCAAATCAGCATAAACTCCT
The DNA here is from genome assembly GCA_963680895.1 of Fragum sueziense. NCBI lineage: Eukaryota > Metazoa > Mollusca > Bivalvia > Cardiida > Cardiidae > Fragum > Fragum sueziense. Next base: position 1,949,997 of record OY804606.1, read on the forward strand.
AAATCATGAATTTTTATTGCATTAAATTGCTATATTCATGTATTGTAAGATCATATCTAATCAATAATGTTTATGTTAGAACATAAAGTGTCTGGTTTTTGTATTAGTTCCGATTTTCATAGGCTATACTCACGTGCGAAAATGAGCTTGCGGTGGCGCAAAGGAGATTCATATCAGCCCAAACTTCTTAATTTTGAATTTTCATCGCATCAAATTTTTTTAGCCCAACCGTACCATTTCGAATCGCAATAAGAAATCAAAGAACGAGAAGTACCTTACTATTGAATGACCACTACATGTTGAATTTGGACTGGTCAACTTGCATTGTTACAAGGGATCGTATTATCTGACTAGATATGTATATTGCTAGTAGAACAAATGGGTTTTCTCTTGCGTTTTTCAAAATTGCATTACAATGTGAATTCCTACTTTCGGTTTGCCCATGGCCTATCCGATTCACTGCATCGCTTCCTAAGAAATCAAAGCACGAAAAAGACTTACCCGGTAAGTATTGAATGAACACTGCATGTACAATTATGGATGATTCGATTTCATAATTTCAAGGGATCGTCTGAACTAAATAGGCATGTGTATAACTAGTAGAACAAATAGGTTTTCTCAATTTTTTTTTCTAAAAATTACAAACTGTTAGGGGTTTTCACATAAAAGAACAACCCAATTTTAATGTCTCAACAGTTTTTGACTGGATGGATTTCAAAACCGTTCAAAAGAATACTTTATGCGCAATCAATTCGCCGCCACAATCAAAACTTTAGTCCTGTACTTTTTGTTACACTCTAGTATTAATCGTTCAAATTAACCCGAGATATTTGCATATTCGGGTCACATTGGGTCACGATTGTATTGAAATGAATATTTATTTACCGTTAAATACTAGTCTTTCTTCATGCAGAGTCTGTGGTGTAATGGTAAGTATCTCTGACTTCAGACCTGACGGTCAAGGATCGAATCTCAGAAGGTGACTATTTTTTTTTTATTAATAAATATTTTTTCTACTTTTGCCTCAATATTTTCCTTGCTCTAAGGTACAACTTCAATTCACAAATAAACTCATTTTGTCGTCTGCAACTACTCTCAAGGGGAATCAGTCCTAAATTTGGCAGTTTGGGAAACCAGCTCTCATTATCATAAATATCACAGGATCAGACATGGAAGATACCGACACAGCAGACGAGTGCCCTATGGACACTGGGCAGTGCTAATGACACTGCTGACGAGATGTAACTTGGATGTTGAATGCTATGTTTGAAATGAAATGATTTAATAAAATAATGAAATATACAACTGAAACAATAGAAATTTTAAATAAATATAAAAATAAAAATAAACACAAAGAAAGTATATCAATTGTAAAATTAAAAGATGTAAAGCACATATAGTAAAAAGAAGAAATAAAAGATTCTGGTTCGTTTCGAACCTTGATCTTTCATATCACGAGCCCAACGCGCTATCCAATACGCCACATAGCCAATTTAAACTTTACGCGAAAATAGAATCTATATTTCAAAGGTATCTTATCGTTTAAATCGATAATACCTGAAGCGTGAAATCAGTATGCAAATATCTCAAGTTAAAATGAACAAGCAATAAATCTCCTCGTATGTGTCGCTCGTTCTTTGTGTTTTTTGTGTGTGATAAGTACAAATATAGGTCCCGATTTATGACCTGGCAGAGATGATCTGCCGGGTGAATTATTGAGACATATTCATGGTATTGCTTGTATTGTGCTACAGCTTAAATCCTAAACATTAGCGGCTGGTAGTTGTCACTTTATATGGCATTTCTGTATTTATCTTTTTTACATTTAATTTATTGCAAAAGTAATAAGGATCATATCCGTGGCATTGCGGCTGCTGTGCGTTCGTTCATCTATGTCTGTTATCATAAACGTTTCCTATTCCTGCTGTTATTAAAGCATTTTTAGATTCCATAGACTAAGATTAGCGTGCACTCTGATCTATTCAACACAGTCTGTTCTCTATTGAATGATTATACGAAGAACAAATAAGCTATAGTGGTCAAAATGTTCCGGTTCGGAAAATTTACTTGATACGATTTTTATATTCAGAAGGCTAATGGATAAACAAGTACTTTTTTTCTATTTAATTAAAGTATTTTACCTATTCTGACCAAAGGCTAGCGGGGCTTATGCCACGGTCCTGTTTCCGGCGTGCGTTCATGTGAAAACTTCTCCAGAATTACTAGGCCAGTTTCAATCAAGATTCAAACAGGAATCTTCTAACATAGGAATCTTCCTTGCATGGAGCCTTTCGAATTGTTTTTGTTTTCTTTTCTTTTCTTTTTTTTTCGAAAAATATTTTCATAGTGAACTGTGGTTACTATGGTGCACTTTCAATTTATTTGTGTGTGTCTTTTTTTCCTTCTTTTTTTTTCCAAAGAATAATTTCACGGAGAAACGATTCAGGACCATCTTGGTCCTAATTCCTTGCTGAAATATTCGGTTTCTTTTCTTGTTTAACCCTTTCCCAAACAAGGCCTGGTTTTGACGTCCCAAATAGAAATTGCTTGGGAAAACATTGAAACAAAAGAAGAAACTGCTGATAACCAGCAGTTTCTCCTTTTGTCTCAATATTTTCTGTGCCATATCATACACAAATCCTATCTTTGATTACACCTGTTTTGTCATTTGTGCCAGTTTTTGAATTGGGTCACCCTAAAATTTGCCTGTCTGGTAATGGGTTAAGTTAATTTTAATCCCCATTTATTCAACTGCAACATTTAACACTTTTGTATTTGCTTACTTCCCCTCCTATGTTGTTTGATTAATGTATAATCTGGCTGAACACACAAAAATAGACTAGATCTAGCACCAGCATATGCTGACATGCAATCCTGTTTCGGTTTTCACTGCATGTTGACTTAACCAGACACTTGTACCATTCAGTACTTGGTATAATTTTAAGCGCGATACAATTCATTTTGCTGTACATTACAGCAATTTTTTACTTGTTTCCTCTTTGATATACTTGGTCTATAAACATGTGCCCCTTTGTTATTACTGGCCATTTGACATAAGATAAATATTTGAAGATTCTCACCAGAAAAATGAGGGGAGGAGTGGTTAACCCTTTATTAGCCTTTCCCAAATAATAATTGGAATTAATGCCACGAGAAAAAAAAATGTTTAGAGAAAAGAAGATGGTGATGATCAGCATTTCCTCATTTTCTTTGAAATTGTTTCCTGTACTTCATCAGAGTTTTATCTGGAACAAATTGTTCAGTGTAGAAATTTTGTTGTGAAATGATGTTGCATAGGAAAGGGTTTCTTTATCATATATAATTCATGCAAGAAAATTGTATGAAAATTGTATGGAAATTGTATTTTTATAAGTAGAAAATATATGGACATAAGTCTTTGCTGCCTGAAGGCCAAGCCTGATGGTCTGAGACAATCAATTATGGGTTTTGAATGTGTGCTTCTCTTATTTCTGGCACTAGAACAAACACATCAAATCCTTAGTTAAAAGCTGCTCATCCTATGATTTGTTGATTGAATCTAGGCCTACTACTACATTCTTTCTGAGCCTCCAGGTTTACTATTATGGAACCATTGGTGGCAGACAAAGGTCAGAAAGAATGTCACGGCTGGCAATCAAACCAGGACCTCGTGAGTGAGATTCTGATTTGCTTCTGTTTGTCCTTTTGGCCTTGAGACATGTAGAAACTTCTGGATTGATTTTTGCACTGGTCATTTAGTTTGAACAAATCTTTAATCTAATAATTTTTATCATTATTCTGTGAAAATGACAAAGGGTAACCATTGCATGTCAGCCTACCATATATGTAAATATTGTGAAGACTTGACAACATTGCATGACTTGCCTAATTTCACATTGTTCAGGGGACGAAAACACAGCTACTGATAAAGAAGGGGTTTTGACTTTTCTATGCACAAAATAACTTTTATGGTTCATCAAGCCTTATGTTGTGGGTACTCATTGGAATCGTCTCTTTGAGACGATTACAATGAGTACCCACACCATAGGGTTTGCATTTGAAATAAGAATTTTAGAATGTCTTTACCCTCGCATATTTGTTTCTGTTATAAAAAGCAGGGCCTGGTGATTGATGGTTTCTATAATGTTAATCTATTTTGAAAATATTCCTAACACATTGTAGATGACAAGAAAGCTTAAATTTTATTTGATATATTGTCACATCTTTTGGTTATTGTAAGAGATTTCAAGACTCGGTCACTCGCACATTCATGGCCAAATTACTGCTAGAGCAGGTCAGAAAAACTGGACCCCTTACAGCATATTCTATAACCCCCCTACCCCCCCCCCCCCCCCACACACACACACACACACACACAAATAAAGTTGGGGGAGGTTATATAGGAATCATGCTGTCTGTTATCCGTCTGTCCGTCCATATTTCTGATGAGCGCAACTTCTCCCAAATGGCTAGACAGATTTTGATAAAATAACAGATGAACTATCAACATGACATGGCCATTCACATGGAGCAATTTCCTTGTTCTATGAAGTCCACCAAGGCAGATAATTGGACTTTAAATTTATGACCCTTGCTTGGACAGTTCTTGTTTTGGACCTAATTTGGACTTGATGTGGATGCTTAATTGTGTGTAACTTTAAGCCTTTATGGGCGTGATGTGGACATCATCATCATCGGTGTTTTGATTAACATGCAGGTTGTGAGACTTTTCCAGCGCTAGTCGGAACCCGTCCAGATATCTGGCCGGCTGCATGCATGGCAGATTTCACGTCTTCTCTCCACTTTTTCCTGGGGCGGAGGTGGTGCAGTGGTAACGCGCTGGACTTGTAACACAGGGGTCGCTGGTTCGATTCCCCGCTTCTCCAGTCTTTCGGATGAGACTTTAACCCGAGGTCCCGTCTCCATATGACCTTAGCTGTTGAGTGGGACGTAAAACTCCATACAATCCAATCCAATCCACTTTTTCCTGTTGTGGGTGTTGGTGTTTGATAGCCGCCATTCTCGTATATCTCTCTCTGTCAGCTCTTTGCATGACGCTGAATTGTATAACCGGGCTGTTAGATTTTGTGGAATATTTTCATGTTACAGATGTCATAGCTAACCCTTATGGCTATGTAATGGTCTGGTATTGATGTCGCTAATAGAAAAGTCTTTGGAAAACATTGAAGCAAAAGGAGAAAATGCTGATGAGAATCATTTTCTCCTTATAGATCTAGTTGACAAGCAGTGTGTCTGTTTTTATCCCCCGCCGAAAAAATTTTTCGGGGGGGATATTGTTTTTGCCATGTCCGTCCGTCCTTCCGTCCGTCCGTCCGTCCGTCCGACATTCGTTTCCGCGCTATTTCTTGGAAACTATAGACCGGATTTCGATGAAACTAGGCACACAGCTTCACTACAAAGAGGACATGCGCATATCGTCGGGGTTACCCGGTTCAACCATTGAATTCAGAGTTACTGCCCCTGACTGTTTAAGCCATATACATACAGAGTGATATTCGTTTCCGCGCTATTTCTTGAGAACTATTGATCGGATTTCGATGAAACTTGGCACACAGCTTCACTACAAAGTGGACATGCGCATATCCTCGGGGTTACCCGGTTCGACCGCCGAATTTAGAGTTACTGCCCCTGACTGTTTTAGCCATATACATACAGTGATATTCGTTTCCGCGCTATTTCTTGGAAACTATAGACCGTATTTCGATGAAACTTGGCACACAGCTTTACTACAATGAGAACATGCGCATATCGTCGGGGTTACCCGGTTCGACCGCCGAATTCAGAGTTACTGCCCTGACTGTTTAAGCCATATACATACAGAGTGATATTCGTTTCCGCGCTATTTCTTGTAAACTGTAGACCGGATTTCAATGAAACTTGGCACATAGCTTCACTACAAAGTGGACATGCGCATATCGTCGGGATTACCCGGTTCCACCGCCGAATTTAGAGTTACTGCCCCTGACTGTTTTAGCCATATACATACAGAGTGATATTCGTTTCCGCGCTATTTCTTGAAAACTATAAACCAGATTTCAATGAAACTTGGCACACAGCTTTACTACAATGAGGACATGCGCATATCGTCGGGGTTACCCGGTTCGATTGTCGAATTTAGAGTTACTGCCCCTGACTGTTTAAGCCATATACTTACAGAGTGATATTCGTTTCCGCGCTATTTCTTGAAAACTGTAGACCGGATTTCAATGAAACTTGGCACACAGCTTCACTACAAAGTGGACATGCGCATATCGTCGGGGTTACCCGGTTCGACCGCCGAATTTAGAGTTACTGCCCCTGACTGTTTTAGCCATATACATACAGTGATATTCGTTTCCGTGCTATTTCTTGGAAACTATAGACCGGATTTCGATGAAACTTGGCACACAGCTTTACTACAATGAGGACATGCGCATATCGTGGGGGTTACCTGGTTCGACCGCCGAATTCAGAGTTACTGCCCCTGACTGTTTAAGCCATATACATACAGAGTGATATTCGTTTCCGCGCTATTTCTTGAAAACTGTAGACCGGATTTCGATGAAACTTGGCACACAGCTTCACTACAAAGTGGACATGCGCGTATCCTCGGGGTTACCCGGTTGGACCGTCGAATTTAGAGTTACTGCCCCTGACTGTTTTAGAGTGATATTCGTTTCCGCGCTATTTCTTGAAAACTGTAGACCGTATTTCAATGAAACTTGGCACACAGCTTTACTACAAAGTGGACATGCGCATATCGTCGGGGTTACCCGGTTCGACTGCCGAATTTAGAGTTACTGCCCCTGACTGTTTTAGCCATATACATACAGAGTGATATTCGTTCTGTTGAAGCCATATACATACAGAGTGATATTCGTTCTGTTGAAGCCATATACATACAGAGTTATATTCATTTCCGCGCTACTTTATTGACAATGAAAATATGTTCGGCGGGGGATATCAATTCAACGAATTTGCTTGTTCTTAGATAGATTGAGTGAAAAGCACTTTGGGCTAGTTAAACCTTTCTTGAACAATGAAATTTTACAGTAGACTGTTTTGAAAGCTACTGCAGATGGCAAATTCGATGTTCATTCATAAAGATTTGATTTGTGTACAATATACTACAGCATAGTAAATATTCAGGTAAAAGGAGATAATGCTGATTATCAGCATGTCTTTCTTTTGCCTCAATGTTTTTTCCAAACCGTACTAAAATGTACGCCAAAACCAGGCCCCGGTTTCTCGAAAAGTACATACTCATGAGAACATGCTCATCTTCAAAGGAATACTCTCCAACGTTGAAGGGTATTTGATTGAAGTTCACATTGATTTTGTGTGATTTGAGCACGGTGCTCAGATTTGAGCATGAGCACGTACTTAGTTATTTTCGAGAAACTGGGGCCTGGACTTATTTAGGAAAGGAAAGGGAACAGTCTGATTCATTGAGGTGTAAAATGAATTGATTACTCCAGAAGTTTAAGGGGTTAAATTTAAATTGTCAAGTTTTCGGTGATTTGATACGAAATCTTGACTGTTAAATTGCATTGATGGTTATTGGAGCTTGACCCCCTTGGTATTTGTGTCATTTTGTTCACCAATTACCTCTTTTGGGGTTTTTATGCCCCTGTTCCGAAAGATCGGGGGCATATTGCTTTACTACCCCTGTGAAATGCTTTGGCATTCTTCATGAAGTATTTAATAAATATTCATGAGCTATTCAAGAACGGAAAAAATGAAATCTTCATGAAGAAGAAGTGAACAGAAAATGGCCCATTTTGCATAAATCTTCATAAAAACAGAGTAACGAATTTTTCATGAAGTTGGAAATGCATAATAAATCCTTAAACCATGCAGTTTTGCATGCTGAGAAAAAGGCATGAAGTCTTCATGAATAAATAATCATATAATTCATGAAGACTTCATGCAAGAAAAATACGCAAACGATCTTAAGAAGAAATCATGATTATTCTGTTAAAAATGAGTATGGGCCATTTTCTGTTCACTTCTTTTCAATGAAGAATTCATGAATAATATTTCTTTACAAACTTCATAAAAACATACAGGTTTCTCTAAACACAGAGTAATGAATTTTTTATGAAGTTGGAAATGCATAATAAATCCTTAAACCAAGCAAAAAAAAACCCCAAAAAAAAACAATCACGTCAAGGTCATGAAAAATACTAAAAAACAATTTGTACAAATATGTTGCTGACAGAACAAAACTTAAAAACTTTTTGTAGAACAGGTAGTTTCAGAACTGTAATAAGTAACAGGCCATTAAAAATCAATGATTCCTATTTATAGAAGCAAAATAATAATATCAATTTTACAGAATAATTATGTGGGTGGGGAATGGTAAAAAAAAATAAACATTTGAATTTGTTAAATTTAGTCTAAAGAACACTTACTAACATTGCCTTCCTTGGTTTTATCATTTAGTGAGCTCCTTAATCACTTGATTATAACTAAAAATATTAATTATAACTCTTAACAAAAACATATTTCTTGACAAATAGTCAGACAAGCAAAATTCCCTCCATTATTTTCTAAACCACATGTCATATACTGGAACATAAATTAGACTGGGAGATCATGAACGTTTTAAGAAATACCCGAAAGGGGAGTTAGGCAGTATATATAGATAGAAGAACACTTTATGAACTATACACAATCCATTATCAATTCATGATTAGTTCATGATTTATTCTTAATACAACAAAACAAGAATGTTTTATGAAGTACCGGTTTTAATTGCAGTAGAAAATATTCAGAAAAAAAATCATGAACAAGTTTCAGGATTATTCATGATTTTTTTTAAATGAAAACTTCATAATAAATCCTTTGCATTCATCATGAAGGTTTTAAGGATTTTGTCAATCATTAATATCTTCATAATGTCTTCATGAAGCAATTGTCATCATACTTCATGCAGAAAACTTCATGAAGTGTGTTAAAGAAGTGATAATGAGTAATGTATGAAACATTCTTAAGATTCATAATATGTTCATTATTTTATGAATTACATTTCACAGGGGTTGTGTCTGTCCATCCGTCTATCTGTCATTCCAAAAACTTAACATGAAAACATGATGTTGGACCTCATTTAACCCTTTCCCACACATTCACGCTTTTGGACACCCCACAAAATAAAGGCTTTGGAAAACATTGTGGAAAGTGAAGAAATTGCTTGTGACAAGCAATTTCTTCATTTCCCACAATGTTTTCTATCAAGAAAGACCAAAAAATGTTAAATTTTGTTGAATCGAACTAAGTGTCGTCTGCAACACCTATGAGTTTGGACAAGGCTAAAATTTTGTTGTTTGGTAATGGGTTAAGCATGTGATTTCAAAGCAGACAAAATGAAAAGTCCTGGCAATTGAAGTGAAAGTTTGATTGTGATGCATACTGACATACAGTACAGCTCGCGCGTTTTTTGCCTAAAACGCTCGCCCACCGCGGTCAAAAAAAATTTGGGTGGAAAATCGCGGCGATTTGCCATCGCGGCCAGAGCGTTTTTCCACTCGAAATTTTCTTGCATCACCGCGATTCGCCGCGATGGGGGGGGAATCGCGGCGATCGCCGCGTTCGGGTGGAAATGCCAGGTACGGCCAATGTTATCCTACAGCGCTCAGTATTAAATGCGTTTTTGTTAAGTTTATATTATTTCATCCTGAGTGTGTTTTTAAATTGATTTACAGAACTATTTCAGAAATAAAGAGAATGTTATATTAAAAACAAACGTTTTCTATAAAGTTCTATGAAGTCCGGTAATAACACATCGTTTTTGTAAATTAAAATATATAGTTATAGGTTATTATATAATATAGAACAGGTTATTTCCGCTTCTTTGTACATTGTATTATGCTTTGTTATGATTGATTAAATTCAATTAACTGTTTATATAATATTCTGTTTTTGCAGATACATCAGTGTTCTCCCCAGCCCAATAAGCTGTATCGGCCCCACTACAGCTTCATCTGCATCAGTGTAATGCCCCTACAGCTTCAAAAGCACCCCACAGCTTAATTTCTCCCAAAGGATCACCAAAAAGAGAGATTTTGAGGTATTTCAGGTCAAAATCTGACAAAAAATGCAATTTTATAATTGTAAATGTAATAATTGTGTATAAAAACATTATGGGAAAAGAAGAAATTGCTCAAATTGAGCAATTTCTTCTTTTCCCATTATGTATTTATTCACAATTATTTGCATGAACACAATGTGTTGCAAGGTTTACCAATGCCACTACAGCTTCAAAATATTCTGCGGAGAACCCTGTACATGTACGTGAAATCGTAAACTGCGTGTTGGCTTCCCGGTCATAAATACGAAGAGTTCTGTTTGAATTACATATCAAAGTAATGCGTATAATTATCCCCCGCCGAAAAAATTTTTCGGGGGGGATATTGTTTTTGCCATGTCCGTCCGTCCGTCCGTCCGTCCGTCCGTCCGTCCGACATTCGTTTCCGCGCTATTTCTTGGAAACTGTAGACTGGATTTCGATGAAACTTGGCACACAGCTTCACTACAAAGAGGACATGCGCATATCGTCGGGGTTACCCGGTTCGACCATTGAATTCAGAGTTACTGCCCCTGACTGTTTAAGCCATATACATACAGAGTGATATTCGTTTCCGCGCTATTTCTTGAAAACTGTAGACCGGATTTCGATGAAACTTGGCACAAAGCTTCACTACAAAGTGGACATGCGCATATCGTCAGGGTTACCCGGTTCGACCGCCAAATTTAGAGTTACTGCCCCTGACTGTTTTAGCCATATACATAGAGTGATATTCGTTTCCGCGCTATTTCTTGAAAACTGTAGACCGGATTTCGATGAAACTTGGCACACAGCTTCACTACAATGAGGACATGCGCATATCGTCGGGGTTACCCGGTTCGACCGCCGAATTTAGAGTTACTGCCCCTGACTGTTTTAGCCATATACATACAGTGATATTCGTTTCCGCGCTATTTCTTGAAAACTGTAGACCGGATTTCAATGAAACTTGGCACACAGCTTTACTACAATGAGGACATGCGCATATCGTCGGGGCTACCCGGTTCGACCGCCGAATTTAGAGTTACTGCCCCTGACTGTTTTAGCCATATACATACAGAGTGATATTCGTTTCCGCGCTATTTCTTGAAAACTATAAATTGGATTTCAATGAAACTTTGCACACAGCTTCACTACAATGAGGACATGCGCATATCGTTGGGGTTACCCGGTTCGACCGCCGAATTTAGAGTTACTGCCCCTGACTGTTTTAGCCATATACATACAGTGATATTCGTTTCCGTGCTATTTCTTGGAAACTATAGACCGGATTTCGATGAAACTTGGCACACAGCTTTACTACAATGAGGACATGCGCATATCGTGGGGGTTACCTGGTTCGACCGCCGAATTCAGAGTTACTGCCCCAGACTGTTTAAGCCATAAACATACAGAGTGATTTTCGTTTCCGCGCTATTTCTTGAAAACTGTAGACCGGATTTCGATGAAACTTGGCACACAGCTTCACTACAAAGTGGACATGCGCATATCGTCGGGGTTACCCGGTTTGACCGCCGAATTTAGAGTTACTGCCCCAGACTGTTTTAGCCATATACATACAGAGTGATATTCGTTTCCGCGCTATTTCTTGAAAACTATAGACTGGCTTTCAATGAAACTTGGCACACAGCTTTACTACAATGAGGACATGCGCATATCGTCGGGGTTACCCGGTTCGACCGTCGAATTTAGAGTTACTGCCCCTGACTGTTTTAGCCATATACATACAGAGTGATATTCATTTCCGCGCTATTTCTTGAAAACTATAGACCGGATTGCAATGAAACTTGGCACACAGCTTTGTTACAATGAGGACATGGGCAAATCATCGGGGTTACCCGGTTTGACCGCCGAATTTAGAGTTACTGCCCCTGACTGTTTAAGCCATATACATACAGTGATATTCGTTTCCGCGCTATTTCTTGAAAACTATAGACCGGATTTCAATGAACCTTGGCACACAGCTTCACTACAATGAGGACATGCGCATATCGTCGGGGTTACCCGGTTTGACCGCCGAATTAAGAGTTACTGCCCCTGACTGTTTAAGCCATATACATACAGTGATATTCGTTTCCGCGCTATTTCTTGAAAACTATACCGGATTTCAATGAAACTTGGCACACAGCTTTACTACAATGAGGACATGCGCATATCATCGGGGTTACCCGGTTCGACCGCCGAATTTAGAGTTACTGCCCCTGACTGTTTTAGCCATATACATACATAGTGATATTCGTTCTGTTGAAGCCATATACATACAGAGTGATATTCGTTCTGTTGAAGCCATATACATACAGAGTTATATTCGTTTCCGCGCTACTTTATTGACAATGAAAATATGTTCGGCGGGGGATATCAATTCAACGAATTTGCTTGTTTGACTACTTTTCAGTTTACAAAATAAACCAGTAAACCTGCGACTGGCATTTAAGGTTTATTTTTACCATGTTGGAACTTGCATGCATGTTAAAAGAAACACCGATGTTTTATGCAGGACGCTACATTCTCAGTTACGCCATTTCCAAAATTGCTACGATTTGGCACATCCTATTATAAATCTACTCATACGATAAGTTGGATGTTGCTGAAAACAGGATTGTGAAGGATATATTACAACAATAGGAACTAGATAATGAGACACAAGAAGACCAGGGTAGTAATCAGTATGTTCTTCTTTTATCTTAATATTCTCAAATCATTTCTACGATAGCCCTTCACTCTCTTTCGAGGGGAAGAATATCCGGGGATCCAATAACAAAGCTGAGCACTGCAGAAAACAGATCAGAAAATATCGATAAAAATTGTCTACAATATACAGGTAGCATAGAAAATATTGCGGTAGCAGGGGAAATGCTGATCATCAATATTTCTTCTTTTGTCTCAATTTGTTCTCAAGCCTTGTGTATGTATGTGTAATTCTATAATTACATGCGCTTCCAAAAAAACTAATTTTGTGCAATCATCACTGCACAAAGTATCTGCAATTATTTTGTAATCTATATGCATGAAGGCCGTGTAGCAAAGATAAAAGAAAAATAACTTCGAATAAGTTGAAAAGAAGGCAAAAGGGTCATTTTTCTGTTGAAGTAGAAGAAGAATCCACAAACCCATTTAAAATTAACAAAAATCAAATCTGCAAAGGCATTCTTATCTTATCAAAACCTAATATATAATTATATAAAACCCAAAAATTACGATAAATCAGCCAGAAAATACAGGCTTACCTGTCCGCGCAAATCGCGGCGAATCGCGGCGAAAAAATCGCGGCGATCCCCGCGATTTCGGGTGGTAAAACATGCTCGCCGCGGCCACCGCGTTTTTCCACCCGAAACCACCCGAAATTCAATCGCGGCGATGCGTGGAAATAGGCAAAAACCGTGCGAGCTGTACTGTACACTGATAATGAATGGTTGTGCATAGATTTTCAATCTAAATTAGCATTTCCATTTGGATAATGAATAATGATGTCACTTTTAACATTTCCAAAAGGACAAAAAGTTTTAGGTTTCCAATTTTAACACAACTGCAAATGTCAAAATGGATGTTGATAGACAAAAATAGGATTTGTATGCAAAACAGCAACAAAGTAAATTAATGATGAGACAAATAAGAAAAGGCTGATAAACATGATTGGCTTCCGCCTATCAGGCTTGCTGGTTTGGAGATGTCAAAACTATCTCAACATGTTTTGGAAAAAGTTCAAGCTATGACCGTAGACATTGTCTACATGACAAAGTCAGTTGGTGCAATCACACACTTTTTCTTTGCAAAGTCTTAAAAAAAGTTAGTCAATGTATACAAATACAATAAGAACTGCATGCTGTGGCAAGAATATCAGAACATTTTTATTCTTTATGCCCTCGTATCAAAAGATGGGGAAGGCGATTTTGTTTTACTGATGTCTGTCTGTCTGTCTGTCCAAAAACTTAACGATGGCCATTGCCATTGCGGGGGGCATCATTGTTTCACTAAAACATCTTGGTTTTCGCCCGTGAAAGTGTTGATATGGTAAATATGAGTTTTCAGTGAGTGCGTTTTATGAATGGGCTGTAAGTTGTCAGGCTCATATTTAAAGTTTTATTGTTCCGTTATGGGAGGTGTGATTGCCAATTTATTGTTAATCAATACTAAAAGTTACTGATGAGTATCAAGTTCTCTTTTCAACCCTTTCCCAAATGTCAAAGTTTTAGACTTGGCCCACTTGAAAGCTTTTGCAAAAGACTGATCAGATTTTCAGAGATCAAAAAGTGTTTAATTAAACATGAAGAAATCCTTGAGGGAAAAGGAGCAAATGTTGATTATTAACAATCCTTGAGATATATTACATTGTTCTTAATTAATGGGGAAAAATGCCAACTATTCAACCCTTTCCTGAAATTCCCAAGTTTTGATGCCCCATATAAGAGAAAGATCTCAGATAAACAACAATTTCTCCTTTTCCTCAATATTTTCTATCATAATACCATCCAAATTATCAGGAGATTTTCGCAACAATGATTTTGTCATCTGCAATATCAGTTTGAAAGTGGATTCGTATCAAATATCACTGTTTGGGAAAGGGTTAATCAATACTAAAGTTGCTGATCATGAGTATCAATTTTCTGTTACAGGTCCCCGAACCATTCATCCCACAGACTGTAAAAAAGACAGATTGGGACTAGACTGTGTTGTGGTAAATATTTTAGTTATTCTTTGTTAAAAATTTAAATATCTTTCCCAAACGACTAAATTTCTAACCAGTCTAATTTGAAAGCTGCTGAATACAACTTAATGGTTGTTAAAAAGAACAGGATTTGTGTACATTATAGCACAGAAAATATTGAGACAAAAGGAGAAAATGCTGATTATCAGCATTTTCTTCATTTGTCTCAATCTTTTCCCAATCTTATTCTATCAGGGACATCAAAACCAAGTCTTGCTTGGGAAAGGGTTAACCAGTCTAATTTGAAAGCTGCTGAGGAGGACTAAATAGTTGTTAAAAAGAACAAGATTTGTGTACAATATAGCACAGAAAATATTGAGACAAAAGGAGAAAATGCTGATTATCAGCATTTTCTTCTTTTGTCTCAATGTTTTCCCAAGCCATTTCTATTAGGGACTTCAAAACCAGGTCTTGTTTGGGAAAGGGTTTTAGTGATTGTGTTTTATAAAACAGCAAACAAGGATTTATTTATCCTGAATTGGAATATCAGGTAACTCATTATATATCTTGTTTGGTCCCAATTTAACCCTTTCCCAAACAGCAAAAAATTAATGTTATCCTATTAGAAAGCTGCTGCAGACAACAAACAGATGTTGATAAAGGAAGGATTTATGTATTGTACAATATAGCGGAGAAAATATTGAGGCAAGATAAGAAAATGCTGATTATAAGCATTTTCTTCTTTAAGTTCTTTTGCCTCAATATTTTCCCAAAGGCTTTCTAATTATGGACGAGATCTTGTTTGGGAAAGGTTTAATCTTGCATCACTGTTTGGGAAAGGGTTTAACCCTTTCCAATTTGACAATATGATAGACCGACCAGTCATAAATTAACCCAGGGCTTCAGAAATTTTTGTATCTGAATATGGAATCTCCAGATAACAAGATAATCTGATTTCTGACATTTGACAAAAATCATATTTGTCTCTCACCAATAAGTGTGAATCATCTATGTGAGAGGGCAGCTGGAGGCTCAGTTTTTTTGGCAAGAGAAATACCAGACCCCGGTTTCTCGAAAAAACTTAAGTATATACTCATGAGCATATGCTCAACTTCAAAGGAATACTCTCCAACGTTGAAGGGTATTCTATTGAAGTTCACATGGATTTCGTGCGATTTGAGCATGGTGCTCAGATTTGAGCATGAGAACATACTTAACTTTTTTCGAGAAACCGGGGCCAGGAATCTACTGTTAGGTGTTCCAGCCCCTGCAATATGTCACCATAGCAGTTGAAAATGTTATACCCCATTAAATCAAACCAGATGATTTGATAATCAGCATTTTCTTCTTTTGCCTCAATATAATTATTTTCTACGCTATTTTGGCACACTAATCCTATCTGTATAATCCATTTTGTTGTCTGCATCTGCTTTTGAATTGGACCACCTTAAAGATTCATATTTACTGTTACTTACTTATTTTCGGTGTAGTTTGCTTTAAAAATAACTGTGTATAATTAAAATATGGCCTTTAAATTTTCTCTGTGCAAAATTTCAGCTCTGTCTGATCTGTATTGGCTTAGATTACGACGGATTTAAAACCCAATATCTCATCATTTCATAAACACTATCAACCCACTTTGAATATTTAGACATACTTCTACACCGCTGCATGATTATCGATTTATGTCATTTATTGTATGAATCTTGTATTCTGTCTTGTGAAGTCAAAAGGTGCAACTACATGCTAAAAGCCAACTTCTGTGGATCATTAGGGATTTAGGCCTGTGGATACTAATGTCCCTTTAAAACTTGTCATTTGGGAAAGTGGCTGTGAACAGGTTTCATACCTATGTGACAATGATCCTGTTGTATCACTAGCTGTTTAACCCATTCCCACACAATGACGCTTTTTGATGCCTCACAATTTAAAGGATTTGGAAAACACTGGAAAATGAAGAAATTGCTTGTTACAAGCAATTTCTTCATTTCCCACAATGTTTTCTGCCCCTAATTCATAAATTTTCAAATTTTCATCAATGTGAAAATGTTGTCAACAACTTCTTTTAATTTGAATTAGTCTTAAGTTTTGCTGTTTGGTAATGGGTTAAACAACACCAACTGCACTAGATTAAACTCAAAGATATGAGACATAAGACAGACAGAATATGGTCACTTTTCTCCAAAAACCTTGTAACTGCAGCTTGTTTAAAGCTGCTGTTATGAGGTTTTCAAAGAAAAGCAGCCATATATTGTCGGCCTGATTCATTAAGCTTTGGACATTATCTGAGATTGAATCAGCACTACAGCATAAAGAAAGTCCCCTCTCCTAAGATATTATTATGCAAATGACAGCCAGTGATTATTAACTGGTGTCCATTTCAAGTGTCTGCCACAAAAATGGTGTCAAAATGTTGCATTGTATTGCAAAGGCTGTGTATTCATTGTAAATGCACTATGGTTTTATATCCATTCTGTCAACATTTTCTGCCAAAAGTTCGGAAGCAGAAATAGATCTATGCAGTGTAAAAGAATTGAAAAGTATAAATGAACAAAGTTTGCTGTGTTGAGGCCTGTTTATATACGATTCCGCAGCCATATTACGACAAAAATTATACTGCACAAGTTCCCTGTTTTAGACGTGCTTCGGCTGTGACGTGGACGCGGAATGGTGTATGTAATCAGGCTTTTAAAAACAGTTGTATAACATAAAACTTTACTTGATATTATGCTTGAAACACAATAATGTTAGCCTTGATTCATTAAGCTTTCGGACATTATCTGAGATTGAATCTGTGGTACAGCATAAAGAAAGTCCACTCTCCCAAGATATTATTATGCAAATGACAGCTAGTGATTAAGTGGGAAGTCTGCAATAGTGTCCATTTCAGATGTCTTTCTCATACAAAATGGTGTCATAATCTGACAGAAATGACTGTTTGTACTGCTTTCGTATTTGGCTGAAGTATTCACGTATCATGATTTGTCTCAGCTGAGTCATAAAAATTTGGTTTTCTGTTAACAATTTCTTGTGTGTGGGACTCTTAAAGTTTCAATCAGAATGTGATCAAACTTGCCACAATCATGAATCTGTATGGTGTCTTACTCGTCCATGCTTCGTAAGGAATTCCTTCTTGAATGATCTGCCCTTGAAGTAAAGAAATGTCCGATTTCACTGTCACTGACGAGCCCCCCCCTCAGGTATATACTAAAGCTATCATTTAGGAATGAATTCTGATATCAGTGAGACAATAGTTTTTGCAGAATGACAAAAAATGTCTAAAAAATCTATCATACTCCATTTTTGGAAGCCATATTTATCATTTGTCACCAAACTTGTGGCGACTGGCAGAGGAGCTTTAATATATGTGACCCGTCACGCTAAAAGGGACCTTTTTCCGAACTCCAAAAATCCAAATTTTGACAAACTTGTCAGATTAAGCACAGGTCAATCAGATCCCGTATGCGAAAAATGAACATTATAGTAAGATAGGGTTTTAGTTTATTGGGGTTTTACGCCGTTTTCAACTTCTATGGTCATATCGCGGCGGCTGGAGCACCTGACCGTGGGTTCCTGGTATTTCTATCACCAGTACAATCACAATATCCAAACCGAGCCTCCAGCTGCTCTCTCACATAGATGATTCACACCCATTTGTGAGAGACAAATGACTTTTGTCAAATGTCAGAATGGATACTGGCCGAGCCGGGGTTCGAACTCGAGACCACAGGATTGACAGACTCTGACGTAACCAACTGAGCTATCCGGGCTCGGCAGTAAGATATGGAAAACATTCCGGAATAAGAAAATTACATAAAGATGAAAAAAGTGTCGGCCCTAGTCTGGCTGCGCTGACTGCGCAGACTGACTAGGGTCGATATTTTTCACACTTCTTATAAGGTTCCTTTTAGCGTGACAGGTCACATATTCCTCTTACCATTTCCCATACAAGTTGGTTTTGACATCCCTACTGGAAATGGCCTTGGAAAACAAAGAGACAATATTAAGACGAAAGTTCATGCTGATTCTTAGCATTTTTTCTGCACTGCATTGTACACAAATCCTTTCTTTTTCAGCCTCTGATTTGACATTGGCTGAAGCTTCAAATTGGAGTGGCCTAACTTTTTGCCAATAAAACTAAATTTGCAATATTTGTAGATCTGTGTGTAGGAGCTAGGAAGACAGATTTTGTAAAAAAATACTATTGCTTGTTCGAATATACATCATGGTTTGTTTACTGGATAAAATCGTTCCCTATTGTAAATCTGTGTGTAGGAGCTAGGAAGACAGATTTTGTGCACGAAGCATCTATCAGAGTTGATGAATGTTGATGAATGATTAATTGGCACAAATTACTCTGAAATGTCTCCACAAAAACAACATTCAGCTTCCTCCCTATTGTCATCCCAGAATTAACCCTTTTCCAAACAAGACCTGGTTTTGACGTCCCTAATATAATTAGCTTGGGAAAACATTGAGGCAAAAGAAGAAACTGCTGATAACCAGCAGTTTCTCCTTTTGCCTCTATATTTTCTCAGCTATATTGTACACAAATCTTATCTTTATTCACATATAATTTGTTGTCTACAGCTGTTTTTAAATTGGACCATCCTAAAATGTTGTTGTTTGGGAAAGGGTTAAAACTTCCTCATATCCTGATTAAATCTTTTTTCTCTGAAATCTCGACAAATTTGAGCCATACTTCTTTTCTCTTTTAGTGGGTTTCATGAATATGGTATATTTCTCATAGCTGATAAGAATATTTTACATCAGCGATATTATACTGTTTTGTTTTACCGTCGTCTGTCTGTCCACCTGTCAGTGCAAAACTTTATCATGAAAACTTAACATTGGCCTTCGTGGGGGCATTACTGATTATCAGCAATATTTATGCCCCCTTTCGAAGAAAATGGGGGTATATTGTTTTGCAAGTGTCGGTCGGTCGGTCGGAAGGTCGGTCGGTCGGTCGGTCAGTCCGTATGTCGGTCGGTCTGTCCGTAGACCAAACCTTGTCTGGAGCATAACTCGAAAAGTATTAAAGGTAGAATCATGAAACTTCATAGGTGAATAGATCTCATTATGGAGAGGTGCAGTGCACAAGAACCGTAACTCTGCCGATCAAATTTTTTGAGTTATTGCCCTTTGTTGATTTTATAACTTGATTTTTGTCCGGAGCATAACTCAAAAAGTATGTAAGGTACAATCATGAAACTTTACAGGTGAATAGATCTCATTATGGAGAGGTGCAGCGCACAAGAACCGTAACTCTGCTGATCAATTTTTTTGAGTTATTGCCCTTTGTTGATTTTCAAACTTGATTTTTGTCCGGAGCATAACTCAAAAACTATGTTAGGTAGAATCATGAAACTTTACAGGTGAATAGATCTCATTATGGAGAGGTGCAGTGCACAAGAACCGTAACTCTGCCGATCAAATTTTTTGAGTTATTGCCCTTTGTTGATTTTCAAACTTGATTATTGTCCGGAGCATAACTCAAAAAGTATGTAAGGCAGAATCATGAAACTTAATAGGGTAGATAGATCTCATTATGGAGAGGTGCAGTGCACAAGAACCGTAACTCTGCTGATCAAATTTTTTGAGTTATTGCCCTTTGTTGATTTTCAAACTTGATTATTGTCCGGAGCATAACTCAAAAAGTATGTAAGGTAGAATCATGAAACTTAATAAGCGGATAGATCTCAATTATGGAGAGGTGCAGTGCACAAGAACCGTAACCCTGCCGATCAAATTTTCTGAGTTATTGCCCTTTGTTGAGTTTATAACTTGATTCTTGTCCGGAGCACAACTAAAAAAATATGTAAGGTAGAATCATGAAACTTTACAGGTGAATAGATATTATTATGGAGAGGTTGCAGTGTACAAGAACCGTAACTTTGCCAATCAAATTCTTGGAGTTATTGCCCTTTGTTGATTTTTACACTTAATTCTTAACCTTGCCTATATCTCATGTCCTTTTACACATACAGCCTTGATATCTCACACATAGATACCTCCTATCAACATCGTTCAGATTTAACCATGACCTTGGACCTTGTGACCTTGGAGTTTGATCAATTATGAAAAAATTAAACCCGGCAAATATCTCATGACCTTTTACAAATACAGCCTTGATATTTAACACATGGACACATCTTACCAAGACCTTTCATAATTGACCATGACCTTGGACCTTGTGACCTTGACCTTGGAGTTTGACCTACTTTTGAAAAACTTTAACCTGACCGATATATCATGTCCTTTTACACATACAGCCTTGATATTTGACACATGGAAACCTCCGACCAAGACCTATCACATACGACTATGACCTTGGACCATGTGGCCTTGACCTTGGAGTTTGACCTACTTTTAAATAAATTAAACTGGGCCTATATCTTATGTGCTATTACACATACAGCCTTGGTATTTCACACATGGACACATCTTACCAAGACCTTTCACATTTGACCATGACCTTGTGACCTTGACCTTGGACTTTGACCTACTTTAAAAAAACTTTAATCTAGCCGATATATCATGTCCTTTTACACATACAGCCTTGGTATTTCACACATGGACACCTACGACCAAGACCTTTCACATTTGACCATGACCTTGGACCTTGTGACCTTGACCTTGGTGTTTAACCTACTTTAATAATACATTAATCTGGCCTATATTTCATGTCATTTTACATTTACAGCCTTGATATTTCCCACATGGTCACTTCCAACCAAGATATTTCACTTTTGACCATGACCTTGGACCCTGACCTTGGAGTTTGACCTACTTTAAAAAAAACTTAAACTAGGCCTATATCTCATGTCCTGTTACCTATACAGTCTCAATATTTTACACATGGACACCCCCTACCAAGACCTTTCACATTTGACCATGACCTTGGCCTGTATGTCATTGACCTTTGATTTTTACATACTTTTAGAAATCTTTAACAAAGCCTTTATCTTATGTCCTATTACACCTACAGCCTTGATATTTCACACATAGACACCTCCTACCAAGACCTTTCACATTTGACCATGACTTTGAATATTGCAACCTTGACCTTGGAGTTTGATCTACTTTTAAAAAGACTGAAACCAGGCATATATATCATGTCCTTTTACACCTACAGCCTTGATATTTCACACATGGACACCTCCAACCAAGACCTTTCACATTTGACCATGACCTTGACATTTGGCCCACTTGTAAAAACTTTAACCTGGCCTATGTTTCATTTTACTTTTAAATATACAGCTTTGATATTTCACACATAGACACCTCCTACCAAGACCTTTCATATGTGACCATGACCTTGGACATTGTTAACTTGACCTTGGACTTTGACCTACATCAAATGTAGGCCCTTGAGAGGGCATATTTGTTTTACAAACATCTCTTGTTTCTTTTGCCTCAATTATTTCCCAATTTTTTCTTATTAGGGACTTCATCACCAGGTCTTGTTTTGTAAAAGGTCATCAGAATACAAGCGCAGGAGAAAGGTCCACAAACTGCAAATTTCCGTCATTAATCTTGGGACGTGACTTGGACTCATTTGTTTTGGTCATATTTGTCCACACTTCACTGGAATTTTCTATTAGCCATTAGCTGGAATTGTTTGTCATCCATGTAGCTCGGGAATCCCAGAATGTTTTAGGGGAATAAATTTCTACACCAATACCGAATTACTTCCTGGTTTTAAGTGTCACCAAAGGAAAAAGAGCGGGAAGGATTTATAGTGCTGCTGCAATGGTTATAATGAAGCTGAACTTCTGTCCAATGAGTTTGATTCTTAGTATGAAGATTTTGAATTTTGTTGGTGAAAAGAACTGTAGTAAGGCCACTTTTGAATGGTTTGAGACACTTTTGATAACTTTTTCTAAAACTGCAAAAATTTGAAATTTGACTATTTCAACTTGAAAGTTGCTGATTGAAGATCATAAAATGGCTATCAATTAAATTGATTTTTTGCACAAAATAGCTCATAAAAATTATGAGTCACTGTTAGTTGGCATTAATATATTCTTTAAACAGAACGTTATGATCTATGAAGTAGATAATTAATTATCTTGAAAAAAATACTGATTAACATTATTTTCTTCTTTTCCAACAAGGTTTTCTAAAGTAATGCTTATTGGGTCATCCCGTTTTCATGTGTTTCCGTACATAAATGTCAGGGTTGTCCATCAAATTCTCTGTTTGATACAATGTAGAACTGCCCCATTATGATTATACTGGAGTCTACAAAGTCACTGGATATATCCAAGAAATGTCAATACGAAAATTGACAAATGGTTCTTCTGATAGATTTTACTCCATGTTTTTCTTTTCTTCTGCGGGAGATATTAATTGGTGTTGCTCCTGGGAGATTATATAGAAAGAATAATATCATGTCTTTTCTCTTATATTTAGGGAATAGCAGGGGAATTGGTTAAAATTATACTCACTGGTGGTGAACTCGGCCAAAGCGAGGGATTTTTTTGCTACAACAAGGTACAGATATTTTGCGTTTCAATGTGAGTTTAAAGATCTGATAGGATAGTTTTTCTAATAACAATGAATTTGTTTTAAAAATAGACCGGGTTAACCTATATGTATTGACAAACCGTCTATGTTGTTATAAAATCTTGTTACTACAGCTTTATCGAAGCCGTAGTTACAATATTTTATAACAACACCGACGGAATACTATGATCGCGAAAAAAGTGTCCCACGCTTTGGCCGAGTTCACCACCAGTGATACTGCTTCAAGAGCAAAATGAAGTCACTTGGAACAAAATAATGCATAATATCAGTTTGAACGAAGCGAATTGACACATTTCACATTATAATGCCTTTTGATGTCCTACAAGACAAAGGCTAAGGGAAACATTGTGGAAAATGAAGAAATTGCTTGCTGATAATCTTTTGCATTGGTAATAGATGAACAAGTCTTAAAAATGACAAACTGAATTTGACAATTTGATTTGATTTAAGCCATGAAAACTTGTCCTTGTTTTAGAAAGTTTAGAAATCCAGATTTCCATATATGTGACCCGTCACGCTAAAAGGGACCATGTGTGAAGTAAAAAAAAAAACACTAAACTTTTAGAAACGGATCTGAACCAGTCGAGGCTAACCTGATGTCGTATTTGGAAAATGAAAATATTGTAAGATGTTTCAGAATATTACCTTAAATTTAGTGAAAAGTTTTGATCCTAGTCAGTCTAAACAGGCTCAGAGCGCAGGCTGACTAGGGTTGGTATTTTTCACAATTTTGATGAGCATCTTTTAGCATGACGGGTCACATACCGTATATTCTGGTAGACTTGCATTCAAGATGTGCCTGTCAGATAACAGATTATGCTGGGTTGCTAACCCTGGAGAACGATTTTAATCTGTCTTCAAACAGAAATAAAATACATTTGAATTAACCCTTTTCTGTAACAAGACCCCAATGAAAAGGCTTCAGGGGAAACCTTGAGGCAAAAGAAGAAAATGCTGATAATCAGCATTTTCTACTTTTGCCTCAATAGTTCCTGTCATATATTGCACATCATCCATAGCTTTAACAGCATCCAATTGTTGTTGAGAACTCCTTTAATTTTGAAACAGTCCCAAGATTGTATTGTCTTTGAAAGAGTTTCGGTAATCTTTCCTGAATCTGTAGAAAAATGCATTTGAATTAATGAAATAGCAATTTATCCCATTATCAGACAGATTTTTTGTGAAAAAAATTAAATAGAGTTCTCCCCAGTTTCATGATTTCAAATTTGTCACCAAATGGTGTGATTTGTGCGTATTTTATGTACTAAGAAAACATTCTGGAAAAATATGTATGTAACAGAAAATTTAGCATGAGAAAATTTATACAGTTTTGGTCTATTTGGGTAGAAAACTTTGTGGGAAATAAAAGTATTGCTTGACACAAGCAATTTGCACAATGTTTACTTTTCAACAGCCATCAAATAGTGTCATTAGTTGGACCATTGAAGGTATAGCTTTATAGCCTTGTTAGATGAAGACAGGGATAAAAGTTAATTGATTAAAAATGCTAATTATCGTATTGATCCGTTAGTCTGTTTTGAATGTCTATTGACTTTAAACCTTGGCTGCATGCATACTTTAGTGCAGGTCGAGATTTAACCCATTACTGCACAGTGATGCCTTTTGACTACCTCACAAAAAAGGCTTGGGAAAACATTGTGGAAAATGGAGAAATTGCTTGTGACAAGCAATTTCTTCATTTCCCACAATGTTTTCTACCCAAAAAGATCGGTATAGTTCAAATTCAATTCATTTGAAAATGCCGTCTCCAACTTCTTTCAATTTGGATAAGCTTAAAATTTTGTCATTTGGTAATGGGTTAATATTGTCTGCATGCATACTTTAGTGCAGGTTGAGATTTAACCCATTGCTGCACAGTGATGCCTTTTGACTACCTCACAAAAAAGGCTTGGGAAAACATTGTGGAAAATGGAGAAATTGCTTGTGACAAGCAATTTCTTCATTTCCCACAATATTTTCTAAACAAAAATACCAAAGAATGAAAAAAATTCTTTCACTTTAAATTCTCGTCTGCAACATCTTTGAATTTGGAACAGTCTTAAATTTTGTCGTTTGGTAATGGGTTAAAATTCTGCAGGACGGAAGTGAAATAAAGAGAATTTCAGACATGGAAAAGGGGTCACTTGTTGTATTTGGAATCAACACGGATCCTGATCAGCCTGCAGTCTGATTAAGACCCATTTTGTATTCTTTTAGCATTGATCCTTATCAAACTATTTGTAAGTACTAGCTGGTTTTGATCCATGTTGGTAAAAAATGCAATAATAATTATAGTCCTTATTTTTAGATCAGCACTTGTACCAAATTGATAGCATAATCTCGCCCAAGTACATCCAATCTCAACCTACTCTTTCTCATCCTGCATAAATGATTCATAAATAATTCGTCCATTGGTGAGAGGCAAGTGACTTCTGTTAACCCTTTCCTAAACAAGACCTGGTTTTGACGTCCCTAAGAGAATAGGCTTCCCAAACCAAAATGGCGAGCTCGTTTCAAGTTCGTATTTAGATCGTATGAAGATTACAATTAACTTCGCGCGACCTTACATTTGGAACCCAGGCAAACTAGCTGCGAGCTTAAAAAGTGTGTGCGCGAACTAAAACGAACATAGTGGCGAGCTATCAAGAACGCTTATGCACGCTTGCGTGCTTACTCTAGCGAGCTTGTTGGTGTACTTGCGAGCTTGTAAGCACACCGCGCATATGTTAGCTCGCGTTAAGCTTGCATTTGGAACCGAGGCGAACTCGGGCGAGCTCGCAAGCTTACACTAGCGCGCTTATTTGGAAAACTAGCTCGCAAGGTCGCGCGAGCTCGCGCGAGCTCGCAAGCACGCGCGAGCTCGCAAGCACGCGCGAGCTCACCAATGCGAACATTTGCGAGCACTCGCGAGCTCTCCAACGCGAGCTTCGGCGTGCTTGCGCGCTTATTTTCTATTTATAGCAGTAAAATAATATTTGCTACACAATATGTGGGTGGGGAATTGTATGAAAAATAGAACTTTTAAATTTGTTAGAAGAACACTCACCAAAGTTGCCTTAGATCTCTTCTTGGTCTTGCCATTTAGTGAGTCCCTAAGGGTCAAGATAATTCTTCAATGTAAATGGAAATACTGCTCATAAACATTTTCTTTGAAAAAATGTCAGACAAGTAAAGTTCCCTCCAATTTTCTAAATTATATAGACTGGAACTGGACTGGAATTAGACTGGGAGGTCTGACTTTCACCAAGTTAATTCTATCTTATGAACTATTTGACATTTGGCTTTTATATTTCACACATGGATACATTATGCAAAGACATTTAATTCAGAATCATGACCTTTGGCCTTGTGACCTTGACCTTGGAGTTTGACCCACTTTTTGACTGTTTTAAAAAAACTTTAACCTGGCCTATATCGCATGCCCTTTTACACCTACAGCCTTCATATTTCACATGTGGATACCTCTCACCAAGACCTTTAATTTGAGACCATAACCTTTGACCTTGTGACCTTGACCTTGGAGTTTGACCTACTTTTAAAAAACTTTAACCTGGCCTAAAAAATCTTTAACCTGGCCTATATCTTATGCCCTATTGCACATACAGCCTTGATATTTCACATATGGACACCTCCTACCAACACAATTCACATTTAACCATGACCTTGGACCTCATGACCTTGACCTTGGAGTTTGACCTACTTTTAAAAAACTTTAACCTGGCCTATATCTCATGTCCTTTTACACCTACAGCCTTGATATTTCACACATGGACACCTCCTACCGACACGATTCACATTTGACCATGACTTTGGACCTTGTGACCATGACCTTGGAGTTTGACCTACTTTTAAAAAAAATAAACCTGGCCTATATCTCATGTCTTTTTACATCTACAGCCTTGATATTTCACATATGGACACCTCCTACCAACACTGTTCACATTTGACCATGACCTTAGACCTCGTGACCTTGACCTTGGAGTTTGACCTACTTTTAAAAAAACTTTAACCTGCCCTATATCTCATGTCTTTTTACTCCTACAGCCTTGATATTTCACACATGGACACCTCCTACCAACACCGTTCACATTTGACCATGACCTTGGACCTTGTGACCTTGACCTTGGAGTTTAACCTACTTTAAAAAAACTTTAACCTGGCCTATATCTCATGTCCTTTTACACCTACAGTCTCTATATTTTACAAAATGAAACCTACCAACACCGTTCACATTTGGCCTTGACCTTGTGACCTTGACCTTGATGTTTTACCTACTTTTAAAAAACTTAAAGCCAGCCTATTACTCATGTCCTTTTACACCTACAGCCTTGATATCTCACATGTGGACATCTCCTTCCAACACAGTTCACATTTGACCATGACCTTGTGACCTTGGAGCTTGACCTACTTTTAAAAAAATTTCATTTTGGGCTATGATCTTTTTACCTTGACCTAGGAAATGACTTTTCTTTGTGACAAGCTTTCATTAGAGCGAGCTTTATTGTCCGCGGACAATTCTTGTTTACAATAACTTTAACCTTGCCTACATCTCTTACAATATAAGAGATAAAGCCTTGATTTTCACACAAAGACTCAGCTTGCTTAGACCTTTTACTTTTTAACCATGACCTTTGACCTTATGACCTTGATGTTAAATCTACTTTATATCTCACACACTATTACAGATCGAGCCTTGATAGTTCACACAAGAATATGTCTTTCATACCTTTTATTTTGAACCATGACCTTTGACATATGACCGTGACCTTGAAGTTTGATCTACTTTAAAAGAACTTTAACATTGCCTATATCTCATACACTATAAGAGATAGAGCCTCGATATTTCACACAATGATACATATTGCCAAGATCTTTTACTTTAGACCTTGACCATTGACATTATGACCTTGACCTTAATGTTTGATCTATTTTACAACTTTAACCTTGCCTATATCTCATACACTTTTACAATTTAGAGACAGAGCCTTGATATTTCACACATGGATACCTCCTGCCAAGACCATTAATTAAGTATAATGACCTTTGACCTTCAAGTTTGACCTTTATAACAAAAATCTGCTATAGTCAGTGTACATGTATCTATATTCATATAAGTCTAAAAAGACTAAGTCCATAAATGAAACTAAAATGAATTAAGCACGCAGTCAAGATCACTGTCGCGCGCTTACTTCTTAAAACAAGCGCGTACATACGCTCTTACTTGCAAATGGTATGTGCGCTTAAAATTGGTGCTAGCTCGCGCGAACAGTATTGCGAAGTAAATAAGATCACATTAGTTAATATACGCTTATCGCGAGCTCGTCGCAAGCTCGCGGCGAAGTTGCATTTTGGTTTGGGTTGAGAAAACATTGAAACAAAAGAAGAAACTGCTGATGACCAGCAGTTTCTCCTTCTGTCTCAATATTTTTGTGCCATATTTTATACAAATTGTATCTTTAATAACATCCATTTTGTCATATATTGCAGTTTTTGAAGTGGATCGCCCTAAAATTTTGTTGTTTGGGAAAAGGTTAAATGTCAGAAAGGATGTTGGCAGATCTTAGATTAGGGGTTCAAACACACTATCACTGGATTGCTAGATTCAGACTAAGCTATCCTTTCTCTATGAGTGATAAAAAAGAGTAAGAATTATGGGGGGGGGGGGGGGGGGGAATAGAGGAGTTCCTGAACCCTGGCTTTCAAATCCATGGTATACCAGCAAACTTATGATTTAACCTATGCTATGAGAAGTATTGTGATGTATCATCTCTGAATCGTCTGTAAAATACCAGAGTAACAGTTCTAAAGTCTGTCTATAATAGCAGGAAAATGAAGCAAGATGACATTGCCATTCTACAATCTCAATCTCTCAGATGTCAATAAAAGCCAGGAAATCTGTCACTTATTGATCTCCATTCAAGAACGGCTCTCATCAATTATTGAAGGACTCAAAACTCCCTCCCCCTTGTGGTTCTGTGGTTATAATGGAGATGGGCAGTAAAAATAGGACCCTTTAACCCTTGACCAAACAAGCATGATTAAAATTATTTGATGTAGAATTACCATATTTCACCTAATACAATGGGCTTGCTAAATTATTGGAGCACCACCTCCCCAATCCTCCAGCAGGCTGTAAAATTACTTTCAGACTGTAGAATTAGTAGCTGAAAAACTTGCTTGCCTTCATAGCATTCTTTCTCGCCCTGGTCCGATCACAGAGGTTGTGGTATATGTACGCTTTTCATGTGCTTTAAAATTTTGTCATGAAATTCTTAATTTCTAATCTTTAAATTAAACAACGTCTTATCAATAATCTTTGGTCAGATGACTGGAAGTAAGAAGAAACAATATTTAAACAAATAGATACTCGCCAATGCGAGTTGGCGAGTCGAATTTTACAACAACCCCCACACCCCTACTCTCCACCCCTTGTGGTTCTATGGGAGAATGGAACCTTTGATACTTCAGGCCCGTAGGAAGCAATTTCATATTGGGTGGGCTCAAGCTCCTTTGTCTGAATATGGGGGGGGGGGGGGCTAAATGGGATTTTCCCTAAATTTTCAGTGTAGAATAAGGAAAATTTAGCATTTTTGGCCAACATGGGGGGGGGTGCTAAGCTCCCCATGGGGGGACCTAAGCTATATAGCCCCCCCATAATTTAAATCATTTGATGTGGAATTACCATATTTCACCTAATACAATGTATTGGCTCAATTATTGTCAAAGGATTTTATTCATTGTCAGAAATATGGTATTTTGTCTTCTGCCTGTTTGATTGTTTACATTCACTTGCCTGTCAAGTATGTCATGGTTATTGTTACTAAATGAGGAATTTTGTCTGTGGGATTCTCTAGCCTTTCAGGAATTCATGTTTTTGTGCTGATTTAACCCATTACCAAACAGCAAAATGTTACTGTTACAAATTCAAAGATGCTGCAGATGACAATTTCAAGAGAATGATAATATATTTTCTAAGTCTTTTTTGGTGGAAAACATTTTAGGAAATGCAGATACCGTATAGCACTTTATTTCTGCGTGGTCCAAATTCTGCGTTTTTTTTCAAGAAATCAGGCGGATTAAATTTCTGTGGAACATATTTCTGCGGTCTCTCATTTTGTGAAATCAAAGAATTTATTTCTGCGCTATCAAATCAGTTTTAGGCAGTATCAGACATTGTTTGAAAGACGATGCATACCAAATATTCTTAATATTCCGTTAGGGTAAAGGGATAATCCCAATCATTTACCAGTACCTATAAAGGCGTTATGGGAAACAATGTCGTATACAGATAGGTGTGAAAAGAAAGACGTGTCAAACTGTTACCAATCAGTCAAACTTGTTAAATCTTTGTTTATTAACCCTTTCCCAAACAAGACCTGGTTTTGACGTCCCTGATATAAATGGCTTGGGAAAACATTGAAACAAAAGAAGAAACTGCTGATGACCAGCAGTTTCTCCTTTTGCCTAAATGTTTTCTATGCTATAATTTTCAAAAAACCAGTCTTTTTAACAACTTTTTTTGATGGCTGCATTAGCGTTTGAAATGGACTGGTCGAATATTTTGCTGTTTGGGAAAGGGTTAATGAACTTAAATGTCTTATCTACACCTAAGTTAAAGCCGTAGTACAACATTTTTGAAAAGGGATGCACTCTATTATTATTATGATATTGTTCTATCCATTGGGTGGTAACAGTTTAACTTGTCCATGTACTGACTAAAATTACAGACAAAAGCCTCTACATTCAGGATTAATATTCTGCAGATTTTATTTCTGCGGTACCGTCTACGACCGCAGAAATAGCAGAAATAAAGTCCCCGCAGAAATAAAGTGCTATACGGTATTGCTTGTTGCAAACACTTTCTTTCTTATGCCCCTGTATCGAGAGATCAGGGGCATATTGTTTTACTCGTGTCTGTCTGTCCGTCTGTCCGAAAACTTAACATTTGCCTATTCTCCAAAAGTATTTGACATACAAAGCTCAAATTTGGTATGCAACTTCCTTTCAATGATATCTATCTGTTCCATGCAATTTGACCTTCCTCAAGGTCATCTGTTAACCCTTATCAACCCTTTACTCTACGAAAACTTAACCTTTTACTCCGAAAACTTAACATTTGCCTTTTCTCCAAAAGTATTTGACATACAAAGCTCAAAGTATTTGTAAGTGCAAAGCGAAAGTGGGAAGCGTTCACATGCACCGAAAAAACTTTCGCTTGAATGTTTGAAGAAACCACGGGATTCGGAGCAGAGTGAGTTGCAAACGGGGATAGTTCTCTCAAATGCGCGTTCCATGCACTTTAACTCGTCAAAATCAATAGGGTATTAGCTGAGAAATTAAACAAAACATGCCTTAATTGATGCAGACGATTTTTTCGGTGTTAACGCTTCCCAAAAGTCACGTGGGTTATCCACCATGATTGTAAAAGTTAAGAAAGCTAAGGTAAGACAATTAACTAGGAAAAAAGTAATCATGTCATTCCCCAAAGAGGTGTCTGACATCAGTCCCTTGTACTCTCATCCCTTTATGCTTGCCATGCTTTCAAATGTCAACAGCATGAACAGGCTCTCGGGTATTCATTTATTTCTAAATTTCCCTAGTTAGGTGTCTGGTTAATACCAAATTCACAGTATAATGTACCATAATATTACTGGGATATGAGTAGGAGGCTTTGTTTTCATGGTAATTCAATTTGACTTGATGTAGATTGTAAGTGAAGTGTGGTAATTGTCTTTTTATAGTCCCACATTGACATTAGATACCTTCATTGTAATGGAATTCTAATGAGGATCCTGCTGCAAAAATTGTGAATTTGTCATCTTGTTTAATTTTTATGAAGTACATAAAATTGTTGAATTTATTGAGATCTGATTCTGCATATTTTTATGCTCCCCGAAGGGAGAGCATATAGTCGCCGTTTTGTCTGTCCATCCGTCCGTCCGTCATTCCGTCCATCCGAAGTGATTTCTCCATAACCCTCGGGCCAAATCAATTGAAACTTACCATGTGAACTCCCTATGACATAATGCCGATGTACTTTTCCCGGTTTTTGGATTTTAGGCCTTGTCATGGGAAAAGGGGACTTAAGGTAAAATGTAGTTTTTCTCTAATTTCTCCTATTCTAATGGTCAGAATTTGATGAAATTTAATATTTGAGTAGTAAATCAGATGCTTTTGACAATAAACTATGTGAAATTTGGTTATAAAAATTATGTCATGCAAAAAGGGGGCTTAACATTTGCTAGCTTTATGTTAGCTCTGCATGGCATACATTTATTGTGACAATGCCTTATTCGGGGAGCATTGTCTGTCTCTGACGGCTCTTGTTGAAGCTGAAAATTTCTTTCTTGTCTTTGAATATGAACAATGTTTTTCTCTGAATATAAGAATAAGGATGTTTGAGTTTTCATGGAATAGACATGATTAAGAATGAATGCAGGTCAAGTGTTGTAATTGTCTTTTTAGAGTCCCCCATTGACATAAGATATGAATCCTAATTTAGATAAAAGAATAATCCTTGTTTTGTCCGCATTATAGTGCATTGTCAGAGGCTATGAAGTACCGTAATTATTCTAAAAAACACCCATATTTCAATAAACGCTCATTCCCCAAATCTTGGCTGAAAATTTGCCAATTTCAAGCACAATTGTAGCGAAAAGGGTTATTCTAATAAACGCAATCCCCTGATTCCAGTTTAAAATAGTGTATGCCTTAAATAAAGATAATTTCCAAAAGCAATGAAAAAGGGGATATCAAGCCCTCAATCTGTTTGCAATGAAAAAAAGGGTGGTTTAATTCAAAAGCTGTTGCAAACAAGAAAATAGATGTTGAAAAAAGACAGGATATGTGTGTGATATGATATAGAAAATATTGAGGCAAAATGAGAAAATGCTGATTGCCAACATTTTCTTCTTTTGTCTCAAAGTTTCCCCAAGCCTTTTTTATTTCGCACATCAAACCAGGTCATGTTTCGGAAAGCATTATGTCTTTCCTAAAAGGGAAAAGTTCAGACTGTACTGATTCGAAAACTGCTGCAAAATACAAAATGGATGTAGAAATTGATAGGATTTGTATATAATATAGCGCAAAAAATATTCAAGACAACATGGCGAAATTTTGGTTACCATCTTTAACCGTTTCCCAAACAACACCTGGTTTTGGTGTCCCTTATAGAAAAGATTTGGGAAAACATTGAGACAAAAGAAGAAACTGCTGATAATCAGCAGTTTCTCCGTTTGTCTCAATATTTGCTGAGCTATACCATACACAAATCTTATCTTCTACATCCATTTTGTCATCTGCAGCAGCTTTCAAATCGGATCATGCTAAAGTTTTGTTGTTTGGGAAAGGGTTAAGCTAGACAGGATTTGTATAAAATTGATTTGTATAAAATATAGCGCAAAAAATATTAAGAGAAAATGGGTAAATGCTGGTTACCATTTAGAAACTGACTATTCTGTATTCTGTTTCTTCTTGTCTGGTGGGTAATAAGGAATTCAGGTTCGTTAATTCACAGCTACAGATATGAGGATGGGCTTTTTAGAACGTTATATTTTATTTATCAATTATCAAATCCTATGTTGTGGGTACTCATAGGATTCGTCACCTCGAGACGATTCCAATGAGTACTCACAACATAGGAATTAGATTTGAAATAACACATTTAGAATGTCTTCAACCTCTCTTATCTGGTGCTGTGTTAATTGATCTAGATAAATTAGCGTATAAGTAACTGCTAGCCAAATATAGCCAATAAAACATTCATGAACCATAAATGGGCATCAAAGCCATTTTAAGTTAGTGCCCCAGGAAAGGTTTTCTGGAAAAGCCTTTGACCTATACCCACACAGTAATACTTTTTGGCACTCCCCAAGTAAAATTCGTTTGAAAACATCAAGGAAAATGAAGAAATTGCTTGTAACAAGCAATTTCTTCATTTTCCATAATGTTTTCTAACACAAAATAGAAAGATTGTTTAAAATGTTACCGACTTCATAAAGTTGTCGTCTGCAGGACCTTCCAAATTAGAGAAGTCCAAAATGTTTCCGTCTGGTAAAAGGTTAAGGTAGAAATAAGGTGTTTTCCTAGTAATTTCCATCCTAGAATAGTGAGTCGGAATTACTGAAGCTTTTAATGTGAAAATAAATCATGGCCTAATGAAATTAGAGCAGGCGAAGAAAAAAAACTGTCATCAATTTTGTTGATCTTATGCATTTTAGCACCACTAGAAACTTTGTCTAAAAAGAATAATTAACCATTGATTATGTAGAATCTAACATATTAACCCTTTCCCGAACGGCAAAATTTTAGGGTGGCCCACTTCAAAAAGTACCACAAATGACAAAATGGATGTTATTAAAGATAGAATTTGTGTAAAATATGGCATAGAAAATATGGAGACAAAAGGAGAAACTGCTGGTTGTCAGCAGTTTCTCCTTTTGTTTCAGTGTTTTCCCAAGCCATTTCGATTAGGGACGTCAAAACCAGGTCTTGTTTGGGAAAGGGTTAATATAGCATACTTATAACAAATTCTATGTTTTAGCCCATGTACTAATTTGTCATCAATCTCAAATTTGTTTTGGAAAAGGGATAAATTGGGACATGAGCTGACAAGAGATCTAAAGTGTTCAGTTGATTTCATTCTTGAGTTCAACGTAGTAATCACACGAAAATTGACAAAATTGGCGCAGGTCTTAATGTTAGGTTTCACACCAGATCCTGAGGTCTGACATGCATTTAAGAAGAGTTATGATGGCTCTAAGCTGCTCATTCCTCTCTGAACCCATTACCAGACGGCATAATTTTAGACTAATCCAAATTCAAAGATGTTACAGACGACAATTTAATGTGAATAAAATCTTATATATTCGGTTGTTTTGTGTAGAAAACATTGTGGGATATGAAGAAATTGCTTGTCACAAGCAATTTCTTCATTTTCCACAATGTTTTCCAAAGCCATTATCTTGTGGGGAGTCAAAAAGAGTCATTGTGTGGTAATGGGTTAACACTCAGCTCTGTGATTGCAGTGAAAATTCCATGTTGTCAGATATCCAGATTTATGAAAGTACAAATTTGAGACTCCAGCATCAATAATTGGGCAAATTGTTGTACCATTGTCCATGTATCTTTCTGCATGACAAGCATATTCCTAGAATTTTTCACCCTTTAAAGTTGAAAGCCTCATACATATATATAGGAAATGTACATACAACAGCCATTAAGTTTCCTGACAGTTAGTATTTTAGTTTTGTGTTTATGTTGTAAACCTATGTGGTGAAGCAGCTGGAAACTCCCAAAGGTCAAGGTTATCATTTAATATCAGGGTCAAAGTTTACATAAAAAGCTGATTTGGTAAAGCTTTTCTTTTTCTGACTTGTCCACATTATTACAAAATGGCTTGGTATATGTTCAAGAATGGCATTTGATTCTGTCAACGATCATTGATACCAATCAGCCTTTGCGTCTGTACAGTCTGATTAGAACTTGCAGTGTCCTTGTACATCTGTGGCCGTGGCCATGGCGCAGTTGGTAGTGCATCTGTCTCTCATGCGAGAGGTCCCTGGTTCGATACCCGACCGCTGCAAATACCCTTACTGACAAAAATGTCACCCATCAATGGTTAGATATCGTGAACCTATGTGGGGGAGCAGCTGGAGGCTCGGTAAGGGTGTTGTGGTAGTACTGGTGTGAGAAACGACAGGAATCCATGGTTAGGTGCTGTAGCCGCCGCGATATGACCTAAGTAGTTGAAAACGGCGTAAAACCCCAATAAACCAAACCTTGTACATCTGTCTGTTCCAAAATAATTTCTGCTAGTGATGTCAAGACCAGGAATCATTCAGGAAAGAATAAACATTGTGAAATTACTTACCATTCTCTAGAATAGAAATACAGCAGCAAATAAGACAAATCTTGCTGCTGGCTTCAGGCTGACAATGATTAAAATACGAAACACTGAACATACTCTTGTAATTAAAAACCTTTTTCTCCATGTTGTCTCTATCCCGAGATTCTTATATTTCTAACCTTTTATATGACTGAGTTCGTCCCACCTTATCTGTTCAGAAAGTTCAGTCTGCTCAAAATTTTAATGTGCCACAGTATACCTCTGTGATGTCCTATTATGTACCTTTTGGGTCACTTTAGTTCTTGAATTTTCTGCCCTTGAATAAATGTGAGTTTTTCCAGAGAAAAAACTTTCAAATGTTGATACATGAATGAATGTTTTTTATGTATAAATTTACAATAGTTTTGCACTCATGGTGTAGGGTACAAAGTACATGATAGTGTGATTATAATTATCTCTAAATTACTCATCTGTATTCATTAATGAATTGATTTATTATGGCTTAATTAATGAAATGAAACTCCACAGAGATAATGAGAATTTATCTACTGTATTAAACCTTTGTTTGCTCGGAAAAATAAATTGGTAGTTAGAAATTCCTTTTATTTTGTTTTCATCCACCAATGGTTTTATGATCGTTAACTAGCTATGTGGGCAAGCAGCTGGAGGCACGATTAGGATGCTGTAGAAGTATTGGTATAAGAAATGAAAGGAATCCATGGTTAGGTGCTCCAGCCGCTGCAATATTACCATAGTAGTTGAAAACGACATTGAACCCCAATAAAATCAAATCAAAACTTTTGCTTTGTAATTTGCAGGACTTCATATTCCCAAGGTACTTCCCCTAAGGAGGTCAAAACTTGATCTGTCTTGTTTGGGAATCATCACAATGTGTTAAAATTTTTGGACAGCATGATAAATATCGCTACTTTTCATTGAAAACCTCAGTTACTGCAGCTTGTTTAAAGCTGCAGTTACGAGGTTTTCGATG
Organism: Fragum sueziense; assembly: GCA_963680895.1. Classification (NCBI taxonomy): domain Eukaryota; kingdom Metazoa; phylum Mollusca; class Bivalvia; order Cardiida; family Cardiidae; genus Fragum; species Fragum sueziense. The sequence continues at coordinate 1,987,054 of OY804606.1, forward strand.
AATAGCAACAATATTTTATAGGTAAAATTTTCTGATGTTTGAATATTTTTCTTATCACAAATTACAGACATCCATTGAAGGAAGCAATTTTGAAAAGGAATTATAATGTAAGGAGGAAAGATGAGAGCACTTACATTGCACTGAAAACATCTTGCTCACTAATTTCTTTTAAGGGATGACAATATTTAATTTGGACAAAATTTGTTATTTAAGTAGCTGAGTGAAGTAAAAGGGGTACTTATACCATCTCGCTGTACAGGCCAGTGACGCGTTAGAGTGTTCGCTTAGGGACAGGGAGGTCCTGGGATCAAATCCTGCCAGGAGTCGATATCAATTTGTCGGTTAAATTTGATAAAGGATTAATATTTTGTGTTTCACATTTCCTGAAAGAATTCCATGACAAATGAGTTGCCTGTAGGGGGTTCAGTTTGACCTGATACCAGATACACTGTGGATAATCACGTGATACAATATTTTCAGAAAATCTTCAATAATTTTGTAAATACTGGACCGATTTGAATTCGGTTTGAAGCAGAGAATGTGGACAGACATCACACATAAGGTAGATGTGGTTGATTTTTGAAAAATCAACTGATAAAAAAGTTATTGAAGATAAACCAAAATTTTGGTTTATCTTCAATAACTTTTTTATCATTTGATTCTTCAAAAATCCAACACGTCCAGCTTATGCCTGGCATTTTTCCACATTCTCTGCTTCAAACCGAATTCAAATTGGTCAAGTATTGACAAAGTTATTGAAGATTATCGGAAATTCTAAGTCACATGATTATACACCGTGAGATAAGAAATCTTAGGTCATGCTGTCACACATTGCAAAGATGCATATTATTTCTGGGTGAATATTGACCTATTTGTGCCTAAAGACATACATATTCAAAAAAGAATAAAGCATTCAATAAAAATTTGGTAACAAAAAAATTATTTCTTTTCATTTCATAGCAAGTACTTTGATCCAGAAATAGATTGATAATGATGTAGATTGAATCCTCTCTAGTTGAAATTCAGCATGTTAAAGCATTTGTATTTTGTCTTTTATTTTCAGACTGAAAATCCATGAACTATCAGTAACTGTTGCCTACAGGGGTGTGATAAGAAACTCCAGCGCATGCTGACATACAAGGGCTGACACATATAATTTCTGGGTGAAAATACATAGTGTGAGTTTTAGAGATTACACGCTCCAGCACCCAGCCTGTGTAAACAGCCTGAAGTAGGGAGGGTTGGAGAAGAGATAAAGCTGGTAGATTAGAGTACATATGGTGATTCAGGTAAGAGCCTTGATTCCATGCCAAGAAACAGGTGTAAATAGAGAATAAAGCTTCAGGTATAGGCTGGGATATGCCTGACTATCAAATGTTGATGTTTATACAAATAGACCTTGAGCCACCAATAACCCCTGCTCCCCCCCCAGAGGGAATTTTGAAGGGTATGATTTTCTGAAAGCTTATAACAAATGCTACAAGATGAGCGTTGTTTGCACTTTGGCCGTTGGGGCTTTTGGCTGTAACCCTTATCTAAAACCCTTAACCCTTTCGAATTTTTCATTTAAATATACAGACAATTATTTGGTCATATCTTGATTGAATTTTAATCTACATGTGTCAAAATGGTATCAAATGAAAGCTTATGACTTGCTCTTCAATTTGTAGTTATTTTATTCAAATTAGCTCATTTGCATATTCATGAATATTAATGATTTACCTTAAAATTGCTAATTTTTTATGAAAATTTGGTTAATATTTTCCAAATGAAGGCGTTTCTGTCCAGGGGGAATATTGTAAACATGGTTTATCTTAAAGTACATTTTATTAGAAACATTTTGAGCCTTGTTTGCACTCTGGCGGTTGGGGCTTTTCGCCGTAACCCTTATCCAAACCCTTAACCCTACCAAATTGTTCATTTAAATTTTGAAAATGAATTTGGTCATATCTTGATTGAATATTTACACACAGGTGTCAGAATGGTATCAAATGAAAGCTTATGACTTGCTCTTTCATTTTCATTTATGTTATGCAAATTAGCTCATTTGCATATTCATGAATATTAATGATTTTCCCTAAAATTACGATTTTCGACAAAAATGTGGTAAATACTTTCCAAAACAGAGCATTTTTGTGCAGGGGAATTATGTAAACATAGTACATCTTTAAGAAAATTATATAAGAAACATTTTGAGCGATGTTTGCACTTTGACCATTTGGGCTTTTGGCCAAAACCCTTATCTAAACCCTTAACCCCATAAAATTGTTCATTCATTTCAAAATGTTTTTGGTCATATCTTGGATGAATATTGACCTACAGATGTTAGAATTGTATCAAATGAAAGCTTATGACTTGTGTAATAATGTGCTATAAATTTTATGCAAATTAGCTCAATTACATATTTATGAATATTAATGACATTACTTAAAACTATGACCTTTTTTCCGAATATTTGGTAAACACTTTCAAAAACATTGTGTTTCTTCTCAGGGGGAATCATGTAAACATGGTTTAAATTAAAGAACAGTTTATACGAAACATTTTGAGCAATGTTTGCACTCTGGTAATGGGGGCTTTTGGCGGTTACCCTTATCTAAACCCTTTACCTCATCAAATTGTTCATTCAAATTTTCAAAACGTTTTTGGTCATATCTTGATTATGTATTGACCTTCTGATATCAGAATGGTATCAAATTAAAGCTTATGGCTGGCTCTTCCATGTGCTATTATTTTTCATGCATATTAGTTCAGTTGCATTGTCATATATATTAATGAATTTCCTTAAAATTGTGATTTTTCAGCGAAAATGTGTTAAATACTATAAAAAACAAGGTGTTTCTGTTCAAAGGCATTATGCAAACATAATTTATCTTAAAGAACATTACACGAATAACACTTTAAGCAATGTTCACACTGTGGCATATAGGTCTTTTACCCAAACCCCTTATCTAAACCCTCAACCATATAAAATTGTTTATTCAAATTTTCAAAACGTTTTGGTCATATCTTGATTAAATATTGATCTACAAACGTCAAAATGGTATCAAATGAAAGCTAGTGAATTGCTTGTATATTTGCATTTACTTCATGTCGATTTGCTCATTTACATATTCATAAATACTATTGATTCTTAAATGTTTGGGACAAAAACACATATATTGTGGAAAATCCATAAAATGTATTCCATTTGACAGTGCTATATGTTATATAGTAATCCTGTTATGTTATATACATAGTAACCCTGTTATGTTCTATGATCTATGTCGGTTTCCATCATGATAAACTTGCCCTACTCCCACAGTTTGAGTAATTCCAAGATTGCCACCAAGTGCGATGTGAATCATTTTTGGTCAAATTGTTCTAGAACAGCGCAATAAGTAAGTGTCTTAATATGGAATTTCACATTCTGATCTAAACCTGGTAGCATAGTTGTGGCATTTAAATATCAGGAAAATATTGAACTGAAGATATCTATGGTCATCGAATGCCATCCTGGAAAACATATGCCATATTGAAAGAGATTGTGTATCGCAAGGGAACTATTTTCAATTTATTGTGAGGTGGTACTATGCTGAAAGCACATATAAGAAATATGTGTAGATAAGGAAGAATATGAATATACATTCAGCATTGGCTGTCGGTAGTATGGATCAGTTCACATCTGTTCTGATCTGATACAGATAAATAAATGCATCATAATAAATGCAATAATCTTTAAATCACAACCAGTAATTGTCTGTACTCTAGCTACATACATCGCATACATCTCTTGACTTTATGTATCTGATACATAGACTTTACATATGGCACCCCAAGCTTAATTTATCTGAATTGAAAATGCCTTAATAGAGCATAAAGGAATGGTAACACCAGTGTCCCTGATCTGTCAGCCACATATCAAATACACTTAAGGCCAACAAATTGACTTGTCTATGAGGAAAACATAAGGAAGGGCTCTCCAGATGGAGAAAAACCATGCTGTTTTCTCCATGTGAATGGCAAAAGTAAGGCCTTGATAATTGCTTAACAATGTTATTTTGCTATATGTATGCAATTTGTCTACATTCCAGGATCTCTGTTCATCCATAAAACTTAAAAAAATAATTGGAATGATTAATCTTATATGTGTATTAGAATAAAGTCCCCCATTTTGTATCATTCTATGGCATATGATAAAATGTTTATGTTTAAAGTCCTATTTTGCGTCAATTTTGGATTCGTGTAGCAGTTTTACAAAGGATAACATTCTGTCAACTAAACTAGATATAAGCAAGAACACCAATACAATAAAAGAAATCAATTTAACTTATTTGCACTTAAAACAATAAAGATTAAAAAGATCAAATGGAAACTAAATACATACATTGAAAATAAGATTTATAGGAACAAAATATAAGGGGCTGCACACTTTAAAATTACTGTTACTTCCAAATAAAACATCAAATAGATTTAAAACAAGGCTTAGATGTTGTTAAAAGAGTGAACATGGATATTAAATGGTTGAAAACTCACGAGAAAGAAACAATCGGACCTTTTGGTACGTATTTAAAATAAAAAACCTTGCAAAACAATCAAAATTTTAGACAAATCATTAATATGCATGCTTATGCAAATGAGCTAATTTGCATAAAATATCTGCATATTAAAGAATAAGTCATTAGCTTTCATTTGATACCATTCTTACATCAGTAGGTCAATATTCAATCAAGATTTGACCAAGCATGTTTTGACAATTTGAGTGAACAATTTTATAGGGTTAAGGGTTTGGATAAGGAGTCTGACCAAAGGCCCCAAGCAACGGAGTGCAAATATCTCTCAAAATGTTTCTAATAAAATGTTCTTGAAGATAAACCATGTTTACACGATTCCCCCAGAACAGAAACACAATGTTTTTGAAACTATTTACCAAATATTAGCAAAAAGGTCACAATTTTAAGTAAAATCATTAATATTCATGAATATGCAAATGAGCCAATTTGCATAAAATCTATAGCAAACTATTGAGCGAGTCAAAACCTTTCATTTGATACCATTATAACATCTATAAGTCAATATTCAACCAAGATATGACCAAAAACGTTTTTAAATGATTGAACAATTTATAGGGTTAAGGGTTTAGATAAGGGTTTTGGCCAAAAGCCCCAACGGTCAAAGTGCAAACATCGCTCAAAATATCTCTTGTATAATTTTCTTTAAGATTTGCTATGTTTACATAATTCCCCTGCACAAAAACGCCTCATTTTGGAAAGTATTTACCACATTTTTGTCGAAAATCGTAATTTTAGGGAAAATCATTGATATTCATGAATATGCAAATGAGCTTATTTGCATAACATAACTGAAAATGAAAGAGCAAGTCATAAGCTTTCATTTGATACCATTCTGACACCTGTGTGTCAATATTCAATCAAGATATGACCAAAGTCATTTTCAAAATTTAAATGAAGAATTTGGTAGGGTTAAGGGTTTGGATAAGGGTTACGGCAAAAAGCCCCAACCGCCAGAGTGCAAACAAGGCTCAAAATGTTTCTAATAAAATATACTTTAAGATAAACCATGTTTACAAAATTCCCCTTGGACAGAAATGCCTTGTTTTCGAAGTTATTTATCAGATTTTCGCCCAAAAATGCAAATTTTAAGGGAAATCATTAATATTCATGCATATGCAAATGAGCTAATTTGCATAAAATAACTACAAAATGAATAGCAAGTCATAAGCTTTCATTTGATACCACTTTGACATCTGTAGGTCAATATTTGATGAAAATATGACCAAATAAGTAATGTATTTTTTTATGAAAAAAATGATAGGGTTAAGGGTTTTAGATAAGGGTTACAGCCAAAAGCCCCAACGGCCAGAGTGCAAACAACGCTCAAAATGTTTGTAAGATAATGTACTTTAAGAAAAAACATGTCTACAAAATTCCCTCTGGGGGGGGGAGCAAACATGTTTCTAGCTCAGGGTCTAAAAAGGCTGGCTGAAACAACAGCAGATTGTCAAACATCAAAGAATATTATGACTTATGCCATTTGAATCTTTATGATAAAATATTTATTAGTAAGAATGAATTAATGCAGGTTTTGAAGTTGAAAAAATGGGTAAAAGCCAAACACAAAGGAGATTTTAATTGAATTTACCAATATACACTTCCAAATCGTAGCTTTTCAATATTCAATCATTGAAAAGAAATGCCTTATAATTAAGTATTTAACCCTTTCCCAAACAAGACCTTGTTTTGACGTCCCTAATAGAAAATGCTTGGGAAAACATTGAAACAAAAGAAGAAACTGCTGATAATCAGCAGTTTCTCCTTTTGTATCAATATTTTCTGTGCAACATGTTACGCAAATCATATCTTTAATACTTTCCATTTTGTGGCAGTTTTTGAAGTGGATCACCCTAAAATTTTGTCATTTGGGAAAGGGTTAACGGTATATTCAAATTACATAAAGATTCACTCTTGGATCAGATGAGACAATATCTCTGTCAACAAGATTTCTTGCCTGCAGCAATCCAGGAATTCTGTGAGGGAGGTTCAAAAATACAAGAAAGGGGAGGGTCTGTTCTCGTAATATTACAATAATTTTTACAGAATTCTGTATGAAAATGAAATAATAAAGCTTCAGAGGAGGTTCAACACCACATCTCCCCCCCCCCCCCCTCCCTCCCTCCTCTGGATCTGCTGAATGTAGGACAAAACTGCTTGTTATGTAATATATCGGAATTAGACAGCAAATATGGGAAAAGTAAGTATTTATTTAATATTGGTCCATGTTGCTTTAGAGACGTCAACACTAGTGGCTGTTTGGTAAAGGGTTAAGGTTGCTATGATAAGGTGATTCAAATCAGATCTGATGTGTTTATCTGAAGCCCTAATGATGGGTACTGATAGGAAACAGGCCTGTTTTTTCTGTGTAATTTACTCACAAGGCTTGTTGTGTTTGAGACTGGAAGATAGCAGCAGAGCACACTGGATAATAATCTAACTTCTCAACACGGACATTACTTTATATTGTGTATGAGTTATTTTACTCCCAAGGAACTTGGCTAATTTTGTGTAGGAATTATTTAATCTCAAGGAAGTTATCTTATTAGTGTATTATTGATTTTACTCCAAAACTTCATCTTATTTTGTGTATTATTGATTTTACTCCAAAACTTCATCTTATTTTGTGTATTATTGAATTTACTCCAAAACTTTATCTTATTTTGTGTATTATTGATTTTACTCCAAAACCTTATCTTATTTTGTGTACTAGTATCTTGCTTCCAATGCATACAACATTCAAAATTCTATTTTGTGTATGATTTATTTTACTCCAATCTTATTTTGTATATTAGTTATTTTACTTCCAACTTGTTCTTAACTTATTCAGGGTATAAAATCAATTTTATTAGTCATTTTACCCCCAGAAATATTTTGTTTATTCTTTCTCAATATTAATTCATTTGTGACTTAATCAAAATCATAGCAAAATCTCTTCTTATTTTGTGAAGAATTCTCTAAACATATTGTGTGAATATCATCTAGCTCTGAAAATCTTATTTATTTTGTGTATAAAAACTCTATTTAATCTGAGTATAAAAACTTATTAATTTTGTGTATAAAAACTCTATTTAATCTGAGTATAAAAACTTATTTATTTTGTGTATAAAAACTGGCAGGTTTTCTAGTGGATTGATAAGTGTGAACATATTATTTATTACTTGGAACTAAAGTGGCTGTGAATCATTAGTTTGTACCAGGAAAACAGGATTTAACGGATATTGAGTTGTAATTTCTAGTGACTCTCTGTAGGTAATTAGTTTCTTTAGCCCTGATTTTATATTTAACCCCTTTTCAAACAAATCCTAAATTTAGATGTCAGTAAAAGAATAAAAGCTTTGGAAAACATTGAGACATAAGAAGAAAATGCTGATGACAAGCATTTTCTTCTTTCATCTCAATTTTTCTGCACTATATTGTACACAAATTCTGTCTATAGCAACATCCATTTTCTCTTCTGCTGAAGCTTTCCATTTGAAACTGTTTCAATCTTTGCTGTTTGAAAAAAGATTAACTTTTAAAAGACAATACATAATTGAATTAAAATAGATTTTCTTGGACTTTCTTATTCGTTACGGTGCATAATGTTTGAAAGTTTTATTTCAAGTCTCAGCCCACACAATTCCAAGGTATTCATTCTAAAAGAACAGAGAAGTTCTTCTGAAAACATTTACCTTGTTACAAGAAATAAACTGAAGGTCAGCATTTTCTTTAAAATTATATTTTCCTTTTATCAACCAAACCATGAAAAAAGTGTGAAATTGAAGTCTTGACTTAAATTCAAGCAATCTGGTTGTATATCATATCAGAAAGAAGGGTTTCACAATTTCTTTATACACAAATTTTGCTTTTGTTTTTACCATCCAGATTGCTCAAATAAGGGGGTAGGGTGGAATAATATCAAAATAGTGGCTGTTGAGAAGAAAATATTTAGATCCTCTTTTGCCTCATTGTTTTCCAAAGCATATCATTTGGAGATTTCACAACCAAGACTTGTAAGGGAAAGGTTTAGCCACACTTATGGTCTAAGAAAAAATTATGGTTTTACCCAAGATTCTTAAAGAAGACCTGGGTTTGACGTTCCTAACAGAAAATGCTTAAGAAAACATTGAGGCAAAAGAAGAAAATGCTGATAATCAGTTTTTTTCTCCTTTTGCCTCAATGTCTTCAGTGCTCACCCATTTTACCCTTAGTTACATCAATTTTGTTATCTGCAACAGCTTTCAAAACAGACAACCCTAAAATTTTGTCGTTTTGGAGAGGGCTAAGACAAGAGATGATATTATCAGTAAACAGGATTGAATATCTGAGAATAATTAATGGCTTTTTCTGGTTCCTACATTTGAATGACCCTTGGTAATTACACTGTTTTATAATTATTTTCTATTTTAGCACCAAAAATAATTCAGGAAATATTTCTGTTTGATCCTGGTTTTATTTTTAAATAGAAAGGAGTGCTTTAGGATAGGTCATTAATTCATATTTATTAATTTAGTGCAGTGAATTCTTGGACATAGGACAGGAATTAGACCTAGCTCTGTCTTGTTTTCAAAAGCTTTCTTTACTGTGGCGAGTCTTTCTTTGCCTCTTAAGGTTTACGAACTGAGAATGAAATGCAGAGCCAGAGGCGAAATTTGAAAAGTGCCAGTAATTCCTAAACTGTGTTACATTTCCATTCCAAACACAAACATAAGCATTTTGTATGGTTTAGAATTTTGAATTAATGCATACTTTTGGAAATATTTGACAAAAATGTTCAAAATTACCTCCCTTGCATATGAATATAGAGTAAAATATTTGTAAATTATTTTCTTCTTGAAGCACAATCTTGAAATCTGGCACGGTGAATCAACTTATGTGAAGTGTATTTACAAGTGTGTATAATTTGATGCATTTCATATGGCTAGAAAGTGGTGTTTTCATTCTCAGTTTATAAACCTTAATTATATATGTAGCTCTTGGGAAGGATCCAGGATTTTTGTGAAAGTGGTTTGAACAACGGATGGCGATCGTTTTGCTAATATTTGGAAATTCTGACTGATTATCCTTATGAAAATGAAATAATCAGGCTACAGAGGGGGGCTTGTTTGAACCCCTGAAACCCCCTCTGTATCTGCTACTGAGCTCTGACAATGGATTGGTAATGCTGATCAATCACAGGGATCTCGCTTCATGTGGGTTCTGATGACCAGCATTTTATACTTTTCTACCAACACTTTCTATAATACAATATAAACATTTAACATTATGTACTAATAACAATAATTTCACAACCTGTACCCTTTTACTTTGACCAGTCTCCAATTTTGTAGTTTGGAAAAGGATTGAGCCAGGATCTGGAAAAAGGCTCTTATAGCATTTGAGACAGTCAGATTTCAAGGTCAGATTGGGCATTGATGCAGTCTATCCAGCATCCATGTCACTCTCATATGATGGATACAGACCATGAGACAGCTATTAGAGAACAACATGGTTCCTGGTCAGACTGCGTGTATACGCAGGCTGACCTGGTACCATGTTGTTCTCAAATGCTATAAGGGACGTTTTTCCAGATCCTGGCTCGATTATATTTTATTGGATACTCCATTTCAGCAGATTAAATGATTCTCCACTTTTTATCTTCAGGAAGTTTCAAGATAAGCAGGAGGATTTTGCCATCAGAGAATGAGATAGAAGCTACTAGAGGTAAATACATTCTCTTGTTCTTGAACACAATGAATTTTATACCCTTTTCAAAGGACCAATGATTGGGCTTTCCCAATTCAAAAGTTGCTGCATGCAACAAAGTTGAAGGAGATACATTTTGTGTTAAAGATATACTGGTTTTACTGCTATGCTTTGATAAACGGCCGGTGTCATTATTAAATCTCGTAACTATATATGTAACGACTTCAATCAAGTCGTAGTTACGTGATTCTATAACAACACTCATGAAATACTATTGTTTGTCCGAAATTACGTCTGTTTTAACAGCATGCCCACTGGGTTTACATATATCTCATTCTCTTTCGGTGTCAAAAAGTGTCTTATGTGTGGGAATTGGTTAAACATTTGTAATTGAAGCCAAAAAGTAAGTGAAATGAAAACTCAGTTTCGTTTGAGTTATATGTCTATTCCAAACACATTTAATTGAAAGTTAGATTGCTAATAAAATGTTTTGCAAACTTGAGTAAACCAAGGCAGCAATATTATTTAAACAATTTGAGAGGTTTTATTACACAATTTGTTACCAGAAAATGGAAGGAGAGTAGAATCTATGCTTCTTTCTTGGCTATAAAGTCCCGGGATATCTCTTATTCTGGCACTTTTATTTAGCTGTGAATATTGCAAAATGTTTACTGTAACTTATTATATTTTATTGTTTGATGCACATGGAAATGTGCTTTGAAACAGAACACAATATAGAGGTATTGTGAGCTTTTAATCTTTTCTTAGATCTTTTTACAAAAAATCGTGTTTAACCCTTTCCCAAACGGCAAAATTTTGGACCGGTCCAATTTGAAAGCTGCTGCAGACGACAAAATAAATGTTGATAATTATAGTATTTGTGTAAAATAATGCAGAGAAAATATTGAGACAAAAGGAGAAACTGCTGGTTATCAGCAGTTTCTTCTTTTGTTTCAATGTTTTCCCAAACCTTTTCTATTAAGGACGTCAAAACCAGGTCTTGTTTGGGAATGGGTTAAAGTAATCCAAGAACATAATTGATAGATGGGAATGATAAAATATGTAAAATATAGTAAAATATGATGCAGAGAATAAAATTCTGGTCTTACATAGGGAATTTGTTATCCAGGTATGAAAAAGGTGCAAGAGAAACAAATGGTACAAACAAGCATTTCTTAAACTAGACCTTATTTTGGAAAAACATTGAGGCAAAAGATCAAAATGCTGTTATAAGCCAGCATTTTCTGCTTTTGCCTCAATATTATCTGTTGTATTGTTCATAAATCATGCCTTTATCATCATTCATTTGTCCTCTACAACAGCCTATAAAATGGACTGTCCTAAAATGTTGCCCTTTGGGAAAGAAAGTGTTAATAAGCATTTATCTGTCTCCTAGATAATTTTCTATCATCTGATGAGCATCAGAGCTACAATTCTGCCTCAGAATTTATGCAAGACTACAATTAGATTGTCTGGAACAAGGTTACCTTAACCCTTTCCCACTCCTTCAAAAAAAAGTTCAATAACTGTTCTAGAATGTTCTAAAACATTAAATGGCACTTCTAGAACTTGGGTTCTGATTGTGAGTTTGAACACCGGCTGGGCCAATATCCTTTCGGACATTTGACAAAAGTAATTTTTCTGTCACCAATGGATTTGCAAAGTGACTCCATCATGGATTCCTGGTATATTTCTCGCTGTACTTCAGTGCCACAATATCCAATCTGGGCATAGAGCTGCTCTGAGTTACAATGCAAATCCATTGGCATCAAGACTGGACCCTATTGGAAAAGGCCTAGAAAACATTGAGGCAGAAGAAGAAAATGCTGATGATCAGCATTTTCTCCTTATTGCCTCAACTTTTTCTATGATATACTTTACATAAATTGTATCTTTATATATCCACATCTGCTTTGTGGTTTGCAGGAGTTTTCAAAGTGGACTGCTCCAAAATTAAGCCTATTAGGAAAGGTTAATCTTTTCCCAAATGACGGTATATCAGGATGGGCCAGTAAGAAAGTCATAGCACATGACAAAATAATTCTTCACAATTTTCCTAATACTTCTTTATATGGATCAGGATGGTTTATGCAATCTGAATTTCAATCTGAATTTTGATACAAAAATGTTGAAGGCACATCTCTTAAAACGGACCAAATGATTATACAAATTATTTTGGACAACCCCTTCTTATTTTAAGACAGTTTGGATAAAAATGGAGCACAAATTATAACTTTGTAGAATAAAGTATTGTGGCATTATGATAGATATTGTAAAATATATCAAATTATAGATCAAAGTTTGGATGTCACATAAATTCAAATGAAATAGAATGAATAAAGGCCCATACAGTTATCAGACCAACATAGATCCAGGTCTTTCTGTTCATAATTATACAGTCTGATCAAGATCAAGTTTTTCCTTACATTGGAAATTGAACTCATTGATCCTGATCCGAATGCTACTAGGACAAGATGTTGATGATGAAGATGATGATGATATGATGATGATGATATGATGATGATGATAAGGCCTCTTTCCTCAAAACGCAGCTGAAATGTTTTTTCAAAGACAGTAAATAGTTAATGGAATTGTATGGATTATTTAAGGCTACCCTCTTTTAGTGTTTACAAATCCCTTCTGTATATTGAAATAGCTATTAAGCAATCCCAAAATTAATTAAGTCAATAAGATATTATTGTTATAGGATTAGGAAATGTTTGCAAAATCGTACAAATCAACAACATTAAATTTTAGTAAAACACAGCAGCATTTTCATTCCCCCCCCCCCCCCCCCCCCCCCCCTCTCCTCAGCCTGAGTGCTGTTGGTAGCTAGTCAGTCTTTCAATCATGGGGTCCAGAGTTTGATCCCTAAAAGCCACCAATATCATATGTGACTTTTGTGTTCCATTAATGGTTTGATTATAAGGAACCTAAGTTTCAATCCTTGGCTTGTCAAAAAAATGCAAAACAGTAGAATTTCTTTAAAACAATCTCCCTTTTCAGTGGGAGTGGCTAGGGGATCCATAGATTTTAAGCCAACTCTCATAAATCTAGCACAGGGGGTTGCACTTAATGCTGTTTTCTATCTGGCATCAGGTTTTTGTCTGCAGGCATTTTTTCCTGAATCCTTTTCCAAAAAAGATCCTGGGTTTCGATGTCTTATAGAAATGGATTGGGAATACATTTAGGCAAAAGAAGAAAATGCTGATCAGCATTTTCTTCTGTTGTCTCAATATTTTCTGTGTTAAATTTTAGACAAATGCTATCTTTATCAACACCCATTTCATAGTGTAATGCTGCTTTCAAATTGGAACAGCCCAAATCTTTGCTGTTTGTGAAAGCGTTTAAGTGTTCATGCAGGGTTTCTGCTTGAAAGGCTTTTATGTGGAATTTAGCATCCCTATCTTTCTTTATATCCTCTTGGTGCCTAACTAATTGATAATCAGCATTTTATAAATAGCACAGATTCGTCTTGAAGCTTCCTTGCCAGCTAACAAAATCAAGTCCAAATGGCGAAACTTGAAAGTACATGTAGTAAGTGTTGCAGAGGACGGTATAATCTATTAATGATAGGTAGTGATGCCTTTTGACACCCACAAGTAGATAAGTAGATAGCCTTTGAAAACATTGTGGAAATATTGTTTTCTTCCCAAAAAGACTAAAGATTGTACAATTTCATTCACTTCAAATGCTCGAGGTGACTAACTAATTGATAATCAGCATTTTATAAATAGCACAGTTTTGTCTTGAATCTGCCTTTCCAAGGAACAAAATCAAGTCCAAATGACAAAATTTATAAGTAGTACAGAATTACGGGTTGCAGAGGACAGACTCCAGTATAATTCATTTCCAGATATTGGTGTCGCTTTTGATAATCCACAAGATGGTAGTCATTGAAAACATTTTGGTAAATGAAGAAATTGCTTATAACAAGCAATATCTTCATTTACCACAATGTTTACTTGCCCAAAAGACCACACAATCATCCTTGCCATGGGTAACAATGAATGTGAATCATCTAAGTGAGCATGCCGTTGGAGGCTTGGTAAGCTTGTTATAAGTTGCAGACAAAATCTCCATGCTATAGGAAGTGTACTAGTTATTGCATAGAAAATTTGGACAGAAAAGGAGAAAATATCCATAGGGGTCATGGAAAATAGTCACTAAATTGGAAAGAGTTGTCAAAACCGTTGAAAAGATTAACACCTCTCAGGAAAAAAAACTTTTGTTAGAAAATCAACACAAATTGAATGTGTTAACCACAGAATATTAGTGCAACTGGGTAATATCTGCTAAAACATTCTTTACTCTTTTAACTTCTCATGATGTTTAAGACAATATTCCTGGTGAGACCTAAGCTTTGGCAGGCAGTATAGACTCTGATCAGCATGCACAGACGTGCAGTCTGATCTTAGTCTTCACTGCCTGCTTTCTTCTCACTTATTGTGGCAAAAACCTGAGACAAACTGATCAAAATGTCTCTTTTATTTGTTATTTTGTTTGAAACAGAATTTTAAGCAGGACAAGAGTTAAGATTGGTAGAGAGTAGCTTTGAAAACAGCATAATTATGACCTTTCTTGCAATTTCAAGGTGAAGGTCATAAGACAAGGTCACAAATCAAAGTAACCTTTCTGATGTTTTTGGCCTGTGTTTTGTATATCCCAAATGTCACCTGATAATGGGTGAACAGGATTAATAACAGCAAAAAGCAGAGTATCTAGGTTAGGGAACTGGTAAAAGCATTAAGAAAACTAATCCTTTCCCAAGCGACAAATGTTAGGACTGAAAGCTTTTGCAGATGACAAACTGTGGAACTTGATGTATATAATTCATATAAAAGATCACTTGGAAAGCTCCAAGAGAAAGGAAGAAATTGCTGGTTATCAGCAATTTCTTCTTTTCTCTCATTGCTTTCCAAAACTTTTTACGAATGTTATCAAAACCAGCTAAGGCTTGCTTGGTAAAGGGTTAAAGAGAATTAATAAGAAGCATACCAGGTATGCCATATGCCTAATGATCCCCAACTTATAGCCACAAAATACAACTTCAACCCACAAACACCCATGAACCTTGAAGTTTCTTGGAAGGGATTAGGAATGCTCTGAATTGTTCTGAATTTTCTAGTGTAATGACTAATTGTGAAACATTATTTTGATATATTTCTACCTACCTGTGCTCTCTGAACAGACATATTTTTACTACGAAACAATCAGACTTTGTTATTACCAGAGAATTTCATGTCTAATCTCGGGGCCTTAGCGGGACTTGGTCAAGGACGGATCCAGGATTTTTTTCCAGGGGGGGTCCAAGCTCAAAATTTTTTCCAGGGGGGTCCAAGCCCAAATTATGGCTTAAAATGTAGTAAATATGTAACGTTACTCTAAATTTATATAGTCAAAATTCAATTTCGGCCAATGCCAGGGGGGGTCCAGACCCCCCTGACCCCCCCCCCCCTCTAGATCCGCCCATGTTGGTCAGCCAATGGTTGGCTGTATAAAGCGTAATGATTTAATAATCTGATTCAAATTTTCATAAGCTGAAACCTCAAATTAACATGAGCTTTGCTATTTGACAACCAAGGATGCTATTCAAGTCAATCTGAATCGACAACATGAGTCAGCATGCTTCTTTAGTTTTAGTTTTATACTCCGTAAATAATGACCTGAACCCGGTGAATATGAAATGAGTAATTGTGACACGGAATAATCGATACTCGCCAGCAATCCTCTCTGTCGAGCAGAGTCTATAGTTTTCGTATGCATTATGACTTTGTAATCTGCACATGCTTCTCGTGTCAACATATGTTGGAGAGTGATAATTTCGCATTACAATTACTCATTTCATATTCAACAGGCTCAGGTCAATATTTACGGAGTATACATGCAAGTTGTCAATATAATACTATACTATACATGCTTATACATAGACCAAATTCAATTGCCATGTGGCACTGGATATCTTCGTATGAACCAGTAAAAGTATTGCAATGAAATATTGAAAGTTTCATGTCAAATTGCAAGACAATGTACCATTAATTTCAGTAAGAGTTATGTCCCCCTATGTACACACTCAAACAAACAGTTTTAGACAACATACAGACGGACTACCAGAGCTTACAGTTGGTGCAGGGAATCAATGTTAAATGTTAAATGTAAGTAAGTTTTGGACTTGGAATTCTCCTTTCGTCCGCTTTGCAGTTCTAGACAGTTCTAGTTGAGTATGACAAAGTTGTTAAACTTTGAATGAAACATCCATTCCAGACATTTCTATTCCAGACATTTCTTTGTTCAGATGGAAGAATCTATTATGCAACAGCAAGCTAAAAAATAGCAGTTGTACTGTATGCTTGTGTACAGAATTTTGGGAATGTTGTTAGATGGTATCTTACATTCCCCCGTGTCTTTGTTAATATTGCTTGCGTTTTTTCACCGCTGATAAGCTACAAAAACAAGTCTTTGATGGAAAAAGTTCTCAAGAGTTAATGTGTATGTTAACAGAGGACTAACAAATTGTTAGCTCAAATTTTAGGACATTGAAGAAATTTTTAACTGTTCATGTACATACACTAGACTTCTATATAGAAACATGTTCTTTTAATTTATAAATTCATAATGAAAATCACTTTTCACAAATGTTTAAAAAAAAAAAACATTGTTATGAAATGAAAGTGAGATTGTGGTATCAAAATAAATTGGAAAGCAAGATGGGTAGTTTGGTAGGTCATTTGGTATGTAGTGTAAAGTATTTAATCGAAAGTTTGCCAAAAAATGCATTATTACTGAGCATGTTTGTGTTCAAAGTTAGGAAAATATATCATAAAATGTCACATGATTACCCTCAACCCTGTTATAGCTCACGATAAATGATCTGGTAGAGCATCTCTAGCTATTAGCTAGGGATACTCTGCCAGGTCATTTATCGTGAGCTATAGTTTACAAAGCCCAGATAAATAAAGGTGTTTATAAAATAGTTATATAGGATGTGAGAAAAGTGAAAGCCAATTTCTCTTTCATGTGTAGGTAATTACAGGAATTCTTTCATCAACTATAAAGATTCCTGTATGGAATCAGAGCAAAATCTGGCTTTAAACACTCTACTGTTTATAATTAACACTTTTATATCAGGGACACAAAGAATGGGACAAAGATCTGGGGAAAGACTAAAAACTTTTTAGGATTGCTTCAATTTTGTCATTCTGTTTGTCCGTTAGACTTTCTGCCAATTCTGATAGGTCAGTTGGTAAGACTTTCAATCCTGCAATAGTGGGTTTGAATCCCTGTTTGGCTGATATCATTTTGACTTGACATAAAAAATTACAATTTGTATGGAACTATCAACATGAGAAGAGCAGATTGACTTTTGTGTTCCATCTGGTGTTCGTTGAATGTATAGGTTTGGTTTGGTACACCAGCTTCTGCTATATAACTGACATTTCATAACGCTCTTCTTCCTTGGCCATTATAGGGTTAATTCACCTTTTTGAGGTCGTTAACATTCTCAGAGGCCCAAAAAATACGTTATCGACCGAGACCGAAGGTCGAGGTCGATAACGTATTTTGTGGGCCTCTGAGAATGTTAACGACCGAAAAAAGGTGAATTGACGCTATTATTGCATAAAAAGCATGAAATTCCAATGATAACTTACCCCAAACCCCTTCATATGTGCAAAAAATGAACCGAGGTGAGATAAGAAAATGTCCGCCATTGTTGTTTTGTTCTGATAAATCTTCCGAGAATTTTTTGTTATGCGTGACGTCGGTAAAACGACGTTACGTCATTATTTGGCGCCAAAAGGCGAACGTCGCTTATTTAACGTAAGACGTTGAGAATTTTGCGGGAAAAGAGACAATTGTTTATTTTGCAGGGTAAAATCGAGGATATTTGAGTGCAAAGCCGGTCCGATATCGCACTGAATATAGACCGGTTTTCACGATATCGGACCGGTTTCGTCCCGTTATTCAATGTCAATAACGGCCTAAAAACACACATCTTATGCAATAATGTTTGTTATTGCCGGCTGACCAAAAGATATGATTATGTGAAAAATATCAGAAAAAAAAACTACCAAACTATAACAAACAAAAAAAACCCTTTTGAAGCTAGATTTCTAGCTCCACTGGCCGTCAGGCCAGCAGGGGCCAGCAGGCTATTGTCATGGCGGTGTGTCCATTTTGCGTCCGTCAGTCCGTAAACTTTTTCTTTAAAAATCTTCTCCTCAGAAACTTTCGGATGGATTTCAATCAAACTTCACATGAATGATCCTTGGGTGACCCTTTCTCAGATTCCTTCAAAGCATTTGGATTGAATCAGAATAACCTGAGTTATCTGCCCTTGAATGTCAAAAATAGCCGGTTTTGACATTAATTTTTAGCTCCACTGGCCTTTCAGGCCAGCGGGCTATTGTCATGGCGCTGTGTCCGTCGTGCGTGCGTGCGTCCGGTCGTCCGGTCGTCAACTTTTTCTTTAAAAATCTTCTCCTCAGAAACTACTGGATGGATTTCAATCAAACTTCACAGGAATGATATTTGGGTGGTCCTCTCTCAGATTCTTTCAATTGATTCTGATCGAATTAGAAAATCTGGAGTTATCTGCCCTTGAATTTAAAAAATGGCCATTCTGGCCTTTTTTCACTCTAGCAACTACAAATATTTACCAATCAAGACAAAACTTGGACAGAATGATGGTGACTATAAGATCTTGCCTGGGTGCAACTTTCAGCTTGATCTGACCATTACATCATAAGTTATGTGCCCTTGAAATTGACCAAATTGCCATTTTCGGCTTTATTTTGACTTTGTTTTCACTCTAGCAACTACAAATATTGACCAATCAAGACAAAACTTAGACAGAATGATGGTTACTATAAGATCTTGCCTGGGTGCAACTTTCAGCTTGATCTGAAAATTGCATCATGAGTTATGTGCCCTTGAAATTGACAAAATTACCATTTTTGACCTTATTTTTACTCAAACGACCATAGATATCCAACAATCAACAGGAAACTTTATTATAATCTAATTGGCCATAAGATCTTGCATGGATGTTATTGTCAGCTTCATTAGAATGGTAAATCATGATTTATCTGCCCTTAAATTTGACAAATTAGAGTTTTCGACTTATTTTCATTCTCTTTTCAACCACTAATAATGATCAATCAGGTCAAAACCTAAAACAAAATGTAAGTGAGGTAAAGATCTTATTTTAGTGTGATTCTTAGCTTGAGAGTAATATAACATTCCCAGTTATATGCCTTTGAATTTGACAAAATTGCCAATTATGACTTCATTTTCAAAATAGATCAGCCAAATTCACTCTAATCAAAACAAAGGTATTTTCAGCTTTCTAGTTACTTTGTTATTGCTCTAAGACCCAAAAGTATTGAAAAATCTTGTCAAAACTTGGATTTGAAATTACAAGAAAATGAGGGCTTTCTGGTTATTTTATAAATAGGGTATTTCCCCAAATCTATTTTTAGAACAAACAATGAAATCTAATTTTAGAAATATGAACTATTTTGGAGTAATCAATGATAGTTTAGATCTGTTTGGTCGAAGGAAAATTTTCATTGCAAGTATCATCCTAATCTGGAATTTTCTCTTGTTTCATTTTACCCTTTCTCAAATGGCAAACAAAGTTTTACTCTCTTTGCTCAAAGAACCACATGTTTTGTACAATCTAGTTACTTTCTTTTTTATCTTAGAAACACAACTATTGAACAATCTAATCAAAACTTGGGTTGAATATTTAAAGAAATTCAGGCCTGTGGAGCGACTCAAGACCTTCAGGTCTTCTAGTCTTCTAAAATCTACAAATATTGAACAATCAAGACAAATCTTTCACAGAATGATGGTGACTAAAAGATCTTGCCTTGGTGTAATTTTCAGCTTGGTCTCAATTTTACATCATGTGTTATGTGCCCTTGAAATTGACACAATTGCCATTTTCGGCTGTATTTTGACTTTGTTTTCACTCTAGCAACTACAAATATAGACCAAACAAGACAAAACTTTGACAGAATGATGGTGACTATAAGATCAAGCCTTGCTTAAATTTTCAGCTTGATCTGAATTTTATATCATGAGTTATGTACCCTTGAAATTGACAAAATTGCCATTTTCGGCTCTATTTTTACTTTGTTTTCACTCTAGCAACTACAAATATGGACATATCAAGACAAAACTAGGACATAATGGTGACTATAAGATCTTGCCTTAGTATAATTTTCAGCTTGATCTTAATTTTACATCATGAGTTATGTGCCCTTGAAATTGACAAAATTGCCATTTTCAGCTTTATTTTAACTTTTACAACCATTAGTTTTAACTAATCAAAACAGAACTTTCACAGAATCTTACTGACCTTAGTATTACAATCTCATAAGCTTGTAATTTTCAGCTTTGTCATGGATTTGCTTGTTTGCCCAGCCTGATCATTTGAAATTTTATTCAACAAGACAAACAATCAGGCCTGTGGAGCGCTTCCAGACCGCCAGGGCTGTCGAGTTGTAATGTGCCATTATTTCTGAAATGTTTGTTATAGTCAGCTTTCTATTCACCATCCATCTATATCCACCTGCATTAAAAAAATCAACAAAAGGAAAATAAAACAAAAACGTTCTTGTTTTCTGGGCTATTGTTTAAGGAAAAAAGATGATGTGTTTTAAAATAGACACAGTGAATAGTCATTGCTATAGAAATCGGATAAAATTACAAGTAATGTTTTATAAAGTAGATTAAAAAGCAATTTCTCCTGGATCTATCCCAGCTGACAAATAAATGATGTCTTTTTGTTCACCATTGATTATTTAGGGCTACAAATAAAAGGAAAAGTACAGCCCAAGTGCAGATGGTACTGCATTGGATTCAAGATAATAGGGTTCCAGGTTCAAACCTGTGGCAGGGGCGTTGGTGGTGCAGTGGTAATGCGCTGGACTCGAAACACAGGGGTCGCTGGTTCGATGCCTGGCTTCTCCAGTCTATCAGATGAGACTTTAAACAGAGGTCCTGTCTCCATATGACCTTAGCTGTTGAGTGGGACGTAAAACTCCATACAATCCAATCTAATCGAACCTGTGACTTTGCGTTTTTGTCACAGATTAATTTCTTTTCCAAACAAGAACTGGTTTTAATGTTCTTACAAGAAATTGTTTGCCTCAATGTTTTCTTTTCTATATTGTACACAAATACTGGTATGATCAATACCAATCTTGTCGTCTTGCACCTTTCAAATTGGAATAGTCCAATGTTTGGCTGTTTGGGAAAGGGTTAAAACCTTCGTAATATGAGACCTGGAGGCTTTTAAAGGTTGCTCTTTTCCCTGACAAGTCCCTTTGGTAATATGATTATGCACTGCTGCAGTGCACAAAGTGCTATGGAATGCAGTAAGTCATCCATGGTATATTTAGGTGCATACAAGACCAGGAAAGTGCTATAGATATAGCAGCCTTTCAGAAGATTAATTTATTGATAGAATTGATCGACTCTTGGTTCAAAAGCCTTTAATAACTAATCAAGGAAACTGTTTAATTGGAATTTATTTAATGATATAGAATTACCCATGTAAGCATCAGACCGTAGTCTGTACCATTGATTCTCGGTAAATTATCGGTAAATTCTTGGCCGTCTCTAGGAGGTATTTTAGTGTTGGTTCAAAGTCCAGGATTTACTTTGACTGGGCCTTTTCTAAACATCCGAGATTTGATATCTTCAATCAAAATAGCGTTGAAAACCAATCAGAGAAAATAGGAAAATGCAGGTATGAGTACAGTTTCTCCAAGCTCTTTGTCGCAGCTACCTCTGGGTTTCTGGGCCGCGGCCTTGGAGCAGTTGGTAGCGCATCTGCCTCTCATTCGAGAAGTCCCTAGTTTGATACCTGGCCACGGCAAATACCCTTTCTGACAAAAATGTCGCCGCGGCCTTAGCGCAGTTGGTAGCCCATCTGCCTCTCATTCGAGAGGTCCCGGGTTCGATACTGGGCCGCGGCTGATACCCTTCCTGACAAAATTGTCACCCACCAATGGGTTTGAAATTGGTAACCTAAGTGGGCGAGCAGCTGGAGGCTCGGTAAGGGTGTTGTGGTAAAACTGGTTTGAGAAATAACAGGAATCCACGGTTAGGTTCTCCAGCTGCTACGGTATGACCCTGGCAGTTGAAAACGGCGTAAAACCCAAATAAACTCAAACTGACAAAAATCTCACCATCAATGGTTTGATATCGTGAACCTATGTGGGGGAGCAGCTGGAGGCTTGGTTAGGGTGTTGTGGTAGAACTGGTATGAGAAGGGACAGGAATCCATGTTTAGGTGCTCCAGCCGCGATATGACCATAGCAATTAAAAACGGCGTAAAACCCCAATAAACCAAACCCTCTGGGTTTCTAACTAGCTGGAAGGGAAACTCGCTGGAAGGGAAACATTTGAATTTAACCCTTCTGGCGCTGTTTTAAGACATGATATTCATGTTGTGTTTTCAGCTTTGGCAGGCAGTATAGACTAAGATCAGACTGCACTGCCTGCTGTATTCTCAATTATTGTGGCAAAAGCTTAAGATAAACTTATTGAAATGTCTCATAAATAGAAAATTTGTGTGAAACAAATTTAAAAAGTTGGTTGGACAAGCGTTAATTTCTTAGAATACTCCCTTTCATGGCTTTGGATTCAAATTTGAACCTCCTGATTGCCAGTCCTAGATAGCTGTGTTTTGTCACTGAACAAAATGTCCATTACTTTGACCAATGGGAAGCTTTCTTAGGACATTTATTACAAAATTCTAAGACCAATTTTACAGGTACTGTGAACATAATTGAATGGTTTGGGTGATGATATTACCAGATAAGAAGTGTTGGTATAATTAAGGGTACATGGCAGAGACATAATAATCCAATTAACTATGATCAACTCTTTCTTTGATGTGTCCAGGAATGAAACAGCAATTTGCCCACATTACTTTCATTAGGGCTTTAGCTTGGTTAGATTAATATAATATTTTACTGCAATTGGCATAATACTAATACAGTCACATTGGTGCTAACTCTTTCACAAATAAACTGGGCTTTGTGATCACCTAATTGTAAATGCTTTACTGATTCAGTAGTAGTAGCATTGGAATGATTACAAGCCCTGGCTTCTAAAGCCATGACATTGTTCTGCAAATTGCTACAAAATATTGCCTGTGTTTTCATTGGGAGTAACTTAACCCTTTCCCAAAAGAAGGAAATTTGGACTTTTCCACTTAGAAAGCGGCTGCAGACGTCAAAATATATGTTGATAAAGGCAGGATCTGTGTAAAATATAGCACACAAAATATTGAGACAAAAGGAGAAATTGCTGATTATCAGCAATTTCTTCTTTTGTCTCAATGTTTTCCTATGCCTTTTCTACTAGGGACGTCAAAACCAGGTCTTGTTTGGCATTTTGTCATATGCAGCAACTTTAGAAGGGGACCACGCTAGAATTTTCCATTTGGTAAAGGGTTAAAAGATTCAGGAAAATTGATGATCCTCTTGTCAATATTGTTTTTCTTTCTTCTCAACAAAAAACGATGTCATAATTCTTAATAAAATCTGACTGGTTTTCATGGGCTGTAATTCCCTGTCAGTCAACCAATTGGTTTGACAGATTGATTTAGGATTTTAGGAGAGAAACATAAATTGTTACTTAACCCATTACCAAACGACAAAATTTTAGGGTGATCTAATTTGAAAGTTGCTGCGGACGACAAAATTGATAATAAAAAAGACATGATTTGTGTAAAATATGACACAGAAAATATTGAGACAAAAGGAGAAACTGCTGGTTATCAGCAGTTTCTTCTTTTGTTTCAATGTTTTCCCAAGCCTATTCTATTAAGGACGTCAAAACCAGGTCTTGTTTGGGAAAGGGTTAAAACTGAAATTCCCTGGTGGCCATACATTAGGTAACTGAGATTTCTGAGCCAATGTACCATAAATACACAATTTTCTGGAAACTGTGCTTGGGTGATAGATTTAAAGGGATATTTTCCTCCAAAATAAGACAAGAAAAAATATGGATTTACTTAAAAACAAAGTGTAGGAGGCAAAATTACATACAAAATAATAGAGAAATACAACAAATCGTCGTTGTAAATGCAAAACCTCATATCGCGTTTTTTGAAAATTTTAAAGGGAAAGGAAAAAAGTGTAATACATTTTCCCAAACTGAAATGTTTTAATGTACTTGAAATTTGGACATAGTGTTCGCTAATAATGTGTCATTAATACTGATAAGTAAAAATATCTCAAAACCTGGGAGAATTGTCTTAACTGGGCACACAAGTTTGTTCCATGAAAATCGCATGAATCGACATACAAGGTTTTGCATTAACAACAACGAAATGTGAGACACACCATATAGAAGCATGCACACTGGTCCCCCCCCCACACACACACACACACACACAAAAAGCATGTAAATTTTGTTTATAGAAAATTTACTGGTGACAAACTCCATTGTCAAGGTACTTTATCCATTCTCACACAACAGTGTTCTCCCCAGCCCAATAAGCTGTATCGGCCCCGCTACAGCTTCATGGAAATAAGCATAATGCCACTACAGCTTCAAAAGTACCCCACAGCTTAATTTCTTCATAATGGTCACCAAAGAGAGACATTTAGAGATATTTCATGTCAAAAACTGATTAGTGGGGCATGCTTTTAAACTAAAAACTACTAATTCTGTATAAAAACATTATGGGAAAAGAAGAAATTGCTCAAATTGAGCAATTTCTTCTTTTCCCATTATGTTTTTATTCACAATTATTTGCATGAACACCATGTGTCCCAAGGTTTACCAATGCCACTACCGCTTCAAAATATTCTGCGGAGAACCCTGCACAAGCATGTTTTTTAAACCCCCAAGATAATTATATTGGCGTATTGAAATATTTGAAATCAATTCCACAATGTTTTCTACCCCAAAAAGACCAAAAAATGCAAATATTTCAGTCACTTGAAATTGTCTGCAAGACATCTTAAATTGGAACAGTCCAAAATTGGGGTTCTGGTAATGGGTGAAGACAGTATTATATAAAAGGCTGTGTTACAAAATAACAATCCAATGCCTGTCTGTCAAGCCTTCCTAGTATTAGTGAAGCTCATAACATTCCTAGAAAATAGATCTTTTAATAAATATTTTACCAAGACAAGTCTGTACCCCATGCCAAACAACATGGGCTTTATCCACCCTTCAATGATAGCACAAGAGTTAATAAAAGGAGAATCATCTTAGCAAAGTCCCGATCTTTTAATAAATATTTTACCAAGGCAAGTCTGTACCCCATCCCAAACAACATGGGCTTTATCCACCCTTCAATGATAGCACAAGAGTTAATAAAAGGAGAATCATCTTAGCAAAGTCCCGATCTTTTAATAAATATTTTACCAAGAGATCGGCGAAAATACAGCAAATACCCACATGACTGGGTCTTTCCCAAAGAAACCAACAGTTTTTGCTGCCACTGAGTCTGTTGTTTGCTCCTTAGCAGGGAGCAAAACTGGATCGCTCCTATCATTAACACTCCTTCCAGTCAGGATCTACACATCAGTAGAACATGAGAAACTCCCAACAGCCAATTCGTATTCCTAGAAAATAGATTTATACAGACTATTGGCAAGAAGGGGTCTAATTTAATCAGAAGAGCTATGTTTTGGAGGTGTGTACCAATTGCATGGGAACGATGGTGGCCACATGTCCAGAATATTGGATATAAACAAATTATGGTGTTCATTTTCTCTCCGACCAGTGGACCTATGTCTCAAATAGATTGACTACTTACCCACTCCTGCTAGATTTCACCCTTTATTCTCCTTGGTGTGTTCTCTTTCATATAGCCGCGGCCATAGCACAGTTGGTAATGCATCTGCCTCTCACTCGAGAAGTCACGGGTTTGATACCAGGCCGCAGTAAATAATACCCTCTCTTACAAAATGCCACCCATCAATGGTTTGATATCGTGAATCTATGTGAGCAGCTGGTGGTTTGGTTAGGGTGTTGTGGTAGTACTGGTTTGAGAAACAACATGTAACAGAATCCATGGTTAGGTGCTCCAGCCGTCTCGATATGACCATAGCAGTTGAAAACGTAGTAAACCCCAATAAACTTTAAACTCTCTTTCCTTCATTATTTGCAGATTAACTAGGATCATAACTTTTCAAATAAGTTCCCTTCTAGTGTAACAGGAGCCTGTTTCATCAAAATATTTAAGACGTATTTTTGACTTACCGACGACTTAAAAAATACTTAAGACAACAATCGCATTATATCACGGGTGGTAAACAGAGAAACTAGCTCCGAAAAGAGGTAGTTGCATAGAGCGAAAATTTGTAGGTCACGAACACATTTTCTAAAATTATTTCCTTTAAAGCGAGTTTTTGAGAAATCCGGCGATGCTGTAATATGAAGAAATGGTGGAAGTTTGTTGTGCACGAGAGTATACGGTATTAGTAGCAGGGTTTTAATACAATCGTTGACAAACATTTCAAAATCGAAAGTAAAGAAGTTTTTACTTTCGATCTTGAAATGTTTTTCAATGATTGTATTCAAACTCATGGCCGGATTTTTCAAAAACACGTTGTAAAAGAAAAAATTGTAGAAAAAATGTGTTCGTGACCTACCTTTGTTTACAGATTTTCGCTCTATGCAACTACCTCGGTAGAGGCCGGATGTCACGAGGAAACGAAATAATGTTGACTCTTTTTGGAGCTAGTTTCTCTGTTTACCACCTGTGTTATATAGCTTTTGGTTGATTGGCGATACATGATTTAATGAAACTGGCCCCTGGTCACATTATCACTGGTGGTGAACTAAAACAATTTTCGCTACAACAAGGTATAGATATTTTGCGTTTAAATGTGAGTTTATAGATTTTTCTCTAACTTGTTCTAAAAACAGACCGGGTTTACCGTTTTGTATTGACAAACTGTCGGTGTTGTTATAAAATCTAGTAACTACGGCTTCGATAAAGCCGTAGTTACGATATTTTATAACAACACCGATGGAATACATTGATCACGAAAAAACGTACCACGCTTTGGCCGAGTTCACCACCAGTGATTATGTTGATCAAAAGTTTAGTGGTGAAAGTCCTGACAGATGTTTAACCTAGTGTTACCTGATAACAGGATTTCAGTCTGCATTCTCATGTGCAACAGAAATGTGTTTATAGATGCAGATTTAGTTAACAAATTTAACTATTTCCCAAACGACAGAATTTAAGGGTGATCCACTTCAAAAACTGCCACAAAAGACAAGTGGATGTTAATTAAGATAGGATTTGTGTAAAATATGCACAGAAAATATTGAGACAAAAGGAGAAACTGCTGGTTATCAGCAGTTTCTTCTTTTGTTTCAATCTTTTCCCAAGCCTTTTCTATTATATACGTCAAAACCAGGTCTTGTTTGGGAAAGGGTTAACCCTCTCCCATACAAGATCTGAGCACAGTTTTACTGAACAAACTTGAAGAACATTTTCTTGTGTTTTCGAATTTGAAAAAAGCATTCTGATTGGCCCTAAATGGCCAGTGGCATTTTTCTCATTCAATCAAATGTGTTGTTACATAATTTATGTAAAAAATTGTTTGTAAGCTCTTTAGTGAAACGAAAACCTGGTTTCATCTTTTGCCTCAATGTTTTCCCAAGCCTTTCCTTTTAGAGATGTCAAAACCACTTTGTTTTGACAAACTTTAAAAGGACAACTTGCCCTCAGTTTCTTGAAAATAATGGATTTCCAGTCATGTTTGACAAGGAAGTGATATGTAGACATTTTAGACGGGTCTGTGCTCTTAACCCATTACAACACAGTGACGCCTACTGACGCTCTATAACACAATGGCTTTGGAAAACATTGTAGAAAATGAAGAAATTGCTTGTGACAAGCAATTTCTTCCTTTCCCACAATGTTTTCTATTAAAAAAGACCAACAAACTTTAGATTTCATTCACTTGAAATTATTGTCTGCAACATCTTTGAATTTGGACCAGTCTAAAATTGTGTTGTTTGGTAATGGGTTAAGGTAGAACACCCATAATGTGGCCATTTTGTGATTCATAAAACATCGCCTTTTTTCGAGCGACGTCGTTAGGTATCCGAACATATATTCTGGCGTGGTCATAAACATTCGGCGGTGGAAAAGTTCCACCACCAAATGTTTTCAACGTCGCCCGAATAATTCCGGCTACGCACAAATCTTTTTCGGGATCGACTACCTTAATGCACTGAGTTTTAGTTAACGGACATTACTTAATTTTGGCCTATTCTGAAATCATTCTGCTATCAAGAATATCAAAGGAAGTTTTAATCAAAAGATTTGTGTCTAAATTCTAGACAGTATGGTTACCTACTATTGTTTTGGTTGGAATCTGCACTTTGTCCAAGTGTTAATATTGTAACTTTGCGTTTTGAAGAAATATTTGGGTATAAGCCTTTGCATTTTAACGAAAGTTTTTAAGTTAAAAAAACCATTCTAGAATGTTCTAGAACATATAATGGTACTTCTAGAACTGTTTTAGAATAGTTCTAGAACTGGAAATGCATTCTTGACCTTTTTTCGCAGGGGTGGAATTTTGCCCGAATCTTCTTTTTTTCCCTCAAAGATTTCCAGATTTGTTTCTTACAAGTTCATTAAAACCATTGTATGGTTTGTTTAGTTTTACACTGCTCTAAATTTCAAGAATAGTTATGTGTAATTATGTTTTCTTGCACACACAAAAACCAAGGGATTTTTCTCAGTAATGGTTTAATTCCTTTTCTAGTGTCTTTTATTTTCCCTGATATAATTACAATCCTAGAGACCAAATTGTTTCATGGACTCAGAACATTTGTCTGGTCTAGAATGGAGTTCTTGTTATATCGCAGGAACAAAATTTCATTTCTGTTTCATTCTTTCCCAAGAACCTGAATTTGGAAAGGGTTAAGCCAAAGAATAATTCCCCAAATATTTCCTGCACACACAATCAAAGTACTGAAAGTACTGTTAGAGAGCATGTTTGACACAACATGAAATCTTGTGACAATATTGCATGGTAACATAATTCATGCAAAACAATCCATGAATATAGGTGGAGCTGTATTAACAAAACATTTTAATCCAACAGCAAAATTTTAGACTGTCCCGAATCCAAAGATGTTGCAGACGACAATTTTAACTGAATGAAATTTTACATGTTTCTGTCTTTCTATATAGAAAACATTGTGGGAAATGAAGAATTTGCTTGTCATAAGCAGTTTCTTCATTTTCCACATTATTTTCTGAGGCTATTTTCCTGTGGGTGTCAAAAAGAGTCACTGTGTGGTAATGGGTTGAAAGAAAGCCCACCAAAACGTCACCAAAACATGACTTCATTCAAAAGGCTGCATAATGAGGAACTGTCCATCATAGTTTCTTACAAATTCAACCATAAATGGAGGAATGTGTTAAAAATGTATTGACAATAAAGTGAAGCCTCTTTTTCTGTGATGCAATATTGTATCACCAAACCTATCACCATTTTCTTCTTTTACCTTAATATTTTCCAAAGCTTGCTCTTATAGATACATTAAAACAAAGTTTTGTTTTGGGAAAGGATAAGTTCAAACCAATTCATTCATAAATGTGTGAGAAGATGAGTTAATAGGAAATTTACTCTAATGCCCCCTTTATCCATGACACAACATAGGCCTACTATCACCAAACAGCACAAGCTTTACAATAAATACACTCAGATAGACACCCACTAGTAGAATTTCTGTCTGTGGAATGTGATTCTATTTTTGGACCATTTGCACTGTCCAAAATTTAGGCTACATGACTTGACCGCATGACCTGCATGACCCAATTGTGAATGGCAAATTACTACTCAGATCTCTTTTTTATTTAAGACTTGTTTAATACTTGATTTTTTGCTTAGATCATACATGCCATCTATTTTATATTATGACACATTTGACACGTAGACTATTCTATTTGTCATTTAGATCTTTTTGTCTTGTTTGGGAGGAACTATTTTCGTTGTGCGGTTTGTAAAGTACATCTAAAGTACATTAAAGCATGATAAAATAAGAGAGCCATGCTCTCTAAAAACCAAGGGATATTTCTCAGTAATGGTTTAATTCCTTTGCCAGTGTCTTTTATTTTGCCTGATATAATTACAGTCCTAGAGACCAAATTGTTTCATGGACTCAGAACATTTGTCTGGTCTTGTATAATCGCAGGAACAAAATTTTATTTCTGTTTCATTCTTTCCCAAGAACCTGAATTTGGAAAGGGTTAAGCCAAAGAATAATCCTGCACACACAAAAAACAAGAGATATTTCTCAGTAATGGTTTAATTATACCCCCCACAACCAAGTTATACTGGAATCAGGTTGTCCGTCCGTCTGTCCGTCCGTCCGTCCGTCCATCCGTAGAAATAATTTTGTGTCCTCTTCTCCTCCCACAGTTTTGGACCGATTTTGCAGAAATTTTAACAGGTTGTTACCTATCATATGAAGTTGTGCACCTGCAATTTTCATCTTGATCCAGTCAGTAGTTTAAGAGTTATGCCACTTTGAACTTTAGCACTTTTTCAGTGACAAGGCGCTGGTGGTGGGTATTTGTCCGCTTTGCGACAGTTCTAGTTCCTTTGCTAGTGTCTTTTATTTTCCCTGATATAATGACAGTCCTAGAGACCAAATTGTTTCATGGACTGGGAACATTTGTCTGGTCTAGAAAAGATTTCTTGTTAAATCACAGGGAAATCTCATTTCTATTCTATCCTTTCCCGGGTCAAATCTAAAGAATTCACAGTGTTGATACAGCTTCCTAGTTAAGAGTCTGAGATGAAAATTAAAGAAAACTAAAACAAAACCAGTTGACTTCAATGAGAATTAATTCATATTTATAAAGATCTTTCCCAAAACAGAATTTCAATTTGAAATATGCTGCTGATGGCAAAATGTTACTTGGTAAAGATAGGATTTCTGAGCAAAATGGTATACGAAATATTGAGCCAAAAGGAGAAATTGCTGATTCTTCTTCTTCTCTTGCCTCAATATTTTCCGAAGTCTTATCCATGTGGGATTTCAAAGCAATGTCTTGTTAGCTCCACTGGCCGAAGGCCAGCGGGGCTTATGTCATGGCCCTGTGTCCGTCGTGCGTCTGTGCGTGCGTCCGTGCGTGCGTAAACAATTTTCAAACATCTTCTTCTCCAAAACTACTGGACCAATTTCAACCAAACTTCACCAGAATCATCCTTGCATGAATCTCTACCAAATTTCTTCAAAGAAATAAAATCCGTGCAGAACTTGAATTTTAATTAATTTAAGTTTAAATTTTCAAAAAATCTTTAAAAATTCTTCTTCTCCAAAACTACTGGACCAATTTCAACCAAACTTCACACGAATCATCCTTGCATGAATCTCTACCAAATTCCTTCAAAAGAATAAAATCTATGCAGAACTTGAATTAAAATTAATTTAATTGAATTGAATTTTCGAAAATTCTTTAAAAATTCTTCTTCTCCAAAACTACTGGACCAATTTCAACCAAACTTCACAGAAATCTGCCTTGCATGAATCTCTACTAAATTCCTGTAAAAGAATAAAATCCGTGGAGAACTTGAATTTTAAATAATTTAATTGATTTAAATTTTCGAAAATTCTTTTGAAAAAAAATTCTTCTCCAAAACAACTGGACCAATTTCAACTAAACTTTACAGAAATGTTCCTTGCATTAATCTCTTCATAATTCCTTCAAAAAAATAAATTCTATGTAGAATTTAAATTTTAATTTATTTAATTAAATTAAATTTTCGAATAATCTTTAAAAATTCTTCTTCTCCAAAACTAATGGACCAATTTCAACCAAACTTTACAGAAATGATCCTTGCATTAATCTCTTCTTAATTCCTTCAAAAAAAAAAAATCTATGTAGAACTTAAATTTTGATTAATTAAATTAAATTAAATTTTCGAAAAATCTTTTTTTTCCAAAACTACTGGAACAATTTTAACCAAACTTCACACGAATCTTCCTTGCATTTATCTCCTCTAAATTCCTTAAAAAAATAATTTCCGTGTAGAACTTGAATTTAAATAAAATTTAATTAAATTGAATTTTCGAAAAATTGTTAAACAATCTTCTTCTCCAAAACTACAGGACCAATTTTAACCAAACTTCACAGGAATCTTCCTTGCATGAATCTCTTCCAAATTCTTTCACGATCGGACGAAAAGCATGGCCGTTGTGGGCTAGGCTTTTTTTAGCTCACCTTAGCACGAAGTGCTGAGGGTGAGCTATTGTGATCGCTCACCGTCCGTCGTCCGTCTGTCCGTCTGTCCGTCCGTCCGTCTGTCTGTCCACAATTATTAAAAAATCTTCTCCTCCCAAACTATAAGGTCTAGAGCCTTGAAATTTTGTATGTAGTATTGTCTCAATGCCCTCTACCAAAATACTTCAAATAATTGTGCTTATAGAAAAATTGGCCCTATGTTGTGGGGTTTAAGGTTTCACACTGAAACACAGTTTTCTCAAGGACTATTTGGCCTAGAGTCTTGAAATTTTGCATGACTTTACATCTCATAGACCTCTAACAGAATACTAAAAATCATCACATTGCAAGGAAAGAAACCCTATGTTATGGGTTCTGGAATTTTCAAGTGAGGTATTGTTTTGACCAGGTAGATTTTATCACATATCGTTGGTGGGGAGTCAAATCCTCGTAACTACAGCTTGAATAAGCTGGAGTTACGAGGTTTTGACTCCCCACCGGCGATATCATATCCCTATTATCAGATTATGCAGATCATAATATCTGATAAAGAATGCATATGGAGCTACAGATAAAAGGAGGTAAATCATTCTATATTTGATGTTTAAAATCTGAACGCTTTGTTATGGGTACTCATTTGAATAGTCTTGATTTAAGAATTCAAATGAATACCCTCAACATAGGGTGTTAAAATATTAAAAAGATATTTTATGATTCTGAAAGCCATTACCCTCTTTTACCTGTATCCCTGAGGCACCTAATCCACTTGTAGTCCATGGGCCCATAACCGAAACCCTCCCCCCCTAGTGGGATTTTTGAAGACCTATATTTTCTTGAAGCTTATGATGTATAGTAATGAATTCAGGTTGTTGTTCAATTTAAAAGTGCTGGATAAGCAAATGGCGGGCTCGTTACCATGGCAACCGTCCATTTTTCTACAATCCAGCGCTTGGATCAATTAATTGCAATAAAATTACTTATTTTTATCATAGATCTTTCAAAATAGTTTTAAATTATTACCAAGATATTTCTCTCACAACAAAGATATTTTTTAGAAAATTTGCTAATTTGCATATTCATGAATATTAATGAGAAAGTAAGAAAATGTGTTTAATTTGCTAAAATCAAGACTTTACTAGTGAATTTAAACCTCCCTACCAGGTAGGATTTTTGAAGATCTATATTTTCTTGAAGCTTATGATGTATTTCCATACATTCACTTTGTTATTTGATTTAAAAATGCTGGATAAGCAAATAGTTGGCTTGTTACCATGGTAACCACCCATTTTCATTCGTTCCGGCGCTTGGATCAATTAATTGCAATAAAATTACTTATTTTGGTCAGAAAACATTGAGGCTAGTTTTATAATGTTGTCATTACATTTCTCTCACAACCAAATGATTTTTCAGAAATTTTGCTAATTTGCATATTCATGAATATTAATGAGATTGTGGAAAATATGTGTTTAATTTGCAAAAAGACGACTTTACTAGTTTACCAGTGAATAGAAACCCTTCCCACCATGTTGGATTTTTTTAAGACCTATATTTTCTTGAAGCGCAGGAAACATATTAATGAATTCAGGTTGTTGTTTGATTTAAAAGTGCTGGATAAGAAAATGATAGGCCTGTTACCATAGCAACTGCTCATTTTCCTACGTTTCAGTACTTGGATCAATTAATTGCAATAAAATATTTTAAAATACTTATTTAAGATATATATTTATTTTGGTAATAATACATGAGACTAGTTTTAAAATTTTAAATAGACATTTTTCTTGAAATCATTTTTATTTAGCTAATTTGCATATTCATGAATATTAATGAGAAAGTAGAATTGTGTGTTTAATTAGCTAAAACAAGGCTTTTCTATGGAATAAATATGCTGAGAATATACGTTTTTATAATGCTTAATGTTTCAAATGAATAAGAACACTAATAGATCAATAATAAGTTCATAAACCATTCATCAGCTGCACAGAACAAGCAAATACGGGCTTATTTGCATTCACAATTACATGTATTTGCATACTTTTCTCTAAATGACAAATAAATTCTCAAATATTATCTAATAATGTTAATGACTTTCATTTTTGCATCTTTTTCCCTAAATTGTTTACTTGTTGTGTTTGAAAACTAAAATTTCATGATTTATCCATTAAAAGGGAGGATCTTAACAATATATTATGCTCTGAAAAATTACCGTATAAATGGCAATAAAATTCCATTTAGCGCAAATGACATGCTGAAAACTTTAACCTGCTTTCTTTGATTTTTTTCTATGTGAAATACAGTTTTCTTTTACACAAGAAACTTTATTTTGTAAAAGTTAAGTACTAAAAAGCGTTTTAATAATGAATTCCCATTGGAGTACATGTATGGTTACCTTTGATTTATACCATTTTTGCCTTGTAATGCATGCTTTTTTACATTTTGCTCCAAGTTTAAACTTAACAATACTATCGGAGACATGTTGTGTAGTAGAGAAATCTTCCCAACCACTTCTATTGATTGGAATGCTATTTTACAGGAACACAGTTTACCAAATATATTCTAATAAGCGATAGTTGAAACTGGTCAATTTCATATTTGCACTGTCATGTGCATTAATTGATGATTTAAAATTGCCTATAACAGCAACTGAATTATTAATTTCTTTATCAAATTGCATTCGAGTGACATTGTTTTACACCTTTATAATTCAGAATACTTATATTTGATGATATAAACAGTTATAAATTGTACATATGTACCTTATTGGTTGGATACCAGTACTTCGAAGACACTTCATTTGTGAGGAATCCTCGTATTCGTGAAACAAAATGTTGTTTTGAAAGATTTAGTTTAAATAGCAAACACAATTTCTGTTGATTATGATGAGAGGGAAACATCATATTCCAACTTCTAGTGTTGTAATATGTCGCTTGCCGAAGATTTGAAATCCTTCGTTTTGTTATCAGTTTTTAGCTCCACTGGCCGAAGGCCAGCGAGCTATTGTCATGGCGGTGTGTCCGTCGTGCGTGCGTCCGTGCGTCCGTGCGTCCGTTAACTTTTTCTTTAAAAATCTTCTCCTCTCAAACCAGTGGGCCAATTTTGACCAAACTTTGCAGGAATGTTCCTTGGGTGACCCTTTACTTAAATTGTTCAAAGAATTTTGATTGGTCCATAAATGTGGGCGTGGCAGGGCGGGGCTTATCAGACTTAGAGAAATCACAAAATAATTCTTTAAAAATCAACCATTTGGCCAACTTTGACCAAACTTGGCAGAAATGTACCTTGGGTGACTCTTTACTTAACTTGTCAGTGAAATTTTGATTGGCCTATAAATGTGGGCGTGGCAGGGCGGAGCTTATCAAATTTTGAGAAATCACAAAATAATTCTTTGAAAATCTTCTCCTCTCAAACCAGTTGGTCAATTTTGACCAAACTTTGAAGGAATGTTCCTTAGGTGACCCTATACTAAAATTGTTTAAAGAACTTTGATTGGTCCATAAATGTGGGCGTGGCAGGGCGGGGCTTATCAGACTTAGAGAAATCACAAAATAATTCTTTAAAAATCAACCATTCGGCCAATTTTGACCAAACTTGGCAGAAATGTACATCGGGTGACCCTTTACTTAGATTGTTCAAAGAATTTTGATTGGTCCATAAATGTGGGCGTGGCAGGGAGGGGCTTATCAGACTTAGAGAAATCACAAAATAATTCTTTAAAAATCAACCATTTGGCCAACTTTGACCAAACTTGGCAGAAATGTACCTTGGGTGACTCTTTACTTAACTTGTCAGCGAAATTTTGATTGGTCTATAAATGTGGGTGTGGCAGGGCGGGGCTTATCAAATTTCGAGAAATCACAAAATAATTCTTTGAAAATCTTCTCCTCTCAAACCAGTTGGTCAATTTTGACCAAACTTTGAAGGAATGTTCCTTAGGTGACCCTATACTTAAATTGTTTAAAGAACTTTGATTGCTCCATAAATGTGGGCGTGGCCAGGCTGGGCTTATCAGACTTAGAGAAATCACAAAATAATTCTTTAAAAATCTACCATTCGGCCAATTTTGACCAAAATTGGCAGAAATGTACATCGGGTGAGTCTTTACTTAACTTGTTCGTGAAATTTTTATTAGTCCATAAATTTGAGTGTGGCAGGGCCGGGCTTATCTGACTTAGAAAAATCACAAAATAATTGTTAAATTCTTTAAAAATCAACGATTGGGCCAATTTCAATTAAACTTGGTAGAAATGCACCTTAAGTGACCCTATACTTAACTTGTTCATGAAATTTTGATTGGTCCATAAATGTGGGCATTGCAGGGCGTGGCTTATCAGAATGGGAGAAATCACGAGAAATTCTTAAAATCAACCATACTTTGTTACTTTCGACCATACTTTGTTATTCAATAATACTTTGTTAGTAAAATTTTAATTGGTCTATAAATTTGGGTGCGGCAGGGTAGGGCTTATCAGAATATGACAAACCATGAAAAAGTTCTTTAATTAAACATAAATCTTTATTAGGTCAAATCTTAGAAAAACCTTGTATGCCCTTCAGAGGTCATATTTTCTGCCCAGTCAATCTGAAAAGAGGTCAGAGTGATTGTTTTGATGAAATCATTGAAGGATTGAAATTGGGTCACTGGGGTTGAAAACTAGGTCAAGCGGTCAAATGTTAGAAAAAAACTGTTTTTTGTCCAAAAATGGGTGCATGGCAGGATGGGGCTTATCAGAAATCATTAGAAAATTTTTCATTGATTGCCGCTTCTGTAATCACTGGACATATTATGAGTGTACTTTGCCAGAATGTTCCTTAGGTGACTTTTTGCAATTTTTAGCTCCACTGGCCGAAGGCCAGCGAGCTATTGTCATGGCGTTGTGTCCGTCGTGCGTGCGTGCGTCCGTCCGTCCGTGCGTCCGTCCGTTAACTTTTTCTTTAAAAATCTTCTCCTCAGAAACTACTGGATGTATTTCAACCAAACTTCACAGGAATGATCCTTGGGTGACCCTTTCTCAGATTCCTTCAAAGAATTTTGATCGAACCAGAATAACCTGAGTTATCTGCCCTTGAATGTCAAAAATAGCTGGTTTTGACTTTATTTTTACTCTAAAATCTACAAATATCAACTAATCAAGACAAAACTTGGACAGAATATATATAAGCATAATATCCTGCCTGGGTATAATTTTTAGCTTGATCGGAATTATATATCATGAGTTATGTGCCCTTGAATTTGACAAAATTGCCATTTTCAACTCTATTTTGACTTTGATTTCACTCTAGCAACTACAAATATTGACAAATCTAAACAAAACTTTCACAAAATGTTGGTGACTATAAGATCTTGCCTTGGTGTAATTTTCAGCTTGTTTACATTTGTCAAAAAATGTGGCCATGGCAGGGAGGAAGGGGCTTATCAGACTTAAAGAAATCATAAGAAAATTCTTAAAAAATCAACCAGTGTGCCCAATTGAACCAAACTTTGCAGGAATGAGCCTTTAGTCATTCTTTTTAAAATTTGTTCACAAATTTTTATATTTGTCAAAAAAATGTGGCTGTGGCAGGGAGAAAGGGGCTTATCAGACTTACAGAAATCATAAGAAAATTCTTTAAAAATCAACCATAAGGCCAATTGTAACCAGACTTTGCAAGAATGTTCTTTGAGTCTCTTTTCAAAATTTATTCACAAATATCAAGATTTGGCTGCCCCTGTGTAAGGCTTACAAGAAATCGTGGGATAATTCTTCCACTTTAACCAGTGGAGCGATTCAGGCCCTCCTGGGCCTCTTGTTTAGATATGCTTGTGCATTTCTTAATGCATTTCAAACATCTCCACCACAAATTAGTTTTTGGAATTCTGACTTTTTGGACGACTAGCTATGAATAACACATATAAGCAATTTCCAATCAACCAAGGAATCCGCGATTTATATATGTCATTATATGTGCACAAACTTGTCTAAATATACGGTTATTAGAAAGCCTTTTCACAAAAAAAGGAGAGCCTGCTATGGTTCGACACTTGTATTGAAAAGGGACTGAGGGTAAAACATGCATGATGAGTTTACTGGTCTTCTGTACAATCTTATTCTCAAGTAAAATATCGTAGTTGGGGGGGGGGGGGGGGGGGGGGGGCGGGGGTTATAACGCGACAGAGAAACTTAAGAAGATGATGCTCGATCTGAAGACAAAGTTGCAACCACTGTCGATGGTATGTGTCATAAATTCACAGATCTGATATACTTGCTGAGCGAATTAAAGTAAGAGATTGCCCATGCATTATCTTTTTCAAGATATTGCTTGGTCGCAAAAGGATGCACAAATTTACAGACTGTTGGGTCTAAAATTCCAAAGAGTACATGTTGCATTCTCATGAACGAAAAAAAGGTCCAGGGGCCTGTTTCATCAAAACATTTAAGTCGTATTTTTGACTTACCGACGATTTACGACAAGTTTAGGGTAAGAAAAGTGTTTCGCCATTCTATTAAAAGCTGGGTTATGCGATTGTTGTTTTAAGCGAGTTTTAAGACATTGGTAAGTCAATACTGATGAAATAGGCCCCAGAGTCCTAGGTACGTTGGTATGGAATCCCAAGGGCCAAGAAAATTATTCAATGTTTTACAGACAATGTTCAGTATTCAATGTTTTGGGACAATTGGGGGGTTGCAATAAAATATTTTGTTGGACATATTGCCCAAGAAAGGTACAATTAACGAAGCATACTATGCCAAGTTGCTAGACAATCTGAAGCAGACCATACGTGAGAAACGTAGCGGCAAACGCTCAAAATGTGACCGCTGCTTGCATCTGAAAATTACATTAGTATACAATGGCCATAGTACAATGGATGCTGTCGAGAAAAATGGGTATCAATTTAGATCTCTCCCTTCCTTTCCACATGACCTTGCTGCTGTCGACTTCTTTCCTAAAAAGGACACGAATGGTTGCAATTTTAAGTCTCATGAAAGAAGTTATTAATGCAGTTTAGTTGTGGTTCTTTGGAAAGTTCTCGGACTTCTTTACTTCTGGACTGATGTCACTTGACCACCTTTAACGTTGATTAATTTGAGTTTAACTTCTTTTTCAACTGCTATGGTCATATCGTTTGGTCAAAGCGCATAGGCCTGGGTGGAAAGTATTTCAAGAGAAAAGATGTCGATCTAAACATAAAAAGTTAGGTCAGTAATTCATTGATCCATGCTCGTATTTGAGCATTTAGACAGATTACATAAAATACATATTATTGTATTGTATCATATGTCATGTAAATTAACAGTGAAGAATCCATTTTTAGCGTGGCAAAAGTGTTGATATTGGTGTTTTGTATTAAACATATCCACCCCACAAAAATGAGCTTAAACGCTTCATGACCAAAATAAGCCTTAATGTCTTTTTACCCTCTATAACACGTATTATCCAAAGCGTCCCTTGTCCATGTAAGACTTAAAACCTTCATGCAAAAAGATGCTAATGACGTACTCCAATATGGACTTATTATCAAAGAATCGGGGACATGGTTTCTGTCAAAGAGGGAAAATGCTTATCTCTCCCAGAAAATAATCAATTTGGATTTTCTTCTGTACTTAATTTACGGGATTGGGGATTTATTACCATTTATACGGTAATTAGGACCGTTTTGGAAATATATATTTTCAAGGTTATGCCATTTATTTACTTGTTGAATCATGTAGTTTTAATAAGAAGTTTAAATACATTTGAAAATACAATATTAAGTGCAGAAGATTTGCAGAAAAGAAAAACATTTACATCATTTTTGCATATTTGAGATTTTGGCGGCCATTTTGAAAATTAAAAAAAAAAATGACAAAAAGCCTATTTTAAGCATGGCAACACTTTTAGATTTAATATACTCAATTTTCCTAAGAAATGATTTCATTTACATACAGAACATGATTACAAATTATAGGGCAGTGATATTTCGATATTTAGTCAAGTGGTCATTTTGCGGCGGCCATCTTGCAAAATCATTTGAAATGTCGAATATATTCTAAAATGTCGATAGTCAACACTTTGACTTTTATTACAAGGCATCTAATAAACACTTTAAAACAAATTCTAGCAATTATTTGCTGTGGAAATGGTTTTCAAATGCAAAGTAAATATAAACAAAGGCAATATCTATACTATTTTTCTCTTTTTTTACATATTCAAGGGGCATAATTCGTGCTAATTTTGGTGTAAAATTATCTTTTACTATTTAACGATATGAATTGATAAAATCTATAAGCATTTTGGTCATTTGCGCTTAAATTTGGGTTATTTTGGATCCCATGAATGTGTATAAGGTGAGTTATAAACAAGTATTTTTTGTAATTCAAGGGGAGATAATCAATCGTTCCGCATATGCTTATCCAGCACTTATATATCAAACAACAAGTTGCATTTGAAAGGGAATTCATCAAGCTTTACAATGATATAGGTGTCATAAAATCCCGGTAGGGGGGGACCTAGGGTGTAGCCAGCCCACGGACTATTGTGTTTGTTTAGGGATCAACTAAATACTTTAACCCTTTCCTGGAAAGACCTTGTTTTGAAGTCCCTATTAGAAAAGGCTTTGGAAATTAATGAGTCAAATGAAGAAAGTGCTGATTCTCCTTTTACCTCAATATTTTATTTTATTCAATATTTTATATGCTAGTTTATTGTAAACGAATCCTATTTGTACCGCTGTCAATTTTGTATTCTGAACTTTCAAATTGCGACAGTCTATTTCCTTTCTTTACCTTTCTGTATGGGAAAGCATTATGCCCTTTCTCTACCATACACAGGTTTGCCTCACCGACAGAAAAGGCTTGTAAATGATATGGTAAAAGAAGAAAATTTTGATAACTTGATAGCCTGTGTTGTCTCATTTTGCCTCATCATTTTCTCTGCATTTTTATACATGAAGAATGCAGTCTTTATCAACACCTGTTTTATCATCTACAGCAGCTTTTAATTATGTCTGCTCTTATGTTATGTTGTATGGAAAAGGTTTAACCATAACCAAATCCTTACTGTTCAATGAATATTTCCCCTATGTTGTGGGTTCCATATAAATGATAGAGGGCAATGTTTGACAATCTTTTCAACTTGTTAAGGCCTGAAGATAATTTTTTTGCCTCGTTTAAGAACTTTTAGAATTATTCCTATGCTTTAGGCTCTTGCATTTTGTACAGAAAAAAGTGCATATAAGTTGTGTGTGTCATATTCTTTTGTTCAACAGATTAGTTCAAGTTATCATTTCGCTTTGAAAATAAGCTCTACCATGAGGTATTCTAGATTTGAAAAAGCGGGAACAGGTTTAAAATTGTCTTAGAATTTCCAAACTTTCTATGGTTTCTAAATATTATAGCCTGATGACATCTTTCCAAGATTAATGCTTCAATTTGTCTATGTGCAATGGAAATTCAGCAATATGTTGTGGATTTTCTGGTTTAAATACAGATATAGGGAAAAATCTTTGACAATCTTTTCCCAAATTGTGCTTTGAAATTAAGTGTGTACCATTGTCATATGACTCCTTTTCAAAATCCTCGGAGATTTAAAAGGTTTGTTAAAAAGTATGTCTCAGGTGCTCTAAGGTGAGCGATATAGGACCATCTTGGTCCTCTTGTTATGTATATGTTGGAGACAGTAAATTCAATTGAATGACATTTTACATATTTTGGTCTTTCTTGATAGAAAACATTGTGGGAAATGAAGAAATTGCTTGCCAAATGTTTGCCAAAGGCATTAATCAGAGCCATTGTGTGGGACTGTGTTTACATTTGAAATGTGGATATTATCATCAATTTCCGTTAGCACTGATTCCAACGAAATTGCAAGAAGTATTTGGTATCCAGTAATGGATAGAAAAGGTAAAGTGACAGAGGAGAAAGTGAACAGACAAGAATTTGTCTGCAGACAGACAGGATGGACCAACAAAGGGGCATTTTAAAACAAAACAAGACACAAACTATTTGCCATATAAAAGTTTATTTTACAAACATTTGTAATTTTAAATCTAACACATGCATTCATCCAGACATCAAAAAAGGACATAATTAACCTATTACCATACAACAAAATTTTGGACTTGTTCAAATTTAAAGATGTTTCAGACGAGAATTTGAAGAGGGTGTAATTTCACATTTTTTGGTCTTTTGGTGTAGAAAATTTTATGGGAAATGAAGAAATTGCTTGTCACAGTTTCTTCTTTTTAGCTCACCTGAGCACAAAGTGCTCAAGGTGCGCTATTGTGGTTGCTCACCGTCCGTCGTCCGTCCGTCCATCTGTCCGTCCGTCCGTTCACAAGTTCTTTAAACATCTTCTCTTCCCAAACCATTGGGGCAATTTTGACCAAACTTGGCAGGAATGTTCCTTGCGTGACCCTTTTGAAAATTTGTTCGCGAATTTTTGATTTGTCAAAAAATGTGGGCGTGGCAGGGTGGGGCTTATCAGACTTAGAGAAATCACAAGAAAATTCTTTAAAAATCAACTAATGGGCAAATTTGAATCAAACTTGGCTGGAATGTGCCTTGAGTCACTCTTTAAAAATTTATTCACAAATTTTTACAATTGACAAAAAATGTGGCCGTGGCAGGGAGGAAGGGGCTCATCGGACTTGGAGAAATCATAAGAAAATTCTTTAAAAATCATCCATCGGGCCCAATTGTACTAGACTTTGCAGGAATGTTCCTTGAGTCACTCTTTTCAAAATTTGTTCACAATTTTTACAATTGACAAAAGATGTGGCCGTGGCAGGGAGGAAGGGGCTTATCGGACTTGGAGAAATCATAAGAAAATTCTTTAAAAATCAACCATTGGGCCCAATTGCACTAGACTTTGCAGGAATGTTCCTTGAGTGACTCTTCTCAAAATTTGTTCACAAATTTTTACAATTGACAAAAAATGTGGCCGTGGCAGGGAGGAAAGGGCTTATCGGACTAATAGAAATCATAAGAAAATTCTTTAAAAATCAACAATTGGGCCAATTTGAACCAGACTTTGCAGGAATGTTCTTTGAGTCACTCTTTTCAAAGTTTGTTCACAAATTTATACATTTGACCAAAAATGTGGCCGTGGCAGGGAGGAAGGGGCTTATCGGACTTGGAGAAATCATAAGAAAATTCTTTAAAAATCAACCATTGGGCCCAATTGTACTAGACTTTGCAGGAATGTTCCTTGAGTCACTCTTTGCAAAATTTGTTCACAAATTTTTACAATTGACAAAATGTGGCTGTGGCAGGGAGGAAGGGGCTTATCAGACTTGGAGAAAGCATTAGA
Source organism: Fragum sueziense (assembly GCA_963680895.1). Lineage (NCBI taxonomy): Eukaryota > Metazoa > Mollusca > Bivalvia > Cardiida > Cardiidae > Fragum > Fragum sueziense. The sequence continues at coordinate 2,030,773 of OY804606.1, forward strand.
AAATTACTTAAAAATTAAACCTTTCCTATTTCTCTTATCAGTTTCTCTTATCTGTTGCTCTGGCTGGCCCAATGTTTATCTTACATAAACAAATAAGAATGGATTAGCCTAGCTTATCAGATGATGATCTTTCTCTTTATTCTTTCAAATAACAGACAAAATCTTGTTAATTGTGCTAATATCATAAATGATCAGTCTCTAACAGATCAGTATGCTTTGAAAATTAGCCATATGTTGTATATTGCGAAATCATGAAATGGTTATTGAAAAAGAACCCCTCATCATTGTGGAAATTCATACCCAATTTACAGGATCGATTGGAACAAAATTATTACTGGCGAAATGGCCACGAAGTGGCCTTTCGTCCGTCTATAGATTGAAATTTAAACGGAAACAAAAATGTCGGAAACCCTCTGTTTTTTTCAATGTTAATTGAATGGAAAAATCAGAGGGTTTCCGTGAAATTTCGGGCGGGGGGGAAGGGTAATTTCGCATTTTTGGACACGAGTGCCCCTGGCTTTTAACGTCATTTTTACAGCAATTACCTGATAATCCCCTTCCTAAACGCTATCAAAACAACCTGTCAGACGCAGTGGATCAATTAATATCGATATAAACAAAGCTCTTGAATTGTGTGTGAATTTAAGAAATACAACAACAAAGGTAAAATTTAACTAAAGACCTAAGCGAAGTCGACCTATGCTAGCTCACGTGTTAACGTTCTTGAATCGATAATTCATGACAGATCAGCGGCCATCTTGTTTCGTTTGCAAATATACCGGCAACAACAATTTTGGCTGCATTCACCATGGAGTAACATACTGCGCGATAATATGAAGTGGTGTGACACCACAAAGGATGTGTAGATTTCTTACCGGAAGTAATCAACAGAAATGGGCCGAAGAAATCAGTGCAAACGGCGGGTTCCCAAACGACTTCGAGAAGTTTGTGTATGTGTAAGTGTCAAAATCTATGGATTTTCAATATCTCAGTTATATTTCAAACCTGTCATATTGGTTTCCAGTAGCAAATGAGTTTCGTACCAAATAAGTTTCGACCGATCAAGTTGTAGTCTGGTCTTGTAACAGTAAGTTTGGTCTCGTTACAGTAAGTTAAGTAGTCTGGTATTCGAAAATGTGTTCATTTGCAAACGAAGCATCAGCTATCAACTGCGTGCATTAGCTAAACCATAATTTTCGGTGATTATTTTTAACATTATTTTGTCTGCATTGGATTGCTGTAGAAAAAGAAAACATTCCATGTTTTCATGTCTCCATTCATCATTTATTTTTAGCAGGCCCGTAGGAATGGGGGGGGGGCTTAGTTGCAATAATGTAACCGAAACCATTTTGAATTATGAAATAATAACAAGTTTAGCGGTCTTTATTGCGCAAATAAAACCCGATGTGCGACGGACTACATATGTAGGTAAAAACCGAGGCGCAAAGCGCCGAGGTATTTGCCATAACATGTAGTCCAGAGCACAGAGGTTTTTATTGCGCAATAAAGACCGCTTAACTTGTTATTATCTCCATTATAACACTCAAAATAACAAAACCCACATTCGAAATGTGTTATTTTGTGAAAATTCTGCATGAACTAGTTTTCGGCGTAGGAAACGCATTGGCGGTCAAGTGACATCATCGATGACGTCATTTGACGTTTCCTTGACGTTACGTGACGTTTTGGCGCATACACAAAGCATAATTACATAGAGTCATTATTGGTCAAATAAAACCCGATGCAGTTCTTCTTTCGCTATATATGGATTTTATGGAAACATGTTATAATGACAAACAAATACCCATCATCAAGTTTGTGGCTACGATATCGCAGCTAGGGGGGGGGTAGTCCTATCTATAAGCCCTGGCATATAGGGGGGGGGGGCTAAGCCCCCCAAATGTTGTCCATAAATGCCGAACCCCCCCCCCCTTCCCAGCCTTCCCAGTGGGCATCTAGGGGCAGGGTTGTGCCTAGGTCAGAATTTTATGGGGACACAGGTGTCCCTGTACCTACAAATCATGAGGACATTGGAAAATTTTGGGGGACAAGCTAAAGTAACAACTATTTTAGTCATGATTTTAAACAAGTCTTGCATTTCATGTTGACATCAGTCTCGCTCAACCACGGACATTTTACCAACCAATTCTTATAGAACTTTTGTTCCTTGCGTTTGATTTGTCTCTGAGAAAGATGATTGATGCATTTGGCTGTCTGCATCGGCAGACGACACAGTATCGGGTGTTTTATCCCCCATTCATCGATTTCACATCGTCTGCCAGGGTTTTTTTTTACTAAGATATTGGGGCCGAATTTCGGCCCCTTCCCCTCTGGGAATTTTTCCCCTAAATTGTAATTTTCCCCTCATAAATCAATGTTTCAGCCTTTTGAATGTTCTCCCATGGGAGTATTTATGTTAATAATCAAAGATCTTCAGTTTATCAGCTTATAAATTGCTATCCAAATCTTTTTCTTTGTGTTTTCTAAAATATTTGAAGCATTTTCAGTATTCAAGCAAAAAATATGCTTGAAAATTTTTCCCCACAAGGACTCGTTCGACGCATTTTTCCCCAAATGAAGGGCCCGGGCCCCTTCCCCTAACCGTAAAAAGAACCCCTGTCTGCTATCTTTCTAGAACTCAGCTCAAATGATCATAAGGCTAAGATGTTTATGTTAATCTATAGCCAATAGCAAATATATTGAGGACAGATGAGAAATTGCATTTGTATGTGTAAATGTATTGAATTACCATGACTTAACATGATTTCTATATTCATTTCAGCTATAAAACAAGAATCTACATGGGTTGGTTCAAGTTATTTAATAGTAATTATGCAGGCCTAATTGTGAGGCCAAGAACCAGACACATTTCAAGTGAGTTGATTTGTTGTTTACCATTTTAACCCTTTCTCAACCAACAAACTTTTAGAGTGATCCACTTCAAAAACACACAAATGACAAAATGGAAGGTATTCAAGATAGAATTTGTGTGAAATATGGCAAAGAAAATATTGAGACAAAAGGAGAAACTGCTGGTTATCAGTAGTTTCTTCTTTTGTTTCAATGTTTTCCCAAGCCATTTCTATTAGGGACGTCAAAACCAGGTCTTGTTTGGGAAAGGGTTAAGTTTATCTTAGTAAAAGAGTACAAAACATGGCAAAGTTAAACACATTACAGCAATATTGCACATACTTAGTTATCAAATAGGAAAAAAGACTCCCTTATCTAAATAATTTTAGTGAGTTTGTATATGTATAGATTCTGATAATTCTGATAAAATAGCACTAGGTCTGTTCAATCACTAACTCTTACTGGACTGTCTGTTAATAAATTGCTGAGTGTAACGCTGCACGTCTAGGAGGAATTATAGTGTTTGAAATGAGATATCATGTTACATAATTATGTTAAATGGACAGGTCTGTTGCTGCCCACTGCAAATGCTGATCAGGGAACACTTCAGTTGTGGATACTTACTCATATGATAATCATATTTTGGATAAGACGTTTAGCTGAACCTATTTATATAGAACTTTAATTTTTTAGGGTTCAGCACATTTAAAACTACATTTTTTTGTATTTCTGAATCTTAAGAAAATAATATGTCATGAGTTCTAATGAGTTTCAATTCTGTATTTATTGAAAAAGATATATTTAGAACTCAGATATTTTCATGCGCGGATCCAGAGGGGGGTTATGACCCCCCCCCCCCACCTGGAATTTGGCAAAAAAAGGGGTTATAAAAAAGATAACTGGTTATGGCCCATACAAGCAGCGTCATTCGTCTCTGTGTGCCACGACAAACCGTTGTTATATTTAGTCCTTCATGGTATAACATGTATCTGCATGGATCCAGGGGGGGTCATGGGGCCTGACACCCCCCCCCCTGGAATTTGGAAAAAAAGGGGTCGGATCAGAAGAACCCCCCCACCCCCACCCCCCTGGGAAAAATACCAAAAATACCTGGATCCGCGCTTGATTTTATCTGAAAATTTTAGAAAGTTTCTAAGTTTTTCCCTCTCCTGTAAAATATTACAAAATTTAGTTACAATAGTTTTGCACTAAGCCCTCGATTTGCCTTATAACCATCATAAGTGTTGAGATATTATATATGTATTTGACAATTTTGTCAATTTTCATGTTATGAATTTAATATGCATAAATGTATACATGTATTCAATTATCATTTTTGCAGACATGGTGAAATCAGAAAACAGGGGTATGTTGAACAGCTGTATAAAGTCTGGTGGAATGGAATGTGTTTCAGAAAGGCCTTCAATGGTATGCATTTATTCTTTATCCCTGAAACAATCTTGATTTTGTCATGTCATGTACAAAGTTAGATTTTTTCTGAATTATAAAGTATGGTGAAAAACATTACTTTCTAAATAAAGTATACTTAGCCGCACAGTACAAATTGTCTGCAACCTGTTTCAGCATGGATCAGTTTGAAATATTGGTGTTTAGAAAAGGTTGCACAAGTATATATTTACATGTCTAGATCTATGCTCGATTGGAATGTGACAATTTTAATGATGAGTTCACAGTTTACATGTTGAATTGCCCAGGTAGGTAATTAAGCAGCAGGGGTGCAGTATATATATTTTGTAAATAAAATGTTCTGTTCTGTTCTGTATATATTTAAGGGCACATCCCCTGCCGCTTAATGAAACCCACCCTGCATTAAAAGGGATGATTTAAATGGGTAATCACAGCTTTTTAAAGTAATTACAAACTTTTCCAAAAGAACAAGAAGAATTTTACATTCTTCAGTATAAACAATGTAGGATATATCAACAATCAACATTTTCTACTTTTCATTCAATGTTTTGATTTTGAAAATATGCATATCCTTTTTCCTTTTGCAATATATGTATATATATATGAGCCGGGATCTTGAAAAACGCCCCTTAAAGCATTTTAAATAATTGAGTTCCAAGTGCTGGCTGTTGTCAAAAGCAGTCCAATATGCATCCATGCTGCTTTCTTTACGTTACTACAGGTCATGAAGAAGCTATTAGAGAACAACATGGATCCTGATCAGACTGTGCGTATGCACAGGCTGATCTGGATCTATGTTGGGCTCAAAAGCCTTAAGGGACGTTTTTCCAGATCCTGGCTCATATTCATATTGCAGAAAATTTTGTAAAAATACATTGAACTTTTTTTGATGATTTAATTACTGATTTTGTCATCTCATCAGCATCACCTTTGAAATTTTTGATAATATTTTTCATTGCATGTATTGTTGCATTTTGACAAGGCTTGAATTATTGTTAGAAAAGTAGAAAATGCCAGGATGCCAGGAGTTGTGATTTTTAGGGGTCAGTATAAGGCTGAAATGTTACATTTGTTACTTTTGTATAATTGCAGGTTCATAAATCAGGTGCACAGATGACTAAAGATGATGCTGACAATGATGATTACCGGTGTTATAACAGACCAATTGACAATTTGTGGACGTTGTTTGGTCCATACAGTGATTGTTTACAATATCCATGTATAAACATTCAAATTTTAAATCCGACAAAACTCCATCCTGTTTTAACCAATTCAAACATAATGACATATTTTGACAACCTGGTGAAAGGTTTTGAAAACATTGAGGAAAATGAAGAAATGGTTTTGTGACAAGCAATTTTATCATTTCCCACAATGTTTTTTAGCCAGTTAGATCAAAATATATGAAATTTTATTCTCTTGAAATTGTCATCTGCAACATCTTTCAATTTGGGACAGTCTTAAAAAATCCCTCTGGTAATTGGTTACAAATGATATAGTGCAGATAATCAAATTCAATAGAATATCATGTTATGACTTGTAAAAAAACAGCCAAAGTGTCATTCATGTTTATGAAAATTAGAATAAATTTTTAACGTTTTATTTGATTTTTTTTTTCTGGCTATCAGAAAACATACACATTAACCCAAATAAGTCATGATTTTGTCATCCCTGAAAGAAAAAGCTTAAGAAAACATTGAGACAAAAGAAGAAAATGCTGATAACCAGCGTTTTCTCCTTTTCTCTAGATATTTTGTATGCTAAATTGTACCTAAATCCTATCTTTATCAACATTCATTTGATTTTTGCAGGATGTTTCCTATTGGATCACCTCTAAATTCTAGAGTTTGGGAAAGGGTTAAATCAGAGTAATAACTGGTATAGAGATTTGATAGACATAATGATGTTATGCCTGCCAACAGCATATCTTCTGTCCTCTTTATTTCAAGTTGTGCACCGGTCCATGAGAAAACTTTCAACCAAAGTAAATACAGTTTACACTCGTTAAGTCGACATCTGATTTGTCAAATTTCTGCTTAAGAAGTGAAAATGTGGTCCTTGCATCACCAATGGCCATAGGGTATCAATCAGGTTAGACAAATTTGATTATTTTAAAATGAATAAATCTATTGAAATACAGTTGGAAAAGGAGATAATTTGCTCCTTTCGAGCAATTTTCCATTTCCTGCTATATTTTGATAATACACGCACTTGCCTAACAAAAATGAATAAATATCATTAATCAAAGCCGAAAAGAATTGGGATAAGTCAAATTCACGATATCTCGAGCTAAAATGACGTTCCCTACGACTTCGACACAACGAATATTACGAAACGTATTGGAAAACGGCTTACTGTCGTTTGAAGGCAATGCTGAAAACTGTTGAGATGAAGTGAAACATGCTAGTGATAGTGAACTTTCCGAGCGTCTTCAATATATAGGAACTTTTGAAAACCATGGACTGGATGGGAGAAAATGTTGAAAAAAAAACTATGCCTGTTTGCGGTTTTTAGCTCACCTGAGCACAAAGTGCTCAAGGTGAGCTATTGTGGTAACTCAATGTCCGTCTGTCTGTCCGTCCCTCTGTCAACAATTTGGTGTTTACACTGTAGCATCCACAAAAGTTGGCCAATCTTGATCAAACGTGGTCAAAGCAAGTATGGTCATAAGTTCTCGGATGAGTTTGATTATGGGTCTGATCGGACCTGGAAGTCCGAAGTTATGTGTCCTTGAATATATTAAAATTAGCTAGTTTTGACTTTGTTTACGCTCTGGCATCTACAAATATCAGTTAATCATAATAAACTTTGGACACAATGTTGGTGACCATTTGATCTCTCATGAGTTCGATTTCGAGCTTGATCGGAATAGAATGTCATGAGTTATGTGCCCTTGAATTTTACAAAATTGCTGTTTTAACAGTTTTCGACTTTCTTTACACTAGAATCTACAATTATTGATCAAACAAGACAAAACTTGATAACAATTTTAGTGACCATAAGATCTTGCATGAGTTCGATTTTCAGATTGATTGGATAAGAAAGTCATGAGTTATGTGCCCTTGAATTTTACAAAATTGCTGTTTTCTACAGTGTTTGACTGTTTACACTCTAGCGTCTATGAATATTGATCAATCAAGACGAAACTTAGACACAATGTTGGTGACCATTACATCACACGAGAGTGTGATTTTCAACTGGATCGGAATGAAAAGTTTTTTAGTTATGTGCCCTTAAAATTTACAAAATTGCCGTTTTGACCGTTTTCAAATTTGTTAACACTCTAGCACCCACAGTTATTGAGAAAAAAAGACAAAACTTCGACACAATGTTGGTGACAATAAGATCTTGGAGGAGTTTGATTTTCAGTACGATCAGATCAGAAAGTCGTGAGTTAAGTGCCCTTGAATTTGACAAAATTTGCGTTTTCGACTGTTTTTCGACTTTGTTTACTCTCTAGCTTCTACAGTTTTTGACCAATCAAGATGAAACTTGGACACAATGTTGGCCATAAGAACTTGCATGGGTTCGAATCGTTCCCATCGGATCAGATAGTTTAGAGTTATGTGACAAAATTGCCGTTTTCGAATCTAACTACTACAAATATTGAAAGAACAAGGCAAAACTTGGCCATAATGTTAATTACCAAGTCTTGTTCGGGAAAGGTTTAAGGCAGTCCTCCCCCTAATGAGATTCGCATGACGTCGGAATTATTCGGGTTAGGCTGAAATCATTCAGAAGAGGAACCTTCCACTGCTGAATGATTACGACCGCATCCGGATATGTTACGTAACGACGACACTCAGAAAAAACATATGTTTTATGAATCTCAAAATCGCCACATTACGGGTATTCTACCTTAATTAAATATCGATTACTCGTAATCTTTCCTCCCAAAAAAGACAACAATATGTATATTCGGGATAATTCCACGGATTCATTTAAAATTATTGTGTGCAACATCTTCCTATTTGGACCAAAGTCAAATTTTGACGTTTGGGAATGGGTTTATTATGTGGATTTCAAAATTCACACAATTCGTTATGATGTCTGTGTGACAAGTCTGTAAGGTCATTGTTCTTGGTCAAAGACACATGTATGTCAAGGTCATAATTACAGAACCTCATAGACCTATAGACTCTACTCCAAGTTCCAACAGGCATTTGTGCTTCACATGCACGTCTTTTAGTCTAAAACCCTTTGGACTTTGACGAGATAGATCTAATTTTCAAGGAATCGTTTAGGTTGACGTCGACATCCTTTCGCCCGTTTCTAGGCTTTGCCTACTTTCATATTACTTTAATTGTTTCCAAACAGAAAGTCCTTATAAGTTTCATGCCTTTGAATTTGACAAAATTGCCATTATCTTATCACTCTTGTCATCTTGATTCAGGTGAGCGATTTAGGACCATCATGGTCCTCTTGTTTGCTATATGAAACAGTGTAATTTTAAGAAAATTTTAAAAACATTTCTGCTCCTTAATCACATATTTGATTTCATTCTGGTGTAGCATGAATCTTCTTTGAATAGACCTCTATTGTATTCCTTCAAGAAGTTCGTAGTCTAAATGTCTAAAAGCCAGTGGAGCGATACAGGGCCATCTTGGCCCTCTTGTTTTTGGGAAGGGTTGATGCCAAATTTTGTAGAACAGAAATGATATACCTATGCAAATTTTTGTCATGTTTAGAACAATATGCACAAGTGTAGATCCAGGTATTTTTCCCAGGGGTGGGGGAGTCAGATAGAGGTCATACCATGAAGGACTAAATATAACAAAGGTTTGTCATGGCACACAGGGACGAATGATGCAGGTTATTTGGGACATAACTAGTTATCTTTTTGATAACCCCTTTTTTCGCCAAATTCCAGGGGGGTCATGATCCCTGACCCCCCCCCCCCCCCCCCTGGATCTGCGCATGATGCATATTATGCAATTTATTCAAATGATTGAGCCCACAGCTGGGTTGTTAAAACTTGGAACTGTTAGGAAAGAATTTAGAAGGGGAGTTTGGCTGATTTTGCTACTTTATTTTCAGTGGGTAATGTCTGAATTAACTGTTATTATGTTTTCCTATTACTGTCTGCATTGCAGGGCTATGTCTGGCTTAATTGACTTACAATATTCTATATCAATGCACTGAGTTTAGATTCAATAAAGATTATAACAAGAGATTTTAACCCTTTCCCAAACAAGACCTGCTTTTTTGTTCCCATATGAAAAGGCTTGGGAAAAAATGGAGATAAAAGAAGAAAATGCTGATAATCAGCATTTTCTCCTTTTGCCTCAATATTTTCTGTGCCATATTTTACACAAATCCTATTTTTGATAACATCGATTTTGTCATTTTAGGCAGTTTTGGAAGTGAACTGTCATAAAATTTTGTCGTTTTTGAAAGGGTTAATTGACATACAATATCACTGCATTGAGAGTTTAGATTCAATTCACATTATAACAAGAGATTTTAACCCTTTCCCAAGCAAGACCTGGTTTTGACGTCCCTAATAGAAAAAGCCTGGGAAAACATTGAAACAAAAGAAGAAACTGCTGATAACCAGCAGTTTCTTCTTTTGTCTCAATATTTTCTATGTCATATTTCACACAAATTTCATCTTTTGTAACTTCCATTTTGCCATTTGTGGCAGTTTTCAAATAGGACGGGCCTAAAATTTTGCTGTTTGGGAAAGGATTAGTAGAAACAGTTACAGATTGATGAGGATGTTATAGACAAACAATAAGGTTAAAAAATGAAAAAGTTGGCTAGATTCCTGTCTGTCTTTCTCCACAAATCAATACATTCCAAGGGCGGATCCAGGAATTTTTTCCAGGGGGGTCCAAGCCCAATATTTTTTCCAGGGTGGGGGGGTCCAAGCTCAAATTATGGCTTAAAATGCAATAAAATGTAACGTTACAATGAATTTATATAGTCAAAATTCAATTTTCGGCCAATGCCAGGGGGGGTCCGGAAACCAATACCACCCCCCCCTCTAGATACGCCCATGCATTCGCCATACTTAGAATAAAAAGTGAAGGGCAAAAATAAGTTTCCTGTGATCACAGAGCTCTTGCAAAATTTTACCCAAGAGTTTTAAAATAAGATTTTATATTAACTTTCAATAGTTTTGCACCAATTTCTAAATATCCACATACACTTGTTTTGCTTTTAACAAAAAGACTTCGAATTCCCTAGTGGTTTAAACATTTCCCCTGACAAGACCTGGTTTTGATGTCCCAAGTTGCAATAGTTGGGGAAAAGATTGAGAGAAAACTTGAAGAAGATTTCTTCTTTTGTCGAAATGCTATCCATTCTGTAACATACATGATTATGGTCCTTTTAGTAACATTTATTCTGTTATCTGTACCACCTTTGACAATGAAATTTTTGTCGTTTGGGAAAGGGTTAATTGTTTCTTTGCTGTTGTAGAATTATAAAGGTTAGAATATATATATCAATCCTGTATATAAATCTTATTCTCATGCCATTGAACTCGTAGGAACATTTATTTTCAAGTATGTAGCTGTTCATGTAAAAGAAGATAAAAAATAAAATAACAATCTCTAGTTAAATCAATCATTTCTTTGTCTAAAAAAGATGATCTTTAAAAAAATCACATTTCTTAGACAAAAAAATGCAGGGATAATTCTGGCTCTAAAATTGCTTGAGAGAAAATGTCTCATTTAGCCAAAACTTATGAGATAAAATGAATTTTCAGTGAGAGATTTTACCAAATTTCTTACTATTTTACATTTTTCTGTGAGATTTTTTTCCCAATTAGCAAATTTGAGTGAGATTTCTAGCAGAAAAATGAGAGAATTTGCACAAATCTCGCCCCAAAATTATCCCTGAAAATGTAAAAGTCAGGTACCAAGATAATGCCAGAATCAGAAAAACAAAGATATCAGGGCTTGGACAAAGTAGGAACATACAAATCTATTAGGACTATGGCCATGTTGTTGTGGATATCTCATTTCTGTGTCTTGTTTCTGTGAAATCTATTAATTACAAATGTCTGTAACCAGCCTTCTATATCTGATGAGACATTTTTCTCTCTTCTCTGTTTTTGTTTTGGTATATTTCATCCATTGACTATTGTTAACGCCACATCTGTATGGCAGTAATAATGACACATGTTTACATTTTGTTCAAATGTAAACAAAACATTTTTGTATAAAGCATGATTAAATTCTATAAAAGTAGTGACATAAATACTATGAAAATTTAGGTACATAGGTTGAGCAGCCAGTCTTCTGCCATGACGTCTGGAGTTTGAACCCATACAAAATGTAAACATGTGCCATACGATGGGGCGCCAACTGTAGTTCATTGCTAAGATGCAGGCTGGTCTTAAACTATTCAGCCTGCCAAAGCAACCAGAATATTCTGGGATCAGCAAGACAAGACTCAACCCTTTTTAAAAAGTCTTGACATTAAATTTTGTCAAATGAAAATAACAAGTCTGATACCAAGATAATATGTGAGTGTCAGAAAAACAAAGACATCCGTCCATCGGTCCGTACATACATACGTCCACTTTTCTTTCGCAACTCCTAAGTTTCTGGCTAGATCTTTTTGAAACTTGGTTAATGGTAGCACCTCAATTGGTAGATGTGCATGAAGGAAGGATTTGATGGTTCATTGATTTTTGCCTGAGTTATGCCCCCTTAAAACTTAGTCTCTGGGGCGGCATATATTGTGACCATGGTACTCTTGTTAACCCATTCCCATTCATTGACACTTTTTGACGCCCATCAAGAAAAAAAATCCATGTTTCCTTCAAGATTCCCACGATGCTGTTTACTCCAAAAGACAAAAAAGTGGAATGTTTCTTTCACATGAAATTGTTGTCTGTAATGTCTTAGAAATTTGATTAGAATAAAGTTTTACCGTCTGGTAATGGGTAATAATGATAGGAAAAAAAGTAAAGAAAAAAATGATGTAAATCAAGAGCTTCAGACCAAAATGTGGACTTGTTATTATTATCAATGGGGAACGATTTTATCCAGTTATAGAAAGATGACACAATTTTGGACAAACATTAGTATTTCTGTAGATGTTGTTATCAAATCACGTAACTACGGCTTGATTCAAGCTGTAGTTACAAGATTTTATAACAACACTGACGAATTATCAATACATAAAAGTAAACCAAGTCTATTTTTAGTACAAAATTCATTGCCATTGTACATAGACTGTCTTTCCAAGTTCCTTGCAAAAGGTCTCAAGCTGTGCAGGTCTTTCATCTGTTATGGGAGACATTGCGGGGGTTTTAGCCATTAGAAAAAACAACATAAAAGACAAACAGATTTCTTATTGATTCGGCCATTCATACAAAAATGTGATAACAGGAGTTCTTTGTGTATGTAGATCTAGTGTTGCCTTTATTTTAACCTTTTCTCAAACAATTCCTGATTTCACACTTCAATGTAGGAATATTTTGAAAAAAAAAAAAATGTTGAGAGATATGGAGAAAATACTTGATGTTACCTTCAATTATTTTTTTCTCTGCAACTTAGCACAATATATTCTCCATCTAAAAAGTTATACTCCTACAGTTGGCGCCACATTGTATCCGGCACAATGTTTATATTTTGTTCAAATGTAATTGAACGTTAAACAAAACATAAACACGTGCCATACGATGTGGGGACAACTGTATGTATGTCTGTAGTACACTGTAGTTTTGACCAGTTTGAAAGTCTGTCAATTGGAGAAGGGTCAATTTGGAATGGTGCTGATTGTTTATCTGGCTGTTAGCAATAGATCAACTTATGATGTGGATTTATAATGATCATGATTCAGCAATAGATCAACTTATGATGTGGATTTATAATGATCATGATTCAGGATTTAGTTCTTATGTTAGTGTGGGTGGTCTTAGAGAATACAGATAGCTTGCTGTTAAGTTCATAGGACTTTATAATTTGTGAAATTCATCATTGGTGAATAATATTAAGGGGGGGGGGGGGGGGGGGGGGGGGTAGCTTTCTTACATTTGGATCAATTTATACTGAGTGAAAAATGAATGAATTTGATTCAATCCAATTTTGTGCAAGGTCATTGTGGTGAAAGTTACATATACTAGTAAACTTGCTTTAACGCTGTCCCATTATCATAAGATCTGATTTTGACTTATCTAAAAGAAAAGGCTTGGGAAAACATTGAGGCAATAAAAGAAAATTCTAAAAACCAGCATTTTTTTCCCATTTGTCTCAATATTTTCTATGCTATATTTCGCATGTCATACTCGATCTTCACTTACTTTCCAATATGAACACCCTAAATTTTCGTTGTTTGAGAAATAGATAATTATGGTGTATGTACATGTACATCTGAATTTGTCTGCTCCCATTCTATTTCTCACAATGTTGTCTCATTACAGGTGTGAACATTGACAGAAACTTTCTCATGGTGAAGTGGCTGTATTGTTGAATCTGGCAATCATGAAGTTGGAGGTGCGATCCTTCTGGAGCGCCATAATTGTTGCCAGCATATGTATCACAGTCACTCTATCACAAAGTAAGTAATTTTATATATATTACTGTATTTTACTTACAATTCATTTGATTATGTCTGTCTGTCCACCCAGTCCGTCCGTAGACTTTTGTTTGACAGTTTCCATGCTCTAATTCAATAATCGTTGGACCTAGGATGTTGCCCTATATCGAAGGAAGTGCCACAAAGGGTCGCAAAGGTCAAGGTCACAATTGGACTTTGTTTAAAATCCGTTTCCATGCTCATATCAGGCCTGTAGGAAGCAATTCCATATGTGGGGGGGGGGGGGGGGGGGGGGGCTAAAGCCCTTGTCCTGAATATTGGGGGGGGGGGGGGGGGGGGAGGGCTAATTTTTATTTTCCCAAAGTTTTCAGAGTAAAATTAAGAAAATTCTGCATTTTTGGCCAACTTTTGGGGGGCTAAGCCCTCCCTAGCGTCCCGCTAGGTAAAGATTTAATAAACTCATGGAGGGTATGTTTATATTACACCCTACTGTGGTATTTCACGAGATCTGTTTTGTTCATAATTTACGTTTTACGCAAGCATTTCATCGCTTGTTAGTTTCAACCCATGTTTGTTGCTTGAGAACTGCAAATAAAAAGTATGCAACAGAGTTTTACCCCTTGACTTTCTTTTATTTAGGGGGTCATTTCTACTGAATTATGTTTCTAAAATCTATCTTCAACAAGTGCAACCAATTGAATCAGGCAAAAAATAGTTTTAAAAGTTATTCAGCTAAAGGTCAAGGAAGTTGCATTATCTATTTTGATGAAA
>OY804606.1:3308416-3488416 GCA_963680895.1 Fragum sueziense
TGTCTCAAAAGATTGAATAGACCGTCATATGATAGTGTGAAATGTACATGAAATTTGTCATATAAACTATCATGCCATGCGTAAATCAACAATGAAAACATTGACAGAAAAGGAGAAATTGCTGATAAACGACAAATCTCCTTTTCTCCTAGAACTTTTTTGTCAAGCTTTATAATGGATATCAAATCCAGGTCTTGTTTGGGAAAGGGTTAAGTGTGTTTTGTATCATTGCTGCAAATTAAATGCGCTACAATTCATAAATGTTTTGAAATGAAAATCTCTTTCGTGTTTTTAAAATCATTTTCTCCTTTTGCCTTAATGTATTCCCAATGTGTTTTTTTTCAATCACAGAATCAAAGTTATGTCTTGTTTAGGACAGTGAATTCAAAATATCATGTTGAAACAAACATTCAACTCTAATGCACAATTTTGCTTTTGCAGACGAGATCTCTACTAAGGGAGATTACTCTTCGATGCGAATATGGATATTTCGTACGGCAGCCTCGATTTGGGAAAAATCCATATTTGTACAGTTCAATCGATATTTTTAGGGTTCAAATGAGTGCAATGCATATTTGGACAGTTCAACCGGTGCATCGTACAAATATCGATTTTGCCGCTTTGGAGTATCGAGAATCCCGTGCGTTCACGCAATTATCTCGTGCGTACAATACGGCTCTAGGTATTGTATACTCACGTGGTACGAATGGGACGATTTCATTGGTTTACTAATGTAGGGTGTGAAATAAAATAAATTTTGATATCATTATTTAGGTATTTGGGATGAAAGAAATCAAAAAAAAAATTTGCTAAAAACGTTAAAACAATTTTATAGCAATGGAAAAATATTATAAACCTCCCAACTACCATTCGTAATGTTTTAGAAAGTAACTTTGATTATTAATCAGTTAGTTTGATAAGATGGTTGAGGAAAATCATTTTGTTACATCAAGCGTTATTACATCAGGCGTTGACCCCGACGCCAGATGTAATAACGCCTGATGTAATAAACTTTGATTTCATTATTTTGGTATTGGGGATTAAAGAAATCAAATAGAAACTTACGAAAAAAGTTTTAACAATTTCGTCGAAATAAAAATAATATTCTAAATCCCTAACTACCATTTGTAATCTTTTTGAATGTAACTCTGACTATTATTCGGTTAGTTTGATAAGATGGTTGAGGAAAATTATTTTATTACATCAAGCGTTATTACATCAGGCGTTGATTCCGACGCCAGATGTAATAACGCCTGATGTAATAAACTGTAATTTCATTTTTTTAGGTATTGGGATTGAAGAAATCAAAATAGAAACTTACAAATCAAGTTTAAACAATTTCATCGAAATAGAAAAAACAAGAGCCGTCATAGACGGATTATGCTCCCCGAATAAGTGTGTGTCACAAAATAAAAACTGCCATATATTTAGCCCCATTTTTCCATGACAGATATTTGTACACGCATAATTTATGGAAAAATGGTCTAGAACATCTCATAGATCACATAGGTACACAATTCCATTAAATTCTGCCCATTAGATGAAGAGAAATTAGAGAAAAACTATTTTTTACATTAAAGGGGCTCATTCTATGTTTTTATGCTTCCGAACTGTTCGGGAACTCATATTTGTGCATGGAAAAACAGTTAGCAATGCATAAAAACCTCAATCTCGGCGAAAAACATCTTTCCTTTGCTATAGATCAATCCTTTACAAGCGTGTTTACACATTCTATTTTTACTTCAAAACAAGACAAGGTCAAGGTCAACGAGACACACCTCCGCGGTATATTAACACACCGTACAACCGGCTGTGTCGATGACTGTGACCTTATTTGCGAGGAATACGTGAAAAGGTTTATTTTGTACAAGCACTGAACATTTATACGCGTATTTATCAACTATAGAATACCAAATATCCTTTCGTTTATTTATAAAAGTAAATTCATTTGACCTACCATGCACATGACATCAGATGCCGAATCTGTCTTCGCTGACTTTCTACGCAGCCGGTTTAACGGTGTGTTAAATCTCGCTGAGCACAGATGACGTTTCTCTGACGTAATTGATTTTTGAAGGTTGGGCATATGTAGCCGTTACAAAACAAAAACAAGGACGACCAGCATGTTATTAATTGACTTGGATTTTAATACTGGATAAAGCTTGATGAGTCCTAAAAATGGACGTAAGTGATCTATCCCTTCAGGTTGGTAATTCCATACGTTATTTCTGGTTTGTAATTATTGTGCCATTTGCATTTTCGACAGCCTAGCTCGTCCCTCTTTAAGGCACGTTTTCCATGACGCAGCGTAAAATCAAGAAACGGAGAAAAGATTCCTAGGAATTATCCTAGGGAGTTCACATGTGAAGTTTCATTGAATTTGGTCCAAGGGTTGCTGAGATCTGGCTGTGGACGGACAGAAGGCCCCGGGAACGGACAGACGGACAGACAGCATGGCGACTTCAAGCTCCCCCATTTTTTTTCGGGGAGCATCAATATATCAAAACGCCAACTACCATTCGTAATATTTTCGAAAGTAACGTTGCTTATTAAATCAGTTAGTTGATAAGATGGTTGAGGAAAATTATTTTATTACATCAAGCGTTATTACATCAGGCGTTGACTGCGACGCCAGATGTAATAACGCCTGATGTAATAAACTTTGATTTCATTATTGAGGTATTGGGTATTAAAGAAATCAAAATAGAAACTTACGAAAAAGGTTTCAACAATGTCATCGAATATTTTTTTTCTAAAACCCCCAACTACCATTTGCAATGTTTTTAACTGTAACTTTGACTTTCATTCAGTTCGTTTGAGAAGATGGACGAGGAAAATTATTTCATTACATCAAGCGTTATTACATCAGGCGTTGACCCCGACGCCAGATGTAATAACGCCTGATGTAATAAACTGTGATTTTCATTTTTCGGGTAGTGTGGGTTAAAGAAATCAAAATAGAAACTTACGAAAAACGTTTTTAGAATTTCATAGCAATGGGAAAAAACATTTAAAACCCCCCAACTACCATCCCTTATGTTTAAGAAAGTAACTTTGATTATTAATCAGTTAGTTTGATAAGATGGTTGAGGAAAATTATTTTATTACATCAAGCGTTATTACATCAGGCGTTGACCCCGACGCCAGATGTAATAACGCCTGATGTAATAAACTTTGATTGTATTATTTAGGTATTGGGGATTAAAGGAATCAAAATAAAAACTTACTTAAAACGTTTTAAGAATTTCATAGCAATGTTAAAAAAAACATTTAAAACCCCCAACTACCATGCCTTATGTTTTAGAAAGTAACTTTGATCATTAATCAGTCAGTTTTATAAGATGGTTGAGGAAAATAATTTTTATTACATCAAGCGTTATTACATCAGGCGTTGACCCCGACGCCAGATGTAATAACGCCTGATGTTATTAACTTTGATTATATTATTTAGGTATGTGAGATTAAAGAAATCAAAATAAAAAACTTACTTAAAACTTTTTTAGAATTTCATAGCAATGTTAAATAAAACATTTAAAACCTCCAACTACCACCCCTAATGTTTTAGAAAGTAACTTTGATCATTAATAAGTTAGTTTGATAAGATGGTTGAGGAAAATTATTTTATTACATCAAGCGTTATTACATCAGGCGTTGACCCCGACGCCAGATGTAATAACGCCTATTGTAATAAACTTTGATTGCATTATTTAGGTATTGGGGATTAAAGAAATAAAAATAAAAACTTACTTAAAACTTTTTAAGAATTTCATAGCAATGTTAAAAAAACATTTAAAACCCCCAGCTACCATCCCTTATGTTTTAGAAAGTAACTTTGATCATTAATCAGTTAGTTTGATAAGATGGTTGAGGAAAATTATTTTATTACATCAAGCGTTTTTACATCAGGCATTGACCCCGACGCCAGATGTAATAACGCCTGATGTAATAAACTTTGATTGCATTTTTTAGGTATTGTGGATTAAAGAAATCGATATAAAAACTTACTTAAAACTTTTTTAATCGATATAAAAACTTACTTAAAACTTTTTTTCAGAATTTCATAGCAATGTTAAAAAACATTTAAACCCCCCAACTACCATCCCTTATGTTTTAGAAAGTAAGTTTGAGTATTAATCAGTTAGTTTAATACGATGGTTGAGGAAAATTATTTTATTACATCAAGCGTTATTACATTAGGCGTTGATCCCGACGCCAGATGTAATAACGCCTGATGTAATAAACTTTGATTGCATTATTTAGGTATTGGGGATTAAAGAAATCGATATAAAAACTTACTTAAAATTTTTTTCAGAATTTCATAGCAACGTTAAAAAAACATTTAAAAACCCCAACTACCATCCCTAATGTTTTAGAAAGTTACTTTGATCATTAATCAGTTAGTTTGATAAGATGGTTGAGGAAAATTATTTTATTACATCAAGCGTTATTACATCAGGCGTTGACCCCGACGCCTGATGTAATAACGCCTGATGTAATAAACTTTGATTACATTATTTAGGTATTGGGGATTAAAGAAATCAAAATAAAAACTTACTTAAAACTTTTTAAGAATTTCATAGCAATGTCAAAAAAACATTTAAAACCCCCAGCTACCATCCCTTATGTTTTAGAAAGTAACTTTGATCATTAATCAGTTAGTTTGATAAGAAGGTTGAGAAAAAATATTTTATTACATCAAGCGTTATTACATCAGGCGTTGACCCCGACGCCAGATGTAATAACGCCTGATGTAATAAACTTTGATTGCATTATTTAGATAATGTGGATTAAAGAAATCGATATAAAAACTTACTTAAAACTTTTTTAATCGATATAAAAACTTACTTAAAACTTTTTTTCAGTATTTCATAGCAACGTAAAAAATATTTAAAACCCCCAACTAACATCCCTTATGTTTTAGAAAGTAAGTTTGAGTATTAATCAGTTAGTTTGATACGATGGTTGAGGAAAATTATTTTATTACATCAAGCGTTATTACATCAGGCGTTGACCCCGACGCCAGATGTAATAACGCCTGATTTAATAAACTTTGATTGCATTATTTAGGTATTGTGGATTAAAGAAATCGATATAAAAACTTACTTAAAACTTTTTTAATCGATATAAAAACTTACTTAAAACTTTTTTCAGAATTTCATAGCAATGTTAAAAAAAACCATTTAAAAACCCCAACTACCATCCCTAATGTTTTAGAAAGTAACTTTGATCATTAATCAGTTGGTTTGATAAGATGGTTGAGGAAAATTATTTTATTACATCAAGCGTTATTACATCAGGCGTTGACCCCGACGCCAGATGTAATAACGCCTGATGTAATAAACTTTGATTGCATTATTTAGGTATTGTGGATTAAAGAAATCGATATAAAAACTTACTTAAAACTTTTTTAATCGATATAAAAACTTACTTAAAACTTTTTTCAGAATTT
This sequence comes from Fragum sueziense, assembly GCA_963680895.1. Classification (NCBI taxonomy): domain Eukaryota; kingdom Metazoa; phylum Mollusca; class Bivalvia; order Cardiida; family Cardiidae; genus Fragum; species Fragum sueziense. Next base: position 3,313,866 of record OY804606.1, read on the forward strand.
CATAGCAATGTTAAAAAACATTTAAAACCCCCAACTACCATCCGTTATGTTTTAGAAAGTAAGTTTGAGTATTAATCAGTTAGTTTGATAAGATGGTTGAGAAAAATTATTTTATTACATCAAGCGTTATTACATCAGGCGTTGATCCCGACGCCAGATGTAATAACGCCTGATGTAATAAACTTTGATTGCATTATTTAGGTATTGGGGATTAAAGAAATCGATATAAAAACTTACTTAAAACTTATTCATAATTTCATAGCAACGTTAAAAAAAACATTTAAAAACCCCAACTACCATCCCTATCGTTTTAGAAAGTAAGTTTGAGTATTAATCAGTTAGTTTGATACGATGGTTGAGGAAAATTATTTTATTACATCAAGCGTTATTACATCAGGCGTTGATCCCGACGCCAGATGTAATAACGCCTGGTGTAATAAACTTTGATTGCATTATTTAGGTATTGTGGATTAAAGAAATCGATATAAAAACTTACTTAAATTTTTTTTCAGAATTTCATAGCAATGTTAAAAAAACCATTTAAAACCCCCAACTACCATCCCTAATGTTTTAGAAAGTAACTTTGATCATTAATCAGTTGGTTTGATAAGATGGTTGAGGAAAATTATTTTATTACATCAAGCGTTATTACATCAGGCGTTGACCCCGACGCCAGATGTAATAACGCCTGATGTAATAAAAAGTTTATTACATCAGGCGTTGTATTACATCAGAGGTTGCCACACTCGTGCAACAAGACTAGCTTATTTTGAATGTATTAGTTGAAGTGATAACGTTTTGGTGCTCTAATAGATCTCTGCTTTTCAACAAAAAACCTCGTAACTGCAGCCTGAAACAAGCTGCAGTTACGAAGTTTTTGTTTAAAGGTTACGGGGTTTTTGTTTAAAGGCGACGAGATGCTTATACAACAAAATCCGACGCATCAGAAAAATGCTTTCCAAAAGATGTAAACAAATATCTGCATATTCCTGAGCTTTACCATATTCAATCTGAATACTCATTTCATTTTGGTACCAAAACTTGAGGCAACCTAAAATTTATGTATACAAGAACTGTCCTGTGACTTAAAATTCCTAATTCGTGATTTACAAAGTCATAGGACACGATATTCCACTACCACTAGGCCAAACTATCACATGAAAATAAACAAAGATCAATTACAAAATTGTCCTATTTATACAGAAGAACAAGGACGGAATGTTTATACAACAATTACATCAAATGGCATTGATCAGTTCTCAGGTTTCATGACGCTTTAGAACATCATCGGTGTTATTGCAAAACCTCGTAACTCCAGCTTGATTAAAGCTGGAGTTACGAGCTTTTGCAATAACACCGACGACATGTGACTCGTATCCTAGCTATCAGTTTTTCGTGGAGAATGCCATTTATATCCATTCATAAACGATACTATCTCTTTTAAGCCTTTTCCCAAACAGCAACTATTTATAAACAGCTACAATTTGAAAGCCAATCCAGACCATTTTCTTATTTCCAAATAGTTCTGACATTCTAAACTACCAAATAAAAGGATTTTTCCAGAAACGCGAAACTACTTTGTTATTGAAATTCGACACGACTAAACCGACGTGCGTATTGTTATTTGATAATTGGTTATCCCTTCCATAAATGAAAAATATATTCCAAACAAAAAGCTTCTTCAGGCGACAAAATGGATGTCGATTGAACTATAATTTGTGTTCTAGTTAGTAAAGTATAGCGCAGGTTATATTGAGGCAAAAGGAGAAATGGTTATCAGCATTTTTATCACATTGTTTCTTAAACTTATCCCATTTGGAACATTAAAACCGTGTCCTGTGCAGGAAAAGGTTAGTTTATCAGCGAGTGTTGAACGTATTGTTGCTGAAGCTAAAATTTCAAATTGCACAATCGTTCCACTATTTGTCCTTGAAGCAAAAATAAATATTTGATAAATTCACAAAGACACACAATGGAAACCATTAATTGCCACTTAATATAACATTTATAGAACTATTATTTGTCCCATGTGCTCGGTCGTGAATATAATTTTGAACTTATCGATACTGACCACTCAGCTCAACCTACAAATCTAGTCTGTGTCAAAGGTACTTCATTCATCATTAGATGCCAAGCGCATCTGGAAACTTGGGGCATCATCCGTGGCAACGGAAATTGACGATATTTGAAACAACTCCTCTCCTTCACGGCATCTATTTTGTCAGCTTTTGTAGCTTTCAAAATAGAACAGTATTGCAGTTAGGGAAAAAATAAAGGTAAACAATAATATCACATAAAGTGCTTTATATTCGATATGGAGTAGATGATGTCAAATGGTAAGCACTGGTGACAAAGGACAAAAGGCATACATTTTAAAGTGACATTTCACAATTATTTTTACATAAATTTTACTTTTATTCTATCTGAAAGAGCATCTTTTCTTAAGAAAATTCTGAAAATTTGAAGTCAAAATATTGAACCGTTTACGAGAAATATATATTTTTGTGTTAAAATTAGACAAATTGTTGTGGACAACAGTTCAGATTTATATAGAATTTATCATTTCTGTCTCAACTTTAAAGGCGCTTGTTAAGCTTATAAATAAAAACTTCAAAAAACTGATAGCATTTCTACGCATTAGAATAAACAATCTTTGCATCAAGACATACTTTTAAAAAATGAAATAAATGTGAAATGTCACTTTAATTATGTAATAAGGCTGTGTGTTTTTTTATAACATTGTTTCATGAACAATCTACATATTGTCGTATTTTCCTCTTTCATCGTATTTTTCTCACAATATTCTCTTTACAAGAAATAAATAAAAGTTGTGTTTTTGTCTGGACTCGTTAGATTCTGTCTACAATTGAATAAAGAGGTTTGTTTAACCAGGAAATAGTTAAAAGCCCAAACATGAATAATTGAACAGTACGCAATACCTGTACTTAAATGTCAATCGTTCTTTCTTAGTACATTGATCCGGGCACATAAACCTTTAACTCTTACTGCTTTTGACGTCCCTATGAGGACAGGCTTAGGAAAATATTGAGACAAAAGTAGAAAATGCTAATTAGCAGTTTCTCCTTTTGCCTCAATATTTTCAGTGCAATGTCGTAGGGAAACGTCCTATATAATAAAATAATTATCATCTGTAACTCCTGTTAAATCGAATTGTTCTAAATTGTTAACATTTTAGAGAGTTGAAGAGTTCGAAAGAGTTAATAGAAATATGTAAATAAGTTAAAACTTAGCGGAATGATTCAGATTCATAAAAGTTCGTCGTGTTTCAGATCCATATAAGTTCGTCGTGATCCAGATTCATATAATTTCGTCGTGTTTCAGATTCATGTACATGTAAGTTCGTCGTGATTCAGATTCATATAATTTCGTCGTGACCAGCAGATATTGTAAAGAAGCGTAGCATCCTTATCAGTCGCTGCCTGATTTGGGAACATGGTGGTCTCGAACATTATATAGGTTCTTTGACAGATCCAGGCTCACTTGTTTAAGCATTTCCCAAACAAGACCTTGTTTGACGTCCTTAATGGAATAGGATTGGGAAAAACATTGAAACAAAAGAAGAAACTGCTGATAACCTGCAGTTTCTCCTTTTGTCTCAATGTTTTTGTGTCATATTTTACACAAATGATATCTTTAATAACATCTGTTTTGTCAATTGTGGCAGTTTTTAAGTGGACAATCCTAAATTTTTGTCGTTTGGAAAGGGTTAAGAAAATGACAAATTACAAAAGTCCAATGAATGACTTTTGTCTAAGGAACACCACTTTACATGTTTGCATTTAGAGTAAGAACATGCATGTGTCATATTGCACAATTTGAATAGCATTTGAATATTTAAGCGAAGAGATAAAAATGCCATTCCGGATGTTTTAAAGATGCAAGGGTTGATTTAAACCAAATTGGTTCTTCTAAAACATGCCTGCAATTTTGATTTTCTCTTTAATCCATTAAAACAGATTGTCGCCTTTTGACACCCAAAAAATTAAAACTTTGGAAAACATTATGCAAAATAAAGAAATTGCTTGTGACAAACAATTCTTTTTATTGCCTACAACGTTTTCTAAGACCAAAATAGGCCTATGTAAAGTTCGTTCACTTTGAACTTGTCGTCTGCAACATATATGAGTTTGGACCAGTCTTAATATTTACCGACTGGTAATTGGTTAAACTTTCCCAGACAAAGCCTCTTTTGGAAAGTGTGTAGAGAATCACCTTCAATGTGTGTCTGTTTCAATAAAAGAAAATCATTTTTGTGTCATATGGCACAATTGTTATATCATTTGAATATTTGATGCGAAGCGCTAAAATTGCCATTCCGGAAGTTTTAAAGATGCATGAATGGATTCATATCAACTTGGACGTCCTTGTAAACATGTCTGCAACTTAACGTTTGTTTTTAATTCTTTCAAAACAAAGTCTTGTTTAAAAAAGTACATAAAATATAATAATTACTTACCCTTTTATGCTAGACAAAACAGACTACGATCAGACCGGTTCATAGTAGTATATCTGAAACAAACAAAAGAAAATCTTAAAATTATTTTCAAACTGAAAATAACACTGTTTGGAATCACGGGACATAACTACAACAACGACGACGATTTCAGGATATCCGTCAATCTGTTAGAGCGTGGCAGGCAGTCTACCCAAAATGAGATTCGCGTGACGTCGGAAAAATTCGGCCGCGGTCAAAAACATTCGGCGGTGGAACTTTCCACCGCCGAATGTTTACGACTGCGCCCGAATAGGTTCGGATACGTAACGACGACGCTCGAAAAATCCAATGTTTTGTGAATCTCAAATAGCAACATTACGGATATACTCCCTTAATGCAGAAGATGGTTTGAAGCAGAGAAGACGAAAAACGCCAGGGATTTTCTGGATGTGGTGGATATTGTCCACCTGATACAATGAGCTACTAACGAGCATACGAATTTTGTTTTCTCGTCAATAAGTATTTCATGGTGTTGATATTTAGATATCAAATTTAACACATCCCTAACAATGTAACATCGTCTCAAAACATTCAAGTCGGTTACGTATTCACATAACATTTGAAGCTTTTCAGACATCGTCGTCATTGTTGTTGTTGTTTTTGTTGTTGTTGTAGTGGTGGTGGTGTCATGTGATTCCCCGCCGAGAATTATGTCTATATCTAACCATTTCCAAACACAAGTCATGCGGCAATAATAATTTACTAACTTTTCTAAATCGAATGTCTAAGTCTCTACAGTGTCGAATGCCGTCCAATTATGTTTTGGGATGAAAAAAAAATAGTTTTGAGACGAGCTTGGGTGAGAACGTATAACCTTTGTCAAATATCAGGCTTTTTTTTTAAAAAAGGAAACTGTTAAAGGAAGGATTCGAACTCGGAATGAGATCCAGGTGAATACCGCCCTGTCTAAATCACACAACAATCCATCCGATTGGCCGAGACAGACTTCTCGTCCAATCAGAAGACCCAAGAAAGAGGTGGATCACAAGAAGCCCTAGGCTTACCACGGATCCGGAGACAGTAAGTTAAACAGTAAGTAAGTTGTTATGTAACTTTACTTTAGATGATCGATTTTAACATGTTGGTTAATACGACCCCAAGGATAAAAAGAGCCCAACTTTTTCCGACTGAGCTGTGGATGCTGGTCCAATCAACCTGTAGCCCTTTTCCTAACAACAAACTTTTAGACTGATCCGGTTTGAATGTCGCTGCAGACGACAAAATTAATTAACGTTTATTACACATGTGGAATTTATAAGCAATAGAACACAGAAAATATTGAAGGAAAAGGAGAAAATGCTGATTATCAGCATTTTCTTCTTTTCCCTCAATGTTTTCTGATAGCCTCTCCTTCAAGAGACGCCAAAATTCGGTCTTGTTTGGGAAATGGGGCAGACAACATTATTGATTAGACTGGTGTCAAAAGCTTGTATCACGAATGATGTAGCGCCAGTCTATGTCTCTAGGGTTCATTTGTAAAACAAAGGCGAAGACGTGTTTTATAAAAAGTTAATTCCATACACTCGTTAATAATAAATGAAGGTTTTCAAGTTACATGCCTACAGTCAATTCTATTTATCAATACGCGGCTTTAATTCAACTCTGGCGTGCATAACTTGCAGGAAAAGTCATTAGTTCTTCAACCCTTTCCCTGGTGTTAACTCTCCTCAAAACAGCTAAAGAGTTACTCTGCTACTATTTGGAAGTTGCTGCAGACGGCAAAATGTATATACTGATAAAGTTAGTATTTGTATTTGGGTACAATATAACATAGAAAATATTGAGACATACGTCAAACTTGCTGGTTGTCAACATTAAATTTTTTCGCTGCATTTCCACAAAATCCTCGTAACTGAAGCTTTAGACAAGCTTCAGTTACGATGTTTTTGTTGAAAAGCGGCTGTGTTCTTCATTTCTCAATGTTTTCTCAATCCTTTTCCGTTATCGGAGCTCTTGTTTATGAAAGGATAAATCAGTTGACTTAGGCCATACACTGAGTTTGAAATAAAAAAAAGACATATATCTGAAAATCTCGAGCTAGAAGACGGAAATGTAGATAACCATCATCATCATTATTGTATTTGTTGCATTTCCCCAACTAAATCCTGATTTAAAAAAACGAATTATTTTGTCAATATGCAACATCCTTCAAAATAAAGTAGTCATAATTTAAGTCAAAAGCTTCATTTGGGAAAGTGTTAAAGCAGCATAATTAAAGATTCAATAGACATTGCACGGTGGGTTTATCGTAATAATTACGATCGTTCTTCATGGTGTAAAATATTCCTATTTTGTGTACTCGTAAACTTGTTCTGAGATTTGTTGCATCTGAAAACATACATGTACCAAACATATGTGAGCCAGAATCTGGTAAAAGGTAGCTTAAAAGCTTTTATCCCTAGTATGACTTCAGATCAGCCTGCGTATAGACATGATCTTATCAAGAACATTGTTGTTCGTTAGCCGCATAACGAAAAAGAGAATCCGTGAAGTCGGTAAAGCCAAAGTATGTAGGTCATATGTGAAAAAGTCGGACTCATTAGAGGTCAAACATTTTTCGAATTCGAAAATTAACGCGCTTTAAGGTTTTGCGTTAACAGCAACCAAATCTGAATTGGGTCGATACTTCTCTCGCTACCATGTGGTTTCTTTTTGCAAGACGAATGACGCTTTTATTGGGTGTTTATGTCTTTGATCTTATTTCGTATGTAACATACGCCCAGCTAAGACCGAAACTTTTACATCAAAAGAGGAAGGCATCATCTGTGCGACATAATTAAAGTTTGAACAGACACTGTGACCGAGGCATATTACGACTCTAGCATGTCACGGGGAAAAGGGTGTGTATCAATTATGAGCGATAAAATGATATGGCGTCATGATGCCTTAATGACGTCATATCATGACAACATTTCTTTGTGACAATAATTGATGACAAAGATTTGCCTTTTTTAAAATAAAATCATATAGATTTGCGCGACGTCGGAATTATTCGGGCGACGCCGAAAATATTCGGCGGTGGAACTTTCCACCGCCGATTGTTTACGACTGCGCCCTAATAGTTTCGGACAGCTGTGTTTATTTTTAATTTTGGGGGAAGGGGGTCAGGGCCCATAGGTGGGGGAAAATTTGCGCGTGAATGCCCAAAAAGGGGAAATTTCAATACATGCTTATACTCTCAAATACAGTGTTATAAATGCATTTAGCTTTCATGTATATCATAATGGGACATTCAAACAACCATTAGAACTGCTAGAGATGCTTAGAATCTAAATATGATTTGGATTTTTCTTTGCAACAAAAAACCTATTTCCAGGAGGGGAAAATTTCTCTGAAATGGGGGAAAAGTATATTCCCAAGAGAGGTGGAAAGGGCCCAATAACGACCTCTTTTTTTAAGAAAAAAATCTCTGGACGTAACAACGTAGCTCGAACAAATCGGATCCAGTTGTACAACATTATTAAAATTTCAACAGGCACTGTGTACACCGAATGTTTATCGGCGTAATTACGACTGTAGTAAACGCTAAATTGGGTTTGCTATTTTAAGCAATTGTACTTGAGCAATCGTGCAATTGCTTAACTTAGTTATGTGACACTTAAGCAATGTCGTAAAAAAAGTTATAAGATTGCTTGCGTCATAAACAAGTGTACGTAGTAATCGCGTAACTATTTTTTCCATTCTTAAAGGTGCTGTTCTACAGACTTGCTTTAACCCTTTATAAAAAAAAAAGATCGATAATTAAAGAATCAGATTGAAAGACGAAAACATTAGTTGTATAACGTTAGGTTTCAACATGCACTGCCCATATCGCTGGCTTATTGTTGCACGATTATAATATATGATAATAATTCTGCGCAGTAATTTATGTAATGTCCTTTCTTAAAGCTGCTGTTCAACAAATTTGATTTACACGTACAAAACAAATTTTGATAATGTATATAAATCCTGAACGTGAAACACTAGATAGAAAGAGGAAGGCAATAGAGAACGATTTTATCCAGTAAAACATGACGTAATTTCGGACAAACTATAGTAATTCGTAGGCGTTGTTATAAAATCTCGTAACTACGGCTTGATTCAAGCCGTAGTTATGAGATTTTATTACAACACCGACGGTTTATCAAAACATGGCGGTTATCCTAGTCTATTTTAGCACACAATTCATTGCTATTTAGGTTTAAGCAGACTCTGTGCACACCGTGGTTTATTGGTATCGTTACGATTGCTGTGCACACCGTGGTTTATTGGTATCGTTACGATTGCTGTGCCCACCATGGTTTATTGGTATCGTTACGATTGCTGTGCCCACCATGGTTTATTGGTATCGTTACGATTGCTGTGCACACCGTGGTTTATTGTTATCGTTAAGATTGCTGTGCACACCGTGGTTTATTGGTATCGTTACGATTGCTGTGCACACCGTGGTTTATTGTTATCGTTAAGATTGCTGTGCACACCGTGGTTTATTGGTATCGTTAAGATTGCTGTGCACACCATGGTTTATTGGTATCGTTACGATTGCTGTGCACACCATGGTTTATTGGTATCGTTAAGATTGCTGTGCACACCGTGGTTTATTGGTATCGTTAAGATTGCTGTGCACACCGTGGTCTATTGGTATCGTTAAGATTGCTGTGCACACCGTGGTTTATTGTTATCGTTAAGATTGCTGTGCACACCGTGGTTTATTGGTATCGTTAAGATTGCTGTGCACACCGTGGTCTATTGTTATCGTTAAGATTGCTGTGCACACCGTGGTTTATTGGTATCGTTACAATTGCTGTGCACACCATGGTTTATTGGTATCGTTACAATTGCTGTGCACACCATGGTTTATTGGTATCGTTAAGATTGCTGTGCACACCGTGGTTTATTGGTATCGTTAAGATTGCTGTGCACACCATGGTTTATTGGTATCGTTACGATTGCTGTGCACACCGTGGTCTATTGGTATCGTTAAGATTGCTGTGCACACCGTGGTTTATTGGTATCGTTAAGATTGCTGTACACACCATGGTTTATTGGTATCGTTACAATTGCTGTGCACACCATGGTTTATTGGTATCGTTAAGATTGCTGTGCACACCGTGGTTTATTGGTATCGTTAAGATTGCTGTACACACCGTGGTTTATTGGTATCGTTAAGATTGCTGTGCACACCGTGGTTCATTGGTATCGTTAAGATTGCTGTGCACACCATGGTTTATTGGTATCGTTACGATTGCAGTGCACACCGTGGTTTATTTGTATCATTACGGTTGCAGTGCACACCATGGCTTATTTGTATCGTTACGATTGCAGTGCACACTATTGATTCTACGTACATGTAGTTTTGCGTTAAAAAAACTTTCTTCACCAGTCTTAGAGCTATCGTTCAACACACTTTTAACCAATTAAAAAGAAGGGACCCGATCTGATAATAAATATGCATTTTGAACGTGAAACATTAGATAGCTATGTGAAAGAAGAATCTATGTAATTAAAGTTTCAACAGACTCTGTGCATACCGTAAGTTTATTGGTGTAATTTCGCGTGTAGTGCACGCTATTGGTTCTACGTAGTTATTTACGTTAAAATATTTCTAAATGGTGCTGTTCGGCAGGCATGTTTAAATGGAATTTTGTTTGAAATACAACAGATGACAAGAATTTTCCAGCGACGTTTTGCCTTGAAATAATTAAAACTCTAAACCTGAAATGTTTGAATGCGAGATACAGACGTTAAATGAACGAATACAAATATCAACGCGTCTAATGCGTAATAACGCTGCAACATTGATACATGTTTTGTCGTTATTCAATTGCTTATCAAGTTAATCGTTTACAAGATCACAAGATTGTTCGCAATCGATGTGTAAATAACTGATCTTTGATCAGTCACCCCAACCTGAATATCTTCTGAACCAATATTTCCGAAACATGTACATGCATATTATGGATATCCCTTTCCCAAACAAGACCTCGGTTTGAACTTTCTAAATAGAAGAGCCTTCACAAAAAATGACCAAATGAACTACATACGAATAACCAGCATAATATCCTTTCGTCTAAGATCTTTTCTGTGCTGTTTTCTACATAAATCAGGTCTAAAATTATTGTCTTCTGCACAATCTTTCAAATAAGAACATTATAAGAACAGTGTAACATTATTTCCGTTGTGGTAAGGGATAAAAAGTTTTCCGACTCCAAAGCGCCATAGTGTACAGCTTAAGGATAATCCATAGGGACCATTTGATGATAGTTTAACATGCAATGGATTCTCCCGATTCCAGAACGCGTAGGTCAGATATCGCTTTTATCCTTTCTTTATTATTTAGCCCTAACCTTTTACAATTCGGTCTAATTTTGACGCCCGGAATATTATTAAAAAGCTTTAGAAAACATTGAGACAAAAGAAGAAAATGCTGATGATCGGCATTTTCTTCTTTTGTCTCAATATTTTCTATACTTTAATGTATGCCTACACAAATCCTAGTTCACCAACATTTCATTTTACTGTGTACAGTAGCCTTCCTTTCGGACCAGAGCAAGTTGTTGATGTGTGGAAAAGGGTCAACATGCTATGAATTCCCATGGTCTGAGAACGTGTGGGTCAGATATTGCTTTTATCCGTACTTTATTACAAGACTTAAGAACTACTTTTTTGCGTAGGAAGAATTATCAATGGACATCGTTTGATTAATAATGCAAGACACAGGACGTGCGTTACAAAATTATTGCGCATAAGAAATGCACTTTTCAGTTGCACTGTAAAAATAATGTCGTCTGTCGTGATTCTTTTTAGTCCCAAGGTTGAGCATATTCAAAAATGGGTAAATGGATTCTGCGAATCAATTGCTTGATCGGTGCTTAAAGGGACATTTCATCCCCATTTCATTTTTTAAAGTATGTCTTGATGCAAAGGTTTCTTATTCTAATTGGTATAAATGCTATCAGATTTTTGAAGTTTTTGTTGATAAACGAAGAACACGCCTTTAAAGTTGAGACAGAAACGTCACATTCTATATACATCTGAAATGATGTGGACAACAATTTGTTTAATTTTAACACAAATATATATATATATATATCTCGTAAACGGCGTAATATTTTGGCTTGAAATTTTCAGAATTTTCATAAGAACATATGCTCTTTTAGATAAAAAAAAGGTGAAATTTATGAGAAAAAAAACTGAAATGTCACTTTAAGTAAACATTTTCCGCTGGTATTTTTATCATAAATTCCTTTCTTTTCTTTGGAGTTAATGATTATCATGTTTTTTTGTTGTTTTCTTTCAAAGTGTTCTTAATCATTTGTTGGTTGAACGTCTGAACAAGTCCATGTTCCCAACTTCTGTTAAAAGTTTTAATTTGGTCTTTTTTCCGAAAATATTATTCCAATACCACAAAGAAAAAAATATTTAAAAAACAAAATTTTAATCTCAACTGTCAAGTTACAATGTTTTCTGATGTCATATAGCTGCTTTTCTATCTGCTCTTCTTCCAAACCTCCGTAACTTACAGTTTGGTTTAAGCTGTAATGATGTGGCTTTTGACGAAAAACGAAGTTGTACTTTCAATATCGAAGGGGAATCTTTCTTGTGACTAAACCATGGAGGGTAATCAAATGGCATAACGAAAAACTCGATATTCTTTTTCAATAATTCTGTCCCGGCCGCGGCTAATACCCTTTCTGACAAAATTGTCACTCACCAATGGGTTTGAAATCGTTAACCTAAGTGGGCGAGCAGCTGGAGGCTCGGTAAGGGTGTTGTGGTAGTACTGGTTTGAGAAACAACAGGAATCCATGGGTAGGTGCTCCAGCCGCCGTGATATGACCCTGGTAGTTGAAAACGGCGTAAAACCCCAATAAACTCAAACTCAATAATTCTGTTGATATGCTTCAAAACGTTTTGAAATCGATCAATTGTTCAAAGAATCATTGAAGACTTTCTTCAAATGTAATTTTACTTACATGTATTTCACCATCGTGTAAAAATATTTCAAAGATTGGCAAATATATAGCTCGCGATAAATGACCTGGCAAAATATTTCTAGTTAGTAGCTAGAGATGCTTTGTCATGTCATTTATCGTGAGCTATACATCTAGCGATGACCTTGTCGTACTAAGCTACTGATTACATGAATTACTGTCTGAAACCTAAATGAGGAAACCAAACAAATTAAAAGTGAAACCTCCATGACCTATATTCTATTTCCAGAAAAAAATAATCTATGTTGGACAATCTATTATTATCCACTCCCCAAAACGACAAAAATCCACCAATCGAATTCAAAGGCGAACAGACGATTTTGTGAGAAATGAGACATTCCAGATTGCATGTATCTACATTTAACTTATACATGTATTTGTGTTTTGTAAAGTTTTTCTAACAGGGACGTCAAACCAGGGATCTATAATTGTGACCCGTCACGCTAAAAGGGACCTTATCTGAACTCCAAAAATCCAAATTTTGACAAACTTGTCAGACTCACATGTCAACTAGATACTGTATGCGAAGAATGAACATATAATAAGATAGGGAAAACATTCCGGATTTAGAAAATTACATAAAAGTGAAAAGTGTCGGCCCTAGTCTGGCTGCGCGGAGTGCGCAGACAGACTAGAGTCGATATTTTTCACACTTCCCATAAGGTCCCTTTTAGCGTGACGGGTCACATATATTTTGGATGAGCACGAGAAATCCCATTCTTGGTATTATGTGATTTGATTTGCCTGTCGCAGCTAAACGTTTATTATCATGAGTTACACGCTTGAGCTATGTACTAATAATACATGAAAATATATCGTTTTCTCTTGCATTATTTATATCTGTGAACTAAGACTCTATGTATATTTGTCGTCTTGCAAATCAAATAAGTAATGACTGCTCTTTCAAATAAAAGTTTTGTCCGATGCTGACGTTGGTGTTTCACTAGCACATTCAGATGGCAATCGTTATGTCGACATCAAAGAACTCGAATTTCTGCTAAACTGTAAACATCAAAGGAAAAAGGGAGATTTTAAACAAAGCTATTTTAAAATCAATATATCCATTAAGATGTAGTAGGAGAAGGAGAGAAGTTGCTCGGATCGAGCTATGTCTTTACCTTTTTTTACTATATTTCAATAATGATCGTTGATAATAAACAAAAACGATAAAATATTCAAATCGAAACAAGACCAATATCGGACGAATCGAGTTTCACACATATTTCATTTTCTCGGTTGGAATGCAACCCGAATTTTAGACATATTTTTCTAATTAATGTTCAACTTTGAAGATAATTCATTTTTAGGTTTTATGGGCGGAAAACTCGTTAGGGGTCTTTTTGCACAATCAACATTCGAAATGGGGAAATTGATTTCAGAGAAAGCAGTGGGATGCGATGTTACACTGATATGCTTTTTTAAAACCTTTTCGTAATTAGTTCTTTGTTTTTAATGATGTTGTTAAAAGAACGCGGGCTCCAGATGATGTTCAATTCTGTTTCAAATACATTCTGAAACTTGTCATGCATAAACCCTTAACCAAATAAAATAGGACAAGATATGGCTTGTGTACAATTTGCAAATATCTGCTAGGGAATTTAAGCCTTTTCTTTTTTAAAAAAAAAATATGTATGAGCCGGGATCTGGAAATACGTCCCTAAAAGCATTTTCAAAAAATAGAGTTTCAAGATCAGCCTGTTGTCAAATGCAGCCGAACGTGTATCCATGCTGCTCTCTCGGCAAGAAAAAATCAAACGTCCTCTTTATTTACATGGAAAGATGTGTTGATTATTGTGTAAAAAGAGCTCTTGGTATTATCCTCAAAACATCCATAAACAAAAATATTCTTTTTTTCCAAATAAAAAAAAACAGAATGGAAGAAATTCTCAGGAAAGTGTACAAAATGTGGTATTTCAACTTTTCAAATCATATTTCCCAGTAAATGATTTAAGAATGTTTCTTTCAATCATATCAACGCTGTTTGAAATTGTCCATTCAGAATAACTTGTCATATGACTTCAAAGCAAATGGATAATAATTTTCTCGAAAAATGGTCATTAGCCAAGGGCAGATAACCCTGGCACCAAAACGAGCATGAAAGTATACCACAAAATTGTGTATCTTGTTCAGGACATATTAATAAAGTTCGATTTTATCAATTAAGCAATGACGTTGTTTAATTGCACAGTATGAATCAAAGTACTGAAAGTACTGTTGGGAAGCAAATTTGTTAATAATGTAAGCCTGTCCAGAAGTAGAGTACATGTACTTTGATTAGGTACATTGATTATCCATTTGAATACCTTGAATACTTTGATTCGTAGAGTACTTTGATTAGGTACTTTGATTATCCATTTGAATACCTTGAATACTTTTATTCGTAGACCTTATGAAAAGTATTGAATGAAAAAAAGTAAAACGCTGAAAGTCAGCGCTTTTCTTTCTTTTCCTTCAATATTTTCTTTGATTCATCAAACAATTTAATCTTTCCCCTAAAAGTGTTTTAAGTATATGTTTGTAAGACAATTTTATAGAAATATTTTTTAACTGATAAAAAAATGCTGTAAATCAGTGTTATTTCCTTTCTTCTTTTTATTCTCTACACTAAATCTTACAAATGTTCTAACCTTGTATATACTAGAGAGGATATGGAAAGCATGGTGAGAAAATGAGGAAAATGGCGAAAGTTGGCTTTTTCCTTTTTTTCCCTCAATGTTTTTTCTGTATCTTATCAGAAAATCGTCAGAAAAGTATGAATTACTGCCTTTTTGGGAAAGGGTAAAACCAGTTCCATATTTATATTGTTAAAACACATTTATTTAATGAATGTTTAATATTGTCACCAACATAATTACATGTAAGAAATATTGGTATTTTGGGCCGCTGGCCTTCAATTGCTAAATAAAGTCATATTGTATTGTATTGTATTGTATTGTATTGTATTGTATTGTAGAGTACTTTGACTAGGTACTTTGATTATTCCTTTGAATACCTTGAATACTTTGATTCCATGCATCTATTGATAGCTTTAATGGGGAAATGCTCCAGTTGTTCGGAACACTCGGTCTTTACTGTAGTAAATTAAATGTTTCGTACCAATATGTTTCGCTACCATATTTTCAATAATATAACACATCATTACAATTTACCATTTTCGATGGTAATTTAAGTGTATTTATTATGCAAAACTGATTTCCTCAAGATGGAAATCGATTATTTAGAGCAAGACAGTCGTAAGTGTGTATGTAGTTACCACTGTTTTGCGTCATCTTATTCATGTGTAGCTGATAAAAATTGCTGTTATTCACTAATAAGTGCGCTGACCTATACATTTTCTTTTTGAATTAATACCAGGACATGTTGCTTAATACAATGAGGGAGTTTTATCAAATTCTATTATGTAGAACTTGAAATATTTCCAAAAATATGCAAATTTCGACATAAAACACTCCAGCTTCGTTGATCAAACCGAACACGTGAGCATGCTATTTTATACAATTATGCGTTTATAGTAGTACATATTTTGGGGTTTCTGTTCTTATTAAATGTAAGACGTTACTTTAAATTGGTTTTCGGGACTAAGCGATGAATACACAACATTTTATTAGCATTTTAGTGACCTTGGACAGGTGCAAGAAATTGTGCATTTTTTCGATGTAGGGGTATGTGATACGAATGCCTGTAAAATTCAAACAAGATCGCTGACCATCCATTTTTATTTTATTTTTCAATTGGTAATTAAAATGTAATTTTGTCATACAAAATATAAATAAATTCTATTATTAGGAAAAAATTAAGGAAAATGGAGCATTCCCCCTTAAATATATTTCATAGTTCAGTAAACTTGACTGACCCATTTACAAGGAATGTCATTGGACTGATCTTTGAACCATAATAAAGCAAATTACTACGTCGGTATTTTCTTCTCTTAGAGACATGACTGACTGAATGTTTAATTTTTAGTCACACAATTCAATGTCTACATGTATATCTTCAGACTTACATATTGAATATTCGAATGACTGTTACTTCATTAATATTCGCTTTTGATAGAACTATTTATAGTGAGAACGACCGGAAGGTGTTGTGTGGTATGCAGAGAATGGTAAAGTGCAGAGAAAGGCGGCTTCATAGGGAAGCAAATTTTGCAAAATTTTCCAAAATGTTTTCATTGGTTATTTGCCTATCTGGATAGATTACCTCGATCTATTTTAGCACAAAACAACCGCAATATTTATTCTTATTTACAACAAATGTTGAAATAAAAAAATCATCGGGCAAGAAAACACTCCCCATGGTCACCCTAAATGTCTAATCAACAAGTAATCAATATTGGTTATGTAACCATCATTCGAGTCATTTGGTATTACAGAATTTATCACAAACAAATACTTCGAGTTATTTCATTCTCAAAGATTTTAATTATAAAAGCTGTTTAATTATACGAATCGTCAGACCTCAAAGACAAATAAAACCACTTCAAAAGACAATACTGCATTCACGTATCTGTTTTCTTAACAGGTGGTCTGCAAATATGCCTAGATTATTTTAAAGGGATATAACTTTCCAATTTTACGTTTTAAAAGTACATGTATGTCTTGATGCAAAGATTGGTTATTCTAATGCGTAGATATGCTATAAGTTTTTTAAGTTGTTATTTATAAGCGGAAAATAGGCATTGGAAGAGGAGAGAGAAATGACATATAAATTTGAACTGTTGTCCACAACAAATGCTTTAATTCTAGCGCAAAAATGTATATTTCTCGTAAACAGTTCAATATTTAAGCTTGAAATTTTCAGGATTTTCTTAAGGTATATGACCCATCATTAAAAACACCACTTTCTAGTCATACGAAATGCATCAAATTACACACACACTTGTAAATATACTTCACATAAGGTGATTAACCGTGCCAGATTTCAAGATTATGCTTCAAGAAGAAAATAATTTACAAATATTATTTTACTCTATATCCATATACAAGGGAGGTAATTTGGAACATTTTTGTCAAATATTTCCATAAGTATTCATTAATTCAAAATTCTAAACCGTTCAAAATGCTTATGTTTGTAATGCTAATGATGGGTTGCATACCTTAATGTTTTTCTACAACAAAAGCACAATGAATAATCCACTGGGGCTTTTGCCCTCGTTTATAATAATGGTGCTACCTAACCCAGAACCTTGGTAAAATTAACGATGAACCATGGTATAACATGGATTATTTCTAACTCATCACTGTGGTTGAATTTACGATAAGCCATAATAGATAATTGAATAATTCTTTTTTGAATAATTCGTGTAATAAGAATAGTAAAATTCGATTGTTCTTTTGTTATGAATCATAACACACCAGTGCAATCAAATAACGTATTCCAGACATTAGATACCAGATATGTCGTGTGATTCCGCCTCCACCTTCGTAGTATTTCGTGACAACGGAAATTGACGAGGTTATCCGGATTTTAAAATCCGGATAACTTCGTCAATCTACGTTACCAACGATGACACCGAACTTACTAGCACAAAATATAAAAAGATCATTATGCAGAGTCAATCAGTAAATAATAATAATAAAAGGGTCTGCAATTTCAATTTATTCAAGCTTTAATCATCTGTTAGATGCATTAATAAAGTCTCATAACAATTGCGCGTACTTGATCTCAAAGACACACTTAACGAGGCTAACCTTTTCCCCAGAGAACACAAATTTAGGCTGATCCAAATTCAAAGTTATTACAGACGAGATGTTACATAATACATAAATTGAAAAAAATGTAATTATGTGTAATGGCCGAGCCTTGAGTGTAAAAAGAAGAAAATATTTCATTAGTGTGAGGTCAAAACCTCGTAACTCCAGCTTTTTCAAGCTGTGTTTTACGAGTTTTGGTCATCGCATAGACGATTTGCTACAAGATCGTTCTACTGCCCAACAAGGTTTTCGAGACTAATTCTATACGTTTTTTTTTGTTTTTTTGTTTTTTTTTTCTTCTTCTTCTTCTTCTTCTTTTTTAACAAGCAAAACCGATATCTACGCTATTATGGTGGTGCCTCGAATTAATTGAACGGGAGAAATAAACAGGAACGAACGAACAAGTCAATGTGTGAAAAGTGGTCAATAAGATATCGCTCAGTTTCTGCAAAAACAACCCTCATGTTCAAAGCAACAGTTGAAATATTCTAGAAGGAAGAGTGGTGATAATATTGAATCTCACTTGAAAATAAAAACACATTACTTAAAGTCCTTTCGCGTAATTGTTTTTCCGTTTGTGTCTTTGAAGCATAATTGATGTTTTCAATGACGTAATGGAGTTTTTTCGTGACAGTCATATGTAATTACTTTATGTTGCCTTTATCTGAAATAATGGCCGCCGGACTCACATTTGAAGCTTGAATGTGTCTTGATGAATATGAATCAGCAGGAATTTCGGGAAACACTCAAAGATAATATTGTGGTTAAAGGAGAAAATTTGGGATGGGATTGATGCTTTCTATGCCGTGTTGTTAAGGCTTTTTCGTGAGTGGCATAATGTATGTATTTTTATATTGCATTTATCTAAAATTATAACTGCCTTGCTCACATTTGAAACTGTCTCAATACATATTAACATTAGATGGTAAAACAAATTGTAACTATTGAATTTTAGAAGGTTACCGGACCCAAAACAATTCTTAAAGTCTTTATATTGTGCATTTTTGATACATTCATGCATTTTTCATATGGAGAAAGACCATTATTTCTGTTTCGGATATTGTCGAAAGAACATGTAACTTAATTATCATTCTTTAACTAAACAATCAGAGCAAGAGATAAGCGAGGTTAAGACTTTTCATCAAAACAATTGCATTTCATTTTATATTTATTTCATGTTTATTGAACCCTGTATTGTGGATAATCATCAGAATAGTTTCGTCGAGACGATTCAATTGAGTACCCAGTTTGCGACCTGCATCAGTCACCTAGCCATCTAGTTTTGTTTGAAATAGGCCTATCTATGAAGGTGGCCATTTTGAGGTTCACAAAACATCGGATTTTTTCGAGTGACGACGTCACGTATCCAAACCTATTTGGGAAAGTTCCACTGTGGAATGTTTTCGACGTCGCCCGAATAATTCCGACGGTACAGCGCGAATATCATTATGGGTAGTCTACCTTAATAACGAGATTAAATGAATACTGAATCTTATTTCAGCTGATATATAAAATTCTGTGGACTATAAGCGCACACATTCTGGTATAACATAAAGCTATATACTATTTTCTTGTAATATTTAATTTCGTTTTAGAACTACAAGAGAACAGAATGGTTTTGAACTAGACTCCAATCAGTCATTGATTGATCTGGATTCACGATTGTGTCAAAAGCCACAGAATGTCTGTCCTTATCACAATTTTACCTTTTCGCTCACGACCAAAGTTTTAAATAGTGTCCCCTTCGAAATATGATGCACACGACAAAATGAATGCTGATAAAACCGGGATTAGTGTACAATATGGTGTGGGAAATATTGAGGCAAAAGTAGAAAATAACTGAAATCAGCGCGTTCTTTTTTGCCTCAATATTTTCTCGTGTCTCTGTCATCAACGACATCAAAATTAGGGGTTGTTCGTCACAGGTTTAAAACTGCTGCAGACGACAGAATGAATGTTAATAAAGATTTGAATTGTGTGTGTGTTATAGCCAAGAAAATATTGAGGCAAAATGAGAAACTGCTGGTTATCAGCAGTTTCTTCTTTTGTCTCAATGTTTTCACACGCCTATTCTATTAGGGACGTCAAAACTAGGACTTGTTTGGAAAAAGTTCAAATCAATTTCTGTATGATATAATGAGGAATGTTCGTGACTATATCACGTGATTGAATGATGAGAAAATATGCCTGAATGATCGGCTAGGAATCTAGCAGACTTTGTCCTATTGCAACTGAAATATTCATGAATCAAATGACCTGACATTAGTCATCATGCAAAAGTAATTCTTAATGTCAAATAGCTTAGAAATGTCTGATGTTTGATATATTGATAGTTGTTTAATGGCGAGAATAATCTTTTTAAAGTTATTGCATGTAAGGCATACGTATATGATAAATACATTATACAGGTACGTGTATATTCGATTAGTTTTCTACCTTTCTCCTACTGGATTCTTACAACCTGATATAACTCTTTCTCTTTGATATTATTGTTGTAGTTCTATTGGTTTTGGTGGAAATACTTTGACATAGTAATTCGTGTAAGCCGATGTTGAAGGACTTTCCGCTGCTAAGTAAATGATTACGACTTCTTCCGAAAAATTCAGACGTCGCGCGAACCTCACTAAGGGCAGAATACCTTAAAGATACATCATCGCAATGTCGTAATCGTTTAAAAAATAATACTCGTAAACAGTCCGTATGCCTACCAATGCCGAATCTGTGCTAAGATATTCCGATTTCGACCCATCGTGTTTTTTTAGTTTCAATTAAGGTATTCCATGTGAGATTCGTTCGACGTCGGAATTATTCGGGCGAAGTCGGACACATTTGGCGGTGGAACTTTCCACCGCCGAAGGTTTACGACCGTGCCCGAATAGGTTGTGATACGTAACGACGCCACTAGAAAAAAAACGATGTTTTATGAAACTCACAATGGCCATATTACGGGTATTCTACCTGAAAATATTATTTATTTATTTATGAACAGTTACCTGCGGTTTCTGTGCGAGGACAGAGGAGTACAGTGTATTCCTGTTAGTACGAGATTAAATATAAATTCTAATTTATATTGGAAAGACCAAGTGCATTTATCAGACCGAGGAACATCAGTTTTGCTTAAAACGTACAATGAGCATTTATCAATTATAAAACCATCTTCTCCACAAAGAAAATTTTCACGAATGTGCTGTTTTCTTTGTGGACAGGAAGGTCATAGATTTGAAGATTGTCAACAAAACACACAAAAAGAAAGTTTAAAAAGAGAGAGAAGGTGCTGGACCTGTGGGAGGTCAAATCACATCGCAAACAGATGCTGGTATCCTAAATGGTAGGAATCAGTGGACATGCATTGTTTCAACCAGTTTGATATTCTTGCAGATTTATGTTCTTTTTGTAATACACCTAATGATAATTGTCAATGCAAAAATGATATTGCTGCAGGCGTTAACAATCATACACCATCTGATGATATCAAACAACATAAAAATACTACAACGCCTTTACAATTCAACTGCAATAATACTTCAAATATAGCTGCTGAAAATAACATTTCCAATATAAAGGAATATAGAACGAACAATGAAGGTCTTACAGACAACACAATTATATTGAATAAACCGTTCGATTTTGAACAAAAAGGTCTGCATGTAGTATATCTTAATATACATCATATTTTACCTAAATGGACCAAATTGAATTATTGATCCGCGATTCTAAAACGTTAAACATATTTTGCTTATCCGAGACATTTCTGTCTGATAAAGTTGAAAATTGTGATCTTAAAATAAACGGCTATATAATTGAAAGAAAAGATAGAATTGGTAAAATAGGCGGGGCTTACTCCTGTATTTAGCGGACAACTTGAATTACCAAAGACGGAATGATTTAGAATTAGGTGATATTGAGAGCATCTGGATTGAGGTAAAATTTCAAAACAAAAAATCGTTATTACTGAATTTTTCTTACAGACCACCAAATAGTAGTCAAATTTGGATCGAACGATTTGAAGAGCAATTACTTTTAGCTGAAATTGAAGATTCTGACTACATTATTTTGGGTGATTTTAATATTCAATTTTCATTGCCGTCGACGTATAGCAACATGAAGTGGGCTAATCTGGTCCAAGATTTTGGCCTATTTCAGCACATTGATACGCCCACAAGAGTAACAAAAAATTCAGAAACAATTATTGACCACATTTATAGTACATGTAAGCATTCTATTAGCGAAATACTGGTTCCCGAAATAGGAATCAGTGACCATAATCCCATTGCGCTAACGTATAAATGCAGCATTTCCGAGGTAAAGAAAAATGGGTTTCAGACAATAAAATATCGATCCTTTGCTAAATTGAATAAAAAAAGTTTTGTTAATGATCTTTCGTACACACAATTTAACGCTGTAGAAACATTTTCAAATCCCGATGACGCATTACAGTATTTCTATTATTGTTTGAATTGCATTCTCAATAAACATATACCTATAAAAGAAAAAAAGAGTAAAGAAGCTGAAACAACCTGATTGGTATAACGATGATATCAAAACTGCTATTTCAAAAAGGGATACATTCAAACGTTCCCACAATTGGCATATGTACAAACTATGGAGAAATAAGGTTACATCTGCAATAAGGAAGAGCAAAAAAGAAATTTTTAACAAGGCAGTCAAAAATCAATCTGACCCTAAAATACTGTGGCAAAATCTGAAAAAAGTCGCGTCCGTTGACGGATCTATTTCTCAAATACCTTCCAGACTGTGCATAAATGGTACAATCGTGGAAGGCAGTAGAAATGTACTGAATGAACTAAATATACACTTTTCAAATATTTCAAAAATTGTTGAAAGGGTTCCTTTAGATACAAGCTTTTTCGAAAATTTAAAATCTAGACTCGATGAAGTACTTCAAGACAAAATTTTTCATGTAAACTATATAACACCTTTAGAAGTAAAACATATTATTGAAAATCTTGACGTTAAAAAGTCGTCTGGAGTAGATGATATAGGTGCCAATATTTTAAAATTATGCAAAGATTATATTTCGGCGACCATTTCGTGCATTTTCAACAAATGTATTGCTGATGGATTTTTTCCTCGCGAATTTAAAAAAGCCAATATTTGTCCCATTTTTAAAGGGGGTGAAAAGAGCGACCCAAATAACTATCGCCCGATCTCGATCCTTCCTACATTATCTAAGATATTTGAGCGACATATAGCAAATCAGCTGAAAGATTTCCTAAAGAATTCAAACATTTTATATGCTCATCAATCCGGTTTCAGAGACAATTACTCTTGTCAGACAGCACTTATTCACATAATAGATTCTTGGTTAACAGAAATTGACGAAGGAAATTGCATTGGCTCTGTATTTCTTGACTTGAAGAAAGCCTTTGATCTTGTTGATCATGATGTTTTACTTTTTAAGTTAAAATTGCATCATTTTTCTGACGCTGCATGTGACTTCTTTCGGTCATATTTATCAAACAGATATCAAGCGGTAAAAGGCGGAACAGTTGTGTCAGAAATGAAGCCCGTTTTATCTGGTGTTCCTCAGGGTTCTATTCTTGGACCAATTCTGTTTTTGATCTATATTAATGATCTACCTTTGAATGTCACCTCAAACATTGACATGTATGCTGATGACGCAACTCTTCATTACTCTGATGCGAATATTACCAGAATAAATGCTAACCTTCAAGATGACCTACTCAATGTTGAGCGCTGGTGCAAATATAACAACATGATTATTAATCCAAATAAGACTACGTGCATGTTAATTGGTTCCGCACAACGACTTAAAAAAGCGGAAAATCTTAATCTTGAAATTCTTGGAAATCAAATAGAGACTGTATCTTCACAGAAGCTTTTGGGTGTTCATATTGATAATACCCTGTCCTGGAAAATTCATATTGATAAAACATGTTCTAAGTTATCTTCAAAATTATATTTGCTTAAAAAGATTAACTATTTTCTGACCCCTGAAATGCGACAAATGTTTTACAATTCTTATATAACGCCATATTTTGACTACGGTTGTATAGTCTGGAATCAGTGCACGTCTTCGCATGTAAATAGATTATTCAAAATTCAAAAAAGAGCAGCTCGGATTATCCTTAACAAACCCACCAGGTCTGATACAAGAGAAAACTTTACTGAATTGAAATGGTTAACATTCAAAACCCGTTGTATATATACTTCACTATTGTAATGGTCTACAAGACATTACATGATTTGGCACCTTAGACTACATCAAATCTTATAAATTTAAGTAGAAATAGGTTCTATAATCTAAGATCGCAAACAAATAACGCAATAGCATATTCCTGCATTCCTAGAACTGACTTCATGATGAGATCTTTTTCGGTACGTGGCATGAAATATTGGAATTCAATCCCATTGAAAATAAGAATGATTTCTAATGTCGCATGCTTCAAGAAAAATCTAAAAAAGTACTTGATGTCAGTTAATGACTTTTCTTAAGATTATATATTCCACTTAATATGTTAAATCTGCAACAAACATGTATGTCCACATTTGATTTGTTATTTCGTTAATTTATGTAATGATTGTTTATGAAAATGAGTATTGCATGTGTGAATGTATGTGATACAAAATGTGTTACCTGCCCTTTCCTAATGCAATCCCTGGTCTTAGCGTCATCAGCAGAAAATTCTCTTTATATGACGGAGATGAAAATGTTGATAACCAGCTATTTTCCTTATATTATTTTTGTCACAATATCTCAATTTTTCTGCGTTCGGTTACATTGCATTAGCTGCATGTAACCATTCGAATTTGGGCAAGTCTAAAATTTTTTGAAATCGGGGTAAGGGAATATTTGTTTTCCGAAGGCCTTATTGTAAATAAGCTTATCATTATACTGTTATTGTGTGGTGATGTCTTTATAAGTTACCTTCGATAAATAAAGATATTATTATTATTATTATTATTATTATTATTATTATTATTATTATTATTATTATTATTATTATTATTATTATTATTATTATTATTATTATTATTATTATTATTATTATTATTATTATCCATTTTAATTGGGCACCAAGTACGTTTATAATTTGAATATAGCAGGAATATGAGATGAATTGATCGGAACGAGTAATTTCCCTCCAGTTTCTACAATATTTCAATAGCTATATTCACTTTGGATTAATTCTATTTAACCTTTTTTGACATCCATTGGTTATAACAGGACCAGATTTTTACTTCGACTTAAACATAAATTCGACTTATCCGATGTCAAAATAACGAGTGTCGACTGTATATATGAAGTTTGTATTTTTGTACAAACCTGCATCTATACACATATAATCCAACGCTGCTTTTCTACAAAAATCTCGTAACTGCAGCTTGATTTTAGCTGCAGTTACGAGGTTTTCGTTAAAAAACGACGAAGAACTCGAAGAAGAATCAGCATAGCATCGTAATCGTTTAATTGGTATTTACCGTTCATTAGGAAAACATACTATACACAGGAGGTCATCCAAGAGTACTCACCTTCGATCGCTTATTTAACCCTTTCCAAAACGGCAAAATTTTAGGGTGATGCACTTCAAAAACTGCCACAAATGACAAAATGGATGTTATTTTAAGATAGGATTTGTGTAAAATATGGATCAGAAAATATTGAGACAAAAGGAGAAACTGCTGGTTATCAGCAGTTTCTTCTTTTGTTTCAATGTTTTCCCAAGCCTATTCTATTAGGGACGTCAAAACCAGGTCTTGTTTGGGAAAGGGTTAACCCTTGCCCAATCGGCAAAAATAGCGTAGTTTCAACTAAAAAGCTGCTGCAGACGACATAATTGATATTGTTAAAGAAAGAATTTGTATTGAATATTCCACAGAAAATATTGAGACAAAAGGAGAAAATGCTGATTATCAGCATTTTCTTCTTTTGTCACAATGTTTTCCCTAGCTTTTTATGTTAACTTCAAACCCCATCTTGTTTTTGAAAGGGTTTACCCTGCGCTTCTCAGTTATATAGACCTTTTTCTAAAAGAACACAATTGTCAAAATGTAAAGCCATTACATTACGAACGACTTGATAATTATGATGTTTCTAAAGGCAGGATGATATGTTATCGTGGAATCCATCTATGGAAAAGTAAAAATGCAGGAATTCAGCATTTTTCTCTCTTTACTCTCACAAGTGCCTTTCTCTGCGCAATGCCAGACATAAGTTATGAATTGAAATTCGGGTAACCTACTTACAAATGAATATCAGAATAACAAAACGTTGGTGTTTCTTTTGCAAAATCTCGTAACTCCAGCTTAAATCAAGGTTTTTCAATTACACCGACGAAAGCGTACATGTGGCGTTTTCATGAAATGGAATTATTCTAGGAGTTTGTCTTTTTCTTATTTCGACTAAACAGAATACAAGCCTTGTTCAATCTTTTTAATGAAACGTTATAGACGATATATGGATGAGTCCTACTACGATTATCTCGAGGAAACCCCTCATGAATAATTATTTTGAAAAATTGTTGAAACGAGTTAATAAACGTAACAATGCTTTTACTTAAAGTGACATTTCACAATTATTTTAACATAAATTTTACTTTTATTCTATCTGAAAAAGCATCTTTTCTTATGAAAATTCTGAAAATTACAGTCAAAATATAGAACGGTTTACGAGAAATATATATTTTTGTGCTAAAATTAAACAAATTGTTGTGGACAACAGTTACGATTTATATAGAATTTGTCATTTCTGTCTCAACTTTAAATGCGTATTTTTCGCTTATAAATAACAACTTCAAAAAACCGATAGCATTTCTACGCATTAAAATAAATAATCTTTGCATCAAGACCTACTTTTAAAAAATGAAATAAATGTGAAATGTCACTTTAAGCGACATTTCATAGATATTTTTTTCGTAAATTTTACTTTTATTTTTATCTGAATGAGCATATTTTTTGATGAAGTTTATATTCTTGTATTAAAATTAAACATATTGATGTATACAATACGTGTATTTGGAATTTGTCATTTCTGTCTAAACTTTGAAGCCGCGGTTTTTCGCTTATCAGCAACAACTTTAAAAAAAAACTGATAGCATTGAATATATACATTAGAATAACCAATCTTGACACCAAGACATTTTTTTCTTTAAAAAAACGAAAGCGGAATATGTCTCTTTAATGCATTTTGATATTAGATCTATTACTTATTTTTCCATTTAATATCTATTTGTATTCTTGCTCATTGTTTTATTGTTCTATTTGTAGATTTTAATCATGTTCTGTTTATCAAAATCAATAAATATGCCACTTTTTCTACCAATTGACTTTTAGAGAACAAGTGTATACTGTATTAACCCATTCCCACATAATAACTCTATTTGACTCCCTTTAAGATAATGGCCTTGGAAAACATCGTTGTAAATGAAGAAATTGCTTGTGACAAGCAATTTCTTCATTGTCCACAATGTTTTTTACCCACAACCCCCCCCCCCCCCCAAAAAAAAAAGTTAAAAATTAATTAATTCAAAATGTTCCTCTACAACACATTTGAATTTCCAGATCAGTCTATTTTTTACCAATTAGTAATGGGTTAACCCATTACCACATAGTGACTCTTTTTGACTCCCTGCAAAATGGTGGCTTTGGAAAACATTGTAGAAAATGAAGACATTGCTTGTGAAAAGCAATGTCTTCATTATCCACAATGTTTTCTACCCTAAAGGACCAAAAAACAAAATTACATTTACTTGAAATTGTCGTCTGTATCGTCTTTGAATTGGGAACAGTCCAAAATGTTGCCATCTGGTCATGGGTTAAGAAACGTTTTGGATCTTGGTTGAGGGGCTTGACGTTCTGTATACGATGAAAACAGAGAACGAACGATCTCCAAACCTATTATTATGTTCATCATAATTCCGACACAAAATGTGCTAATTGTCGCAGATCAATATCCACGGTGTTTGTTCGTTCATAACATAACACACCACATAGCTTTGTTTATACGTTTTTGTAACACGAATTCTTATTTAGATGCTATTTGAAAATCGTTTTGAATTAAAGAAACCTTGAAATGAAAAGAAAACAAAATGCTGGAATTCCGACAGAAAATGTGCTAATTGTCGCAGATCAATATCCACGGTGTTTGTTCGTTCATAACATACAACACCACATAGCTTTGTTTCTACTTTTTTGTAACACGAATTCTTATTTACATTTAGATGCTATTAGACGGCATTAATTCAAAAATCTTGTGTGAAAAGAAGAATATGTTGAAATTAGATCAAAAAGTGCTAATTGTCAGAGATAAATATCTAGCCTACGATGTTGGTTCCTTGATAACACAGACATTATAGCCTTGTTTAACGTTATTGATTGTAAAATACTTCCAAAGTTTATAATAACAGGAGATGACATTTCTTTAAAAATAAACTTTTGAAAGACGACAGAACAACATGGATCTCGATCTGACTGTGCGCACGTGGATTCATGTTGTTTTCAGATGCCATTTTCTGTCATAGTTTTCTATTGACGATTTTTATCCACGATTTTTGCCAGTTTCTAGATTTTGTGAAACGAAATTGTCCTTTTCTGTTCGTAAATATTATAATATCAAAAACGTAGAGAGAAAAAAAGAAAATGTTAACATTCCACAGATAATGTGCTATATATGTCACCGATCAATGTATCCATAAGCTTGTAACTTCATAACAAAACATACAGAATTGCTTCTTACACACTAATTTTATCTTTCTCCTCGTAAAAAAGCGTTTTATAATTTTTATAAAGAAAGAAAAATGGTAGGACTTTCGGTTTACCTTACATTGGTTTTTATTTATTTATTGAAAGACTAAGCAGAGTCTACCATTAATTACGAACTTAGAATGAAATGATGGTAAATGGCAATTTTTATAGTTTTTTCCCATTAAGTACCATAAAAGGCATCTAAATGCCAAATTTAAGCTACGGCTAAGCATTCTCTTCAGTTCTAAAGACTTGAAATTATATCTAGGAAACACTTTAAAACTACCGAGAAAAACTACCGTATGTGAAATTGTGAAACTCTTTCTTTTTTAAATGTCTTATACATGTATATTTGGACTTAAGCAAAAGCACATAATTATATCATTCCAGTAAGAAAAATGGGGGAAATGTTCAGACTCCACCCCATGTTATATTTCTATTTGTATGAAAGTATGTATTTTTCACATTTTCCTTGGTAGATTCTCGGTCTATAATCTATTTATACTAATTGAACTAAAATGTTAGCTATTTACATGTGTAATACGTACAACATGGTTAGCGAATTGTTAACGTTGCTAGCATCCGTAAGTACACAACCATTTTACAACATATCAAAAACTAAAACCAATTTACAGAGCAACATAAAATAGAGGGTAAATATATTTTAAATTTGTTATTTCAAATCAAAACCCTATGTTGTGGGTACCCATTTAAATTGTCTCGATGAGACAATTCAAATGAGTACCCACAATATAGGATTTGATTCAGAATAATGATCATGGTTCTGGTATATGGTCGTTCAATAGTGACGGTTAAGGTGCCCCCACAAGATACAGGCTTTACATTGTGGAAAATGAAGAAATTGCTTGCCACATGCAGTTTCTCCACTTTCAACATTTTTTCTACTCAGAGACAATAAGGTTTTAACCCTTTCCCAAACAAGACCTGGTTTTGACGTCCCTATTAGAAAAGGCTTGGAAAAACATTGAAACAAAAGAAGAAACTGCTGATAACCAGCAGTTTCTCCTTTTGTCTCAATATTTTCCATGCTATATTGTATACTAATTTTATCTTTATCACCATCCATTTTGTCGTGTGTTGCAGCTTTCACATTGGATCACCCTAAAATGGTGTCGTTTTTGGGAAGGGGTTAAAAAACATATGTAGCTGTCTTCTACAACATCTTTGAACATGAACCGGTCTAAAAGTTTGCTATCTTGTAATGGATTAATTTCATTTTTCGTCGTTTCAAAAATTGTTCAAGTCCGTAAAAAATATTTAAATCCATTTTCAGCAATCAAATCATTTTTAGAGAAATAGAATATTTCCAGAAAAAGAAATTGATTTGAAGAATTTCTATCCATAAAATATTAAGATACCCATTTATTAGATAAAGTCGTAGAAAATATTTCAGGAAGAAACTCTTGCACTAAACCGTTGCAAATTCAATGGACCCTCGAAAATCCTTAATCACAATTCATTGGTTTTATATTTATAATGATATAATCTATTGAATCATGATGAGTTGTCATATTTTTTTCATATAATTTATCAAAGTGATAATGTCTACGTTGTTTCGTCGCATTTCTAAGCACTCTTTCTTTTCATAATAAAATTATGATCCTCGAATTTCGATGTATAGTGATAAAAAATACATGTAATTCTTGAAGTTTAACATGTTTCCAAAAGTTTTGTTTTATTTTACTTTAATTCTTGTCAAATATTTTATATTTTAAAAGTGGACAGTCGAATTACTTAAATCCAGACATTAAATCAAGCAAATAATTTTATACGAAATATTCAATCAAGAATTGTTATTTTGTGTCATTATCAAATTTCAAAAATCGAATTTAGAGACATTTCAATAAAAATAAACGAATATAGCCTACCTGCCGTCGATGCTGAATAACAAATGGATACTTTAAGCTAACAGTTATATTTTAAATCCATTTCACGCAAACAAAAATCACACTTTATTCTATAATACAAAATATTATTTCAAAGTAAAACAATTAGATACCAGTGAAGCGATATGAAGTTATAACAATAATGCGCGCTTCAGCGCAAATGTAACCAGGTTCACTTTCAGAAGTTTTTATCTATACTAATCCAGCGTGGAACTAACTAAAACCTTCTTTCACTTTTCTCTATAACATCATAGCAACCGATAAGAAGGGGTATTGGCAATTTGATTTTGTTATTTCAATTTTAAACCCTATGTTGTTGGTGCTGAATGGAATCGTCTCGAAGAGACGATTCCAATGAGCACCCACAACATCGGGTTAAATAAACAATAGATTACATTTTTCATTTATTGAAAAATGCCATTTTAATCATTATCTGTTGCATTTATAACGAACTAAACACAATTAACGGAGTCCTATACTAGCAAGGCAGTGTTCCGCCACTGTCCGTTCTTCTGGCAAAAGCCTATAAACAATAACCCGAACTACTTTCCAATGCGCACTAATTTCCGGCAAATATTCAGACGACCACACTTCACAAACTATAGTCCGTGCTCCGGAATAACTGCCGTGTCATGATGGGAAAATCCGTTTGTTCTTTATCTCTTTTTTCTCGAAACAAAAAATATAAAAATATTAGAACTAGTTTTAATTGAAAAAAAAAAATGCTTAAATAAATTCAGTTGAAATATAATGAGGAGATAACATTGCGCGAAAAATAAACTCAATATGATAGAGAACGTCATTGTCTTCTTTTCCATCAATATTTTATAACTGCCTGTCAAAAAAAGTCGTCAAAAAGAAGGTTTTATTCTAGAATAAATAACTGCTTCTCGAAATGTATTCTGTACCTTTTTTATCACTTTCAAAACAGCTTAGACAAAGAAATCAACGTATAAACGAAAAAGAATTGCCGTTGACACTCGCTGTGTCGAAGTCGTAGAAATCGTCATAATACATGTATACCGACATATCAGAAGTTTGATCCATCCAAATTTTGTTCAGTTTGGACAAAGGTGGCATTATCATAACAATTTTTCGCCCTTAAGTCACTTTATTTGATTTATTGAAATACGGTAGAAAAAGAAAAGAAACTGTCACAAATGAACCATGTCTCTACCACTCGCAGACCTCAATTTTATTTCAGGAACTGTATATAGGGAACGATTCTATCAAGTAAACCGTGATGGTAATTTCGGACAAACAAATACTAGTTCGTAAGTGTTGTCATAAAATATCGTAACTACGGCTTGATTCAAGCCGTTATTACGAGATTTTATAACAACACAGACGGTTTATCAATGCACAACTGTAAACCCAGTCTATTTTTACACAAAATCCATCGCTATTAAATAATGCCCTTACCTCACAGAAAATTGGCAAGTAATCGACTTAGTTTGACTAGAATCCTTATATTCGTATATTGAACAAATCCTTTTCGTCGTGACACAACATTGATCATAGTTTGTTGGTTGTTAATATTCGATTATGGAACGAATGAAGCTGAAATTCAATCGAGCGAGATCTTGGAAAATGACTTTTATTGCATTTGAGGACAACATCGACTTGTTGCCTCAAGGCAATCTGTTCAGAAGCGCGTTCTTTAAAGCGAGATTTTTTAAGATTTCTTAAGATGTTTTTGATACAGCGTCTTTGAGACCTAGATTATAAGCGAGGTGTTCCGAATGTTCCATACTTCATACAAATGACGTCATCATGACGTCATTTGTATGAAGTGTGGAGCTTTCGGAACTTTGCGGTTTATGAATCATGGAACATTCGGAACAACTCGATCAATTCTCTCCCATATAGATTCTACAGAATTTACCGAGGGATTCCGAAAGAAGTATAGAGCAATGGCGGCTCGCAGTGATCGTCTTAAAAATCTTGGTCAAAAGAGCGCTTTATCCTAAAACATCTTAAAAAATCTCAAGATATCTCAAGAAATCTCGCTCTAAAGAACGCGGCTCAGGTCTCAAATTGTTGTCCTATAGCTGTCGCATGTTTTGAGGAAGTTATGGGTGAACAGTGTGTAACTTGACCACACTGTGTAGAGTGTTATGAAGAAGCTGTGAGAGAACAGTGTGGATCTCGATTAGACTGTGCGAATGCACGGGCTGATCAAGATCCATGGTTGTATCAAATATTGGTCCATACTGGTACCAAAAGCTAGATCTCAAATAACATAAATTGTTAAAGATAAAATTTTGTACGATGCCTTTAGCAACCGCGGAACATCGGCTTTCAACTATAGGGTGTACCCATTCATACATTTAGGCGAAGAGGAGCAACGCGGGGTACAGTACTGTATTTTTTTTCTCTGAAAAATTATTTAAAAGAGCCCCATTGCACAGGCGGAATTTGAACCTAGGATTCTTCGATTCCAAAGCCCGCAACCTACCAGCAGACCACAAAGCCCCACACTCATTAAGCCCATTTCCCATGTACCGGCCCAATTCTAAATATTGAATTCAATTCTAAGAAAAATATTTGATATAGAATTAAACGGGAAATGTGTTTCTTGACTACGCATAAATCAAATCTCGTAAATAGATAATATTGTTTTTTCCACATTTCAAACGGAAACCTATTGTAAACGGAAAACGCTGGTCAAAATAAACAGATCCTCAGCTTCTTTGTGACCGTTAAAGGCTTTAGTACGATTATCGCATAGATGCATTTAGACAATATCTTCTTTTATATAATTTATCTATTTACAATCTTTGTCATTTTATTCAAGACCTTCTTGCTTTTAGCCCATAAAAACATGACAAAAGATATAATTATATTACATTGAGATATCGCAAATTTTATTTCATTTCTATTTTGTTTTCATCTTTCCCTTGTTTGCATTCTCTTTCATCGGTTAACCCTTTCCCAAACGACAAAACTTTAGGGTGATCCACTTCAAAAACTGCCACATATGACAAAATGGATGTAATTAAAGATATGATATGTGCAAAATATGGCATAGAACATATTGGGACAAACGGAGAAACTGCTGGTTATCAGCAGTTTCTTCTTTTGTCACAATGTTTTCCCAATCCCATTCTCTTAGGGACGTCAAAACCAGGCCTTGTTTGGGAACGGGTTTTAAACGGATTATGTATCTTATCATTATTTTATCTACAATATTTCCTTGTCATGCATGTTCGATTATTATGCTGTGACTATGAGCCTATGTGCTTAATGTCGTAATAAAGAAATGTTCAATTCTGTTCTGAAATATTGTTTCTATTTAGTAATCTTTACTACTGATGAACACGTGCATTCGACCGACACTCTCAGAAACGATTTGAAAGTAATACACAAACATATTATAAACCATGGCGGGAAATCACGTGACACAACATTGATGTAAAAAAGGTTATGGACGACCAACCAAAATTTCTACAGGTCTTCAATGATTTTACTATCGGCTAATTTTTTAAAGATCTACCACAGCCCATTATATTTTCTGACACTTTCCATATTCTCTGTTTCCAACCGATTTACAATTCGTCAAGTATAAACAGAATCATTGAAGGCTACGCGCGTTTTTTTAGCGTGTCCGGTGTGAAGAAGCGTCACATTGGAACTTTGCTTCACTTCGTGTCCGAAACCAAGTCTAAAAGACTTTCAACCGCCTCATCAACACCGACACTACAAATTCTATGCTCTAATAGTAAAATTGTCCGTACAGAATCCACGAATGATGAATATCAAAGAGCACATTGTGCTGACGTTACCAATTATCATCGATATACGCGACAGGGAATCGTTTGACATTACAATTCCGAAAGAAAAACGTATGTAAATATTCTGTAAATACGCGACCAATTTTTAAAACGACGAGAAGCAGAGAAGGCGAAGGAATTAGATGGGTATGGGAGATCATTTAAAAGTTTTGGTTGGTCGTCAATAACTTTTTAATACGCTGAATTCGTAAAGATCTTTAGTATTTATGAAATCCCAAACATTTCTCGAATTCTCTGATTCAAGTCTTTTTTCAATCAGTCACGTATTAACCCTTTCCCAAACAACAAAACTTTAGTGTGATCCACTTCAAAAACGGCCACAAATGACAGAATGGATGTTATTAAAGGTAGGGTTTGTGTAAAATATGGCATAGAAAATATTGAGACAAAAGGAGAAACTGCTGGTTATCAGCAGTTTCTTCTTTTGTTTCAATGTTTTCCCAAGCCTATTCTATTAAGGACGTTAAAACCAGGTCTTGTTTGGGAAAGGGTTAACACAATTATTGACATTTTTGCTAACACTGTTTCCACATGATTCCACGCAATGACATAGTCGACAAATGTAGAGCTCGGTGAATTTCAGAAGCCGTATAATGGATATTGAATGGCATGGTTAAAACCGATTTTCAAGAAATATGATTCAAAATCCGATTCCAAGAGTTTCATAATTGATTGTCACGGATCAAAAGAATGCGTATTTGGAAACAATGCAATAAATTTACCTTGTCTCCGTAAAATTTTAACTGGGATGTGGAAGTCAGGCCTTTGTGACAATTTTCAAAACCAACCCGAATCAGCATTTTCTCCTTTTGTCTCAATATTTTCTGTGTTATAATGTATGCAAATTCCATCTTTATCAATACCTATTTTATCATTCACAGAAGTTTAACCACGGGAGCTGTCCTATTTTTTCCATGTTGGGAAAGGGTTAAATTGGACAAACGTATTTTTACCTGTAAAATGTTAAATCACTTGCCGATCCGGATCAATGTGGATATAGGACGCAATAAGGTCCTGATTCAATCTGAAAGGTGAAACAGTCGACACAATGCATGACGATAAAAATTGGGTTTGTGTATGATAAAGTCTAAGGAATATTGGCAATATGTGACCAGCAATTTCTTCATTTCTTACTACGCTTTCTACTCAGAAAGATTAAACATGTAATAATTATTAGTAATGGTAGTAGTATTATTGAATGTAAAATGCCTTAGAAGTATATGTTTGGACGTGTCATATCTATCAAGTTTTGGAAAGGGTTAATCTTAGCCTTCAGCCTCAGCTTTTTAGGCAATCTAAAAAATATCATTTTGTTTCTCATTTCGGAGAGAATCCCTTTTCGTATGGTAAACCTATCTCAGATTTGTAACTTTAATGAAACGCGGATATTTCTATTTCAAGAATCCGTACAAAACGTAGCTTTTCTTCATACAAATTCAGAATTCTGTCAAATGTACTTTTGTTACACAATAGTCTAGGTTATGATTAGTGGGGTTTTTTTTTCATACCGTATCAAGCATAAATTTTGAAGACATTTTCACAAGACTTCCCCAACTAATTGGCTGACTTTATTCGTGTATAAAAATGAGTCCAGAAACGTTTGCTGTATATGTAACAACAGTTGAGCTATGTCTTCAGACTCCAACTCATGAGGTCAAGGGTTCGATCTATGACAGCGACAAACATCCTATGTGGCAATTGGCCTCTCGTTCAAGCACAAATTGAACCTGATATATCGCTGGTGGGGAGTCAAAACCTCGTAACTACAGATTGAATAAGCTGGAGTTACGAGGTTTTGACTCCCCACCGACGATATAATTGCATCAAATGTCATAATGCCATTTCGTGTTCCCGGCTCAAGTATTTTTCTAAGTGACAGGATACGTTATTGTGGGTTTGCTAAATTACTGGTCAGCAGTTAGTTGCCAATTCCCACCTTTTTCTTGTGTTTTGTTATCATTGTGTGAACGTTTAAATTCTGGTCAACGGTGAGTTGTCAATTCCCACCTTTGTCGTATATCTTGTCTCAGTTGAAAGCCTCCAAATCAGAGTCTGTTTTTGGAGAAAATCGAACCATACTTAACCCATTACCACACATTGGCTCTTTTTGACTCCCCACAAGGTAATTGCTTTGGAAAACATTGTGGGTAATGAAGAAATTGCTTGTCACAAGCGATTTCTTCATTCCCACAAAGTTTTCTACCCCCAAAAGACCACAAAATGTTAAATTCATGGACTTGAAATTGACGTCTGCAGCACCTTTGAATTTGGACAAGTCCAAAATTTTGTCGTTTGGTAATGGGTTAAAACTTTGTGATTGTTCACGTTTCTTATTTATATCAAATGATATAGCTTGTAATTATCGAGGAAAATCAGCAAGTAACAGAAAAGCTTAAAAACTAATAGGATCAATTGAAATAACGGCTGTAAGGAATTCTGAGGAATTTATTTTACTATCAAAGGGAGATAAACTCGATAATCACTCTGGTCCATGAGCTGGTCTAGAGTTAATCCAGAGTTATCTCTATAATAATACTACATGATTATAACATTATCGTCGGTGTTATTGTAAAACCTCGTAACTACAGCTTGATTTAATCCATTACTGCACAGTGACACCTTTTGACTCCTCCTCAAGAAAAAGCTGGGGAAATTGTGGAGTATGAAGAAGTTGCTTGTGACAGGCAATTTCTTCATTTTCCACAAGGTTTTCTAACACAAAATGGATTTTTTGTAAAAAAAAAAGTTTCGTCAACTTGAAATTGTCGTCTGCAACTCCTTTCGAATTGAAGCAATCCAAAATTTTGCTGTCTGGTAATGGGTTAAGCTGTAGTAACGATGTTTTGTAACAACACCGACGATATCACTAATGTAATGCTATGTTCCTACTGCCTACTAGTATCACATCAACTCGATCGCATAAATTTTCTGATCAAACCCGATTAAACGACCTCTTCTCGAGCTCTAACTGGGCTCAAAAGACAAAGCGATACAGATGAAGCTCGATCACCCCGAACAATTCCGATTACCCTTGCCGACCTATCTCGATCTGTACTCGATCGCTTGATTGAGCTTAATCTGACAAGCAGTAGTATATGAGATTCTTTTTATAAATACTTTTTATC
The DNA here is from genome assembly GCA_963680895.1 of Fragum sueziense. Lineage (NCBI taxonomy): Eukaryota > Metazoa > Mollusca > Bivalvia > Cardiida > Cardiidae > Fragum > Fragum sueziense. Next base: position 3,351,599 of record OY804606.1, read on the forward strand.
ATTTCCTAAACAATGAGCTTTTTTAAATTTGGCAAGTGGAGAAATTGTTTATGGCAAGCAATCTCTTGATTTCCACGATGTTTTCAACCCAGAAATACAATTTATGTCTTTCCTAAACAGCAAAAAATGAATAAATAAAAACTGTTCTAATTTAAAGTTACATTTCAGAATTATTTTTACATAAATTTAACTTTTATTCTATCTGAAAGAGAATGTTTTCTTATGAAAATTCTGAAAATTTCAAGCCAAAATATTGAACCGTTTACGAGAAATATATATTTTTGAACTAAAATTAAACAAATTGTTGTGGACAACAGTTCAGATTTTTATAGAATTTGTCATTTCTGTCTCAACTGTGAAGGCGTATGTTTCGCTTATAAATCACAACTTCAAAAAAAACTGATAGCATTTCTATGTATTAGAATAAACAATCTTTGAATCAAGACATACTTTTAAAAAATGAAATAAATGTGAAATGTCACTTTAAAAGCTGGTGCAAGCTACAAAAATGGATTTCTATTCAAAAATCGGAATTGTGCATAATTATCTTTCATTCGTCCTGATGTTTTCCGTTAGGATTCTTTATTATTAGAGACGTAAAAACCACGTCTTGTTTGAAAACGTGTTCATAAAAAGTACAGTTGTCGCCACATCGTATGGCACAATGTTTATGTTTTGTTCAAATGTAATTGAACGTCAGAGAAAACATAAACACGTGCCATACGATGTGGCGACAATTGTAGACAGACATTAGGATACAGAACGCTGGATTCTACATTTAAAACCATCTATTTCTATCAGAATGTCTTGTAACTATTTTGTCTCTTTGTTTCTTGTACTTTATGGTAGAAAATATGTTAAATTATCAAGTATATAATAATTAAGAATAATTGCCATGTGAAACGTTTTGATTGTTTTAGTTCCTAAAAGAGAAGAGAAAAAACACTGGGAGTAAGGAAGAGATTGGTTACCTTGTATAGTCTGTGCAAGCAAACAGAGCCGATACTTTTTACCCTTTCAATACAGTCGACACTCGTTATGTCGACATCGGATAAGTCGAATTTTACCTTAAGTCGAAGTTAAAGTCTAACCCCGTCCTCACCAATGGACATAAAAAGGTTAAAACAAAAAAATCGTAATAAATATGACCATTGAAATTAAGTAGGAAAAGGATAGAAATTGCTCGTCTCGAGCAATTTCTTTCCTTTTCCTACTATATTTCAATTATGAACTCTCTTGGTGAGCAACAAAAATGATCAAATGTCATCCAAGTCAACACTGAACATAAATCGGATGAGTCGTACTCCGGATATGTCGAGGTATTTTGACGGCCCCTCTGACTTCGACACAACGAGTGTCGACTGTAATTATAATAATCGACGCAATTTACAAGGTATGTAATATCACACACACAGTTACTATGCCATTAATTTTGCATTGTGAATGAGATGGTATTATATAGCCTGCCACAGATGTTTTCCGCATATTCTTGTAATATTAAACCCGTTTGATGTGTTTTATTAACAGTCATTATAAGTTTACAAAGGCAGTTCTCAATTATAAAAAACAAATACAACATATTAATTTTCAAGGGAATGTGTTAGCCCTTTCACAAACCAACGAAAGTCTAGACTAACAACAGCAATGAACAAATGTAAAAATATATTAATGGAGGGATAAGAAAATTACTCAAATGTATCTCATGACAAATGAGGCTAGGGCATCGATATTGATTAGCCTGTATATATACGAAGTTTGATCACAGCTACGAATAGGAGGTCTATAAGATTTTCAAACGGCAAACTACGTGTATGAATCATATCTTCAAGTACAATGTAGGTCTACAAGATACTATGCACAATATATTTTGTTGTATAAAAAAGACAATCGGTCTGAGATGCAACAATTTTTACAACAATGCAGAATTTCCATGGTAACATACAGTGCAAACATTGGATTTCGATATAAAATGGAAGGTTCCACCGAGATTTGATCTCGGATCGCAGGATTCAAAGTCCTGAGTGCTAACCATTACACCATGGAACCCGTTGTTAGCGGCTACCATGTTGATCTATACAACATTGGTGACGTCCGAAAACGTCGTATACGGCTTGAATGACGTTGGCAACGTCCGTAAACGTTATAACCACAGCTTATTCAAGTAGCGGCATTTTCAAAAGTAACCGAAGATAAGACGTAATAATATAGTTAGAGCTAGAGATGCTCTATCATGTCGTTTATAAGGATTTATAGTACAAATTGAAGTCATATTACAAACATGCCTCTATGAACCGATGGGAACTAGGCTCAGTTTGTTATGTAGCCGTTAGAGTTCCATGCACCCCCATGTTTACGTGTGGCCCTTTTTCATATCCCGCTTTAACAGTTTCCAAAACGACAAAATTTTATGCTGCAAGATGACAAATGGATGTTGATAAAAAACAAGATTTTTGCATGACATAGCTCAGAAAATATTGAGACAAAAGGAGAAACTGCTGATTATCAGCAGTTTCTTCTTTTGTCTCGATATTTTTCTAAGCCAATCCTATCATGCACGGAAAACCGGGTCTTGTTTGGGAAAGGATTAAATAAAAGTTGTCAAGATCATATAATAAAATGTCAGACTCACGGAGACTGTTCTTAACATTTCTGTCAAATATGCGTGTTTATCGTGTATAGTTTACCTTCTGTTCTTAACAGTTATTTGTTCATAACGTCAGTTTCAGCTACGTTCTGTCATACGCAAGGTGCCTTGACGTAAACAATTAACGCAAACGGAAACAACTCGTTTCCTGCATTGATATTTTGTTGATATTTTGTTAAATTCACTGACCGATTTTGATTCCGTCAGATTTTCTATTTTTGATTTTGAGGGTAGGTCCATCTAGGATAGTTGTTTACAAAACAAGATGGAAAACTGATAATAAAGGATTCACAGCTAGGATTGACAATTCACAGTGCAAGTAGGGCATGGTATTGCTTATACAATGTTCGTAGCAAGGATACAAATGTGATTCGATCTATTGCGATTTCCATTCGAAATGGCTTACTTTGGTGGTTTAATCATGTGAAAGGTTAAAACCTCAAATTAGCAAGCATTAACAGAACCAACAGATGATCACAGAGCACCCCCCTCTTTTTTTTGTTTATCACATTTTAATTTTTGGCCATCTTTGGAAAAGTATGGTGACTTTGGATAAGGTTCCTTAGTTTAGAAAGAAAGTGACTTATAACACCTTTGGATGCTAAAGAATTAGCTATGTATAGAGTTGACATGTACGTACATACATATACAGGCCTTTTTTCAGATCATGACTCTAATTGTTTACTACTGGAAGTCACAAGCATGTAACAAATGTTTTGTACGAAGTGGCTGTTCTGGACAAGATTCTGTACCCTTTTTGGTATAGCGTTTAACCATATCCGAAAGGAAAAAAATAATATTTCATCCGTTGAAAGTAGACTTGTGCCAGTCTAATAAATAGAGATTTTAAAGTAAAGCAATGAAATTATCAAAATCAACCCTTTCCCAAACGACAAAATTTTAGGGTGATCCAATTTGAAAGCTGCTGCAGATGACAAAATAGCTGATAATAAAGACATAATTTATGTAAAATATGGCACAGAAAATATTGAGACAAAAGAAGAAACTGCTGGTCATCAGCAGTTTCTTCTTTTGTTTCAATATTTTCCAAAGCCTTTTCAATTAGGGACGTCAAAACCAGGTCTTGTTTTGGAAAGGGTTAAATGAAATTGCAAGTCTCTGATTCTCGAAACAGACTTAGGAAAGATAATCTATTGTAATTCTGAAAGTTTGTCACGGTTGCATGCTTTAATTTTACCGACATAACATAAATACACAGAGCTTGAATCCATGATACGTTGAAAGATGCTTTTGAACGACAAAATTGGTGTTTTTGATGAAAAGACAAGATTTGAGTAAAAGACAACGTGTAAAATCTTGAGACTCAAGGAAAAACTCCCGATACTGGGTGTCAGCATTCCATTCTTTCACCTCAATGTTTTTTAAAGCTATTTTATTAGGTACGTGAAAATCAGTCAAAAAGCCAAAATCCTACGTAAAAGGGTTTTAAACGAGTGTTTCTCTTAATCGTCAGTTATTACATTCACTTTGCGTGATACATTAATTGTCTTACAAATGAACCCGAGTCTACTCATCCATAAGAGTTTAAGGCATTAACAACAGTGAAGCCTTTTGACACCCCTAAGGTTAAGGCTTTTGAAAGCATTGTGCAAAAATGAAAAAAAAATGCTTGAGACAAGCAATTTCTTCATTTTCCACACTGTTTAATTTTAGTATGAAAATCAACAAAGGACAATAACTCCAGTATATGACCCGAAGAGTTACGGTATTTTGTAAAATAAAATTCTCCTTAAAGACCTATCTACATGTACATTGGAAGTTTCACCATTCTACCTTGCATGCTCCGGACAAGGTTTGGTCCACGGACCTACCACCCGACCGACCTACCGAATGGCATTTACAAATGTGAATAATCTGAGTAAACCATTTAGATTCTGCATCTCATTTTATATAAAAGAAATTTGCATTAAAAGCAATTGGCCTTTCAATGTGAATTTCAAAATTGGAAATTGTTTTTGTTATCCCGAAGGAATTTGGAAAACAGACAATAATCTGCTTGTATGTAAATTATACAGTTAAAACATGCGATATATGTCAATAACATTTAAGGTACAAAATTATGTCTTAGGCCTTTATGAAAGATAGCGTTTTCACGTCAATCAACTAATAATGGTTTGAAGAATATTGTCAGAAAAGAAGATATTGTTACATGAATGATTGAAAGTGCATAAATTCGTAGGCGCATCACTTTAAAGTACGTGAATATTCTGAACAACCAATTTTTGATTTCGCTTTTCTTTTATACAGAGTGTCCCAAAAAAAAACGGAACCTAATTTCCGAATCTGTAGTACTAAAGATACATTATTTTTGCATTTGTGTTCAAAATTTCACTTAAAAATATGCATCGGTTCAAAAGTTATAAGCAAATTAATAATGGCACTAAAAAACCGATCTGACATGATATTGATTTTTGCGTCTTGTTTGTTCGTGAAAGCGCGCTGATGGTCAGTTGTTAAATTCTGTAACGTTGTACATGTATGCACCGATTTTCTCAAAATTTGATATGTAGACGTGCTGTACCTTCAAATTGAGTCCATAGGGTGGTTGTTTGAATTAATTTAAAATTATAATTTGATTCATTTCACATGGCGAAGTTTTAACTTTTATTTTCATGAATTACAAGATTGATATGTTTCCTAAAATTAGTCCAGTCTTAATTTTCTTGCATAGTATACATTCAAGTGGACTATGATTTAATTCCTTTTGATGACTTTTATGTTATTTGTCATATATGAACATGTTTTGCATAAAGGTCAGTGTCAGGTTAATGAAACCCGTAATACTTTTCAATTGAGCGGTGACCGGCATGTTGGTCAGAAATAAAATAAGTGCCTATGATTATTATTCATGAGTCTGTGATGCACTTGGATATTTTGTTTGTATTCATGTTAGTTACATCGCAGCTCTTCTTTAACAGTTTATTTATTAGCAAAAAGATGAAATGAAAATGCACTATTGTGAATACAATGTTTCAAAATCACTTTTGTATTGTAATGAATATGTTAACCAATTGTGAAGCATCAATTTATTAAATGAGTGTAGACACGCACTGCGAAACGAAAAAATCGATATCGTGTTAAAATGGTTTTACGGGTATATTCATTTGAATGGCAATATTTTCAGAACTAATCATTATTTTTCAACCAAATTTTCACTGCTAATAGGCAACTGTCGTTGCTATTGCATATGTAAATTTGGTGGAGAAATATTACTTGATATATGAGAAATGTACTTTCAAAAATGGGTTCCGTTTTTTTGGGGACACTCTGTATTTAAGAAATTTGCATTCAAAGCAATTGACATTTCAACGCGGATTTAAATTTTAGAAATTATTTTTCAACTCTGTAGAAACTTCCATACAGACTATAATCTTCTTGCGTGTAAATGCAGCAGTTAAAACATGCGATATATGTCAATGTCATTTAAGGTTTAAAATGTTGACTTAATCAATTCCAAAATAACGGTTTCTCTACCAGTATTTGGGATTTAAGTCCCTTTATAATAAAATATTTGAAAACATCGAAAAATTTTGCAATTGTCTTTCCGTCCTTCCATCCTTAAGGGATTTGAATAGAGACAATGTGTAAATGCTGTGGCTAAAACATGCCATATATGTCAAGAATATTTAATGTACATAATTATTACCTTTCCAACGCATTCTCGAACAACATATCGTTTTGACAACGGTAAGACGATTTTAAAACATTGAAAGAAAAGAAACAGTGCTGATAGCCAAATAGTTTTTTCAATCCTTTTAAAATTGCCAACTTTGAAAAGGCATTATTCTGTCCAGCCAGCACGAATCTTTTGTTAAGCAAGTACCGATCTGTTCCGGTCGTGGGTCAACTTGCTCTCCTGCTACTTGCTTCTTCTTCAGCCGTTTTCTAAAAGATGATTTTTTATCAATCCGTTTTGAAAAAAGCGAAAAAATAAAAGCAAAGTTGTCACTGATACGGATGTCAAAATCAATTTCCGTATTCACAAACATTTCTGTATCTATTTTATAAAGCAAAATTACTTGACAAGCCATCTCATTGGACGAGATTGCATCGGCCAATCGGATTGAATGTTTTGTAATTTTGAAGGAATTCTGCATTATAGACCTGTTGGTGAATATCATCCCATGTCATTTTGATAATTCTCGATTCAGCGCCACAAGAGTTCGTGTGGGTTGACTTCATTTTCAACAGACCATCCTGTTGAGCTAAATTAAACGCATTACTAGAAATGGTGTTTATTAGTACTTAGTAACCGTATCACAAACGAGACGGGACTTGACAAAATTCACGTCGTTCTCTGATAGTTGTTTTGTGGCATGTAGCAACTGTAAAAGAACATTCTTGAGAAATTGCGCATAGGTAAGCACAGGTGTAGATACATGATCTTAAATGGTTTAAGGGTCATTTCTTAAATTCCTGCTCAGATATGTTAAAGACTCAAAACAGTTATCAACTGACAAAAACCTCCAAGTATAATTAAAAATAAAAACTGAGTTATTGAAAAGGAGGTATTCTAAGCAATTCGAGACCAACGTCGATGTAATCGATTTTTGAATGTTTTTGTTTCAAATATTTTTCTGAGGTAGCCTTAAACAGTTGTGTAGTCTACTTCCGGCGTTGTGCCTGCGGTGCAATTTGTTCAAAATTTGTACAAGATGTCCACCTATTGCGTCCGAGAGATCTTAAGAAACGACAAGATTCATGTATGTATGGATGAATGTTTGGACTTTGACCAGTCTTTTCTTTAATAAAGGCTGATCGTCATGATCTTCAAAATTTCCATTCGTGCCATATGCCAGTAGATATAGATATTGGTTTTGCCTATGTAGATATATGTGACCCGTTACGCTAAAAGGGATATTATAGGAAGTGTGAAAAATATCGATCCTAGTCAGTCTGCGCAGTCCGCGCAGCCAGACTAGGACCGACACTTTTCACTCGTATATAATTTTCCAAATCTGGAATGGTTTCCCTATCTTACTAAATGTTCATTTTTCGAATACAGTATCTGGTTGACCTGTGGTGAGTCTGACATGATTGTCAAAATGTGATTTTTTTTTTTTTTTTTTTTTTTTTTTTTTTTTTTTTTTTTTTTTACTTCTGATAGGTCTCTTTCAGCGTGACGGGTCACACATCTCTATTATTGTGTTATTGTTTCTAATCTGCGCCACTATTTACACAATAAAATCGATCCCAATCACCGGGCACCTCCAATCGCGACCCTCGAGACTGTTTGCAACCTTTTACCGTTTCGAACGTGTTTGCAACATGATCTCGAGCGTAATACAGTGACCGCCATATTGAATATGAAAGTAGACGCTCGTAAATGACGTCATCGAAACAAATTAGTAATTTTGCTAACGTTATAATTCAAGTGAAATGCATTGTCAATAATCGGTAAATCACATCAATTTTTTATCTGATAAAATTTTATCACATTTATGAGGATGCAATCGACTTTTGAACGCTGTTTGTTTCAAATATTTTAGTCGTAGATTAAAGCAGTTGTTCGGTCTGCTTCCGTTGTTATGCTTGCGGAGTGATATGGGAGGAATCCTCCCATGACGGCTACTGTAATACGTTCGAGCCGATCTGGAGAAGCGATAAGATCCGAGAATATTCGAATGCGGGTACCTCCTCTGCGTCCTCTTCGCGTGGTCGTGAAATTCTAATTCGGTCTCTCGCCTTAAATCAGAAATTTGTCACAAGCTAAAATAGATTAACCTTTGATTGCTGTGTGGTCAGTGCCCACATGAGTTGACTCAGTGCTATAACGTCGTTCCATAGTCCGCTAATTACCGAGCCAAACTGTGGGGTCGTATTCAATAACAGTTCTAAATCGAGTGTCTAATTCTTTATTACATTACAAGCCTAATGATTGGACGATATGTATGGCTTATGCTATATCTGAATAAGACTTGTTGGTGAGGACCCCCGCCTCTTGTCCATTAGGCAAGGCTATAATTACGGTAATTATCTAAAACAAAACCAACTCATTTGTCTATCACCAAAGGGCAAATGAAAAACGCCAAAATGCGGAGTGATATTATACTCTGAACAAAGTGATGTGTCAAATTAGAACAGTCTATCATTCGTAGAATGTTACATATTCACGGTGGGGATTGTGCATGATGGGATGGATAACTAATACGGACAAAATAATCTCGATTCTGGAAAAAAAATTGCAATAACTTCCTTATTTGTGCGTCAATTTTCAAAAGGTTTGTTGCATGTACCCCGCCTTACCGAGCTCTTTCATCGGATGTATGGCTTATTAGATAACCCGTGGTACTTTTTCCAAAATATTGTCCCAACCGACCAGAAAGCGAAATGGTAACGACTACGGCCAAATTAACCACGCTTCAGGTAAGCATTCGTGCAATAACTTTCTTATTTCTTCGTCAATTTTCATGCGGATTGTTTCATGTACTCCGTCTTACTGAGCCCTTTTCTCAGATGTATTACTTATCGGGAAACTCCTTTTACTTTTCTCAAAATCGATCCCAACCGACTAGAAAAATGATCTGGATTTTTTGTCGTTTTTCTGAACGGTTGGGATCAATTTTTGACAAAGTACAAAGATTCTACAAACAAGTCATATATCTGAGGAAAGAGCTTAGTAATGCCGGGTACATGCAACAAACCGCTTGAAAATTGACGAAGAAATAAGAAAATTATTGCACAATTTCTTACCTGAAGCGAGGCAAATTTGTCCGTATTCGTTATCCATCCCATCATGCACAATCCCCACCGTGATATTGAGGCAACACGCAAACTCTACTGAATTAACCGATTTGAAAATTACGCATAGATATATTTATAATAAGAACCAAACATATTCTCAAACAATAGATTCTCGTTATGTCCAAAGTAAACATTTAAGCATCCGTACGCCTGCTATTGTAGTAGAAAGTAGAGATAAATGCAGCTGATAATTCTGGTCACCAGCCTTTTCTTCAACTCCATGAGCAGGGGTTTCCTAGTCTTTTCTCTTATCTCGCATGGGAAATGGATACTTGTTTGAGCATCGCCGATGGCAGTGTACATAGTTTGAAAGTCGGGCCTTATCTTTTTGTGGATTCCTTTCATACAAAGATAGTAAACTTGATTCATGGTGTTTATATAAAAGTCAGGAAACGTTGACCTATAATTGCCCAGAAATAGACAAAATAGCATTAAGAATTTATCATAGTTATTCATCATTGTCTATCGTTATGTTTTGACCGTTGCTCAAAAATGGGTCTTCTGGAATTTTCAAAGAATGATTAAGACAATACGTTGTACCATTTTAAGCACTACTACTAATACTGGGTATGTTGAATCTCTACTGCATAACAACGCTCTAGGATCAATTATGCGTATGTATAACATCATTTGCTTCAAGAATTTGTGTACAGTGTATAATAGACTTTCTAAGAATTTGAGATTTGATTTTATGATAAACAATCGTAGCTGTATACTGTGACCGGTTTCTCATGAAAGTTGTTGTTTTTTTTTAAAAAACTAAAAAGCTTTGACGTCGTGCGTGGAAATGGGTTGTCGTACTTTCATGATTTCTTTTAACCCTTTCCCAATCGACAAAATCTTAGGGTGATCTACTTCAAAAACTGTCACAAATGACAAAACATATTTTATCAAAGATAGAATTTGTATGAAATATGGCATAGTGAATATTGAGACAAAAGGAGAAACTGCTGGTCATCAGCAGTTTCTCCTTTTGTCGCAATTTTTTCCCAAGCCTATTCCACCAGGGACGTCAAAACCAGGTTTTGTTTGGGAGAGTGTTAATCTTGTCAATTTCCACTTTCACGAACGATGCCGAAGATGTAGGCGAAATTGAACGAAGCGGTTGGTATCTAATAATTGATTAAATACGTTATTACTCCATTCAAATTCATTAGATCTCTTTATTCCGATTATTCCCCCTTTTCACCATCTTCGCAAGACATGGTTTCGAACTCCACGTTGTTCCTTACATAGAAACTGATACTTTGTTCGCAAGGAACAGCTTTGATGCAGAAACCTTGTCTTGCGGAGATACCTTTTCAGATGACAAGTATAACAATATTTTTTTATTTCCCTGGTCGATTAAACACTCGCTGTCTGATAGTATCTCCCCTAAAACAGACTCGGTCTGATTCCATCAACAGAATACATTTGAATATCATAATCGTTGTGGTTCTGACCATCACTAGACTGGTCTCGGACGTTTCTGTTTGCTTCATAACGATAGATCCCTGTTTATGATACAGTATTTCAGATCCAAGTCACTTATCTCTGACATGCAAATTAGGTATATTTTTATACATTTAACCATTTTTTCCCAAAACAGGTCTGGTTATCATGTCCCTAATACTGAAAACTAGAAAGACATAATTTCACGGTGGGGATTGTGCATGCTGGGATGGATAACGAATACGGACAAAAATAATCTCGAATCTTGTCAAATATTTTGTAATAACTCCTTTATTTCTTTGTCGATTTTCAAAAGGTCCGTTGCATGTACCCCGCCTTGAAAATCTCTTTCCTCGGATACATGGATTATTTGTGGTATCCTTTTATTTTTTCCAAAAATTGATCCCGACTGACCAGAAAACGAAATGATAACGACTACGGCAAAATAAGCCACGCCTCAGGTAAGAAATTGTGCAATAATTTTCTTATTTCTGTGTTAATTTTCAAGCGGTTTGTTGCATGTACCCCGCCTTACTGAGCGCTTTCCTCAGGTGTATTACTTATTTGAAAACTCCCCATATTTTCCCCAAAAATTGATCCCAACTGACCTGAAAAACGATCAGATTTTTTGTCGTTTTTCTGGTCGGTTGGGATCAATTTTAGCAAAAAGAACAAAAAAGTTTCGTGTAAAGCATACATCGGAGGAAAGAGCTCAGTAAGGCGGGGTACATACAACAAACCGTTTTTGAATTGACGCAGAAATAAGGAAGTTATTGCAAAATGTCTTACCTGAAACGAGGCATTTGTCCGTAGATTTACCCATCCCAGCATGCACAATCCCCACCGTGAATATATATAAAAGGAGGAGAAGAAATTACTGCTAAGGAACTGAGCAGGTACATGTATAAAATCACATCGCCCTTCTGAAGTCGGAGCGCCAATAGCCAAATATCGTCGATTTTCAACAAAAACATCGTAACTACAGCTTAAACACAAACTGCAGTTACGATAGTCTAGGAGCCAGGTCCTGGAATGGAACTTTTCTTGCAACCGGTGACCTATAAAATTTTGAGTGGTATTTTTCAATACATTATGGTCCCATGTTTTGGTTAAGGGTGGATGACATGCTTAAAAGTGGTAGGATTTTTTTAAATTAAGGTCAAAGGTCATTCGGTGCACTTCTCATACATACCTCCTAAAATATCCCATAACTTACTCATTTATTAAGCTAAAACAATTATTTTGGTATCAAAATGAAGCTAATGATTTGCACTTTGACTTACATGAATAATATACAATTTCTTGATTTTCAATATTTTTGAATATTCATAAATATAGCAAAAATTGGTTAAAAATCACTAAAATAAGTTTTGTTTACAAGTGAAAAAAAAGTTTTTAAAATACCAAAGGTGTGTTTTTGTGGTTGAAATCATACTTAAAAATTGCCCAGAAACCTGTTCTTGACTTATATGTATTTCTTCACAGAATTAGTCTTTAGCTTAGGCTTGTAGTCATAGGTAAAAGTGGGTGGGGTAAATTTTCCCTAAAATTACAAAACGTTCAAACATTGATGTAACAATATATCTTACACATAAATGTGATGTTTTATTAGAATTTATTGTTTTGAAATCATATTTGCAGGGATTTGTTAAGCTTTTAATGCACATTCCTGAAAATAAATTAGAATTTTAAGGGCCAAAATAACAATTCAATAAAACAGCATATGCGATGGATACAGGTCATATCAACACCACAATGTCAAAATAATGACTCTTAATGAATATTTATCAAGTATCTAGTACAATTAAACGAAACAAGACTCAGATTAACATAGTCAGCAGCTGAAAATATTCCTCTTTCTATCTTACGGGTAAAGGACATTAAAAAGACCCATGCCAGATTTTCAGGAATCAGAACAACGTGGGGATGGTCAGAATTTGCTTTGTTGTGTAGTGCATTGCTTTTATAGACCCAAAAGGAAAGCCATTTTAGAGCTGGAACTAAATTTTTCACTATCAGTGTCACATAAATGTTACTATAAATATAAAGTGCGGTTAGTTAATTATATATACTTTATTTAGAAGAATAGACTTGATTTAGAAGAACTAAATGAACTTCATTTGAAATTTCCTTGTGCAGAAATGATCTAGCTATCCAGGTTGACCATTCCATACAATATTTCATAAACATATTTCCTATCGTTTTGTATGTCCGACAACCTAGCATGGGTCTCTTTAAAGATAATTACGAAACTGCCGTCATTGCAATGCTTACACCTGGAAGCCTTACGAGAACATTCATATACATAAAATGTAATTTGGAACAGAATATTCCATTCTGTGAATACATATCAATATCATCAGTCTAGAATCTGGATGTTCTGATGTGTGGTTATGAAGGTCTCCAAGAGTAACCATGAACATCTTAGTATCGTATATTCGTTTATGTACATGCCTTCAATAGGGACAACAGAGGATCTGGTCTTTGAGTTTAATTAATTTTGTGACCCAATAAGTTTTGATTGTACTCAACAGGCCCTATATCTCTTATTATGCAAATTATTTATTGCATGTGACATTTTGTTACGAGTAAATAGTAGAAAATAAAGATACCACAATTGTTGATCCATCCTTCACAATCCCATCATGATAACATAACTTTGTTTATTGATCGACGACTGTAATACGTATTTGACTAGACACAGAGAAACTTTTGGTTTAAAAAAAGTGGAAATCTTTGGACCTGTGGTTGTTCTAACTCCACAACAATATACCTGACAAAAATCTGGACAATGTTTTACTTATTACATGGCTAAAACTATTCCTAGTAAATCGTGCATCCTTCATTTGTATCTATATCAAAGAAATCATTGAATCTTTCCTAAACAAGACCTCGTTTTGACGTCCCTAGGAGAAAATGCTTGGGAAAACATTGATGCAAAAGGAGAAAATTCTGATTATCAGCATTTTCTTTTGCCTCAATATTTTCTAGGCTATATTGTACACAATCTAATCACCCATTTGTCGTTTTATCTTTTAACCCTCATCCTACCAACTGGGGTCAATCTGACCCCACGCGTCATTTTTTGCGTGTCATATTTTTAACGCATGCACCCTGGTGTCCAAATTTTAGGAGTTTGTTGGTCTACCACAACCTTCTTCATGTCGAGCAACATTTTCAGATTTTAGCAAAATTCGAGTTTGTAATATTGATTTTTTTGCTGGGGTCCGTTTGGACCCCACTGTAATTACTCTTTATTACAACTATTTTAACTTATTTAAATTTTTTGTTAAAAAAATCTGCATCTAAAAAACCACAGAATGCATTTCAACCAAACTTCACAGGAATAATCCTTGGGCAACCCTTTCTGAGATTTCTCCAAAGAATTTTGATTTGATAAAAAATACCCGACTTATCTGCCCTTGATTGCCCAAAATTGCGGTTTAGACTAATTTTTTACTATTTTTACTCTCACATCAACAAATTCTGACTAATCAAAACAAAACGTGAACTGAATGTTGGTGGCTATGATATCTTGCCTGAGTGCAATTTTCAGCTTGATTGAAATCTTAGATCATGAGTTATGTGCCCTTGAATTTTATGCAAAAATTGCATAAAATAGTAAAATAAATACAGGCCTATGGAGCGATTCAAGCCCTTTAGGGCTTTCTAGTTTTTCATTTCCGTATGTTTTTGTGCTATTATCATTTAGTAGTAACCAATATAACATTTAACCAAAGAATATGTCTTTTGTGAAACATATTTTTGTCATGAAATTCAAAATGGACCCCAGTTGGTAGGATGTGTATGTAAAATATGTTGGTAGGATGAGGGTTAAACCAACTGAGATGAAATTTAAACACATATACTTTGAAGAATTATACATTTTATCCTGGAACAAAAACGCTGCTGTTTGGATAAGGGTGCATTCGACAGGGTGGGGTCACGTTGGGCGGGGAAATTTTTGACAATTTGCAAAGATGTGACTTATGAATCGCTTTTAAAGCAATCATATTTTGTATTTTGACTTCAACAATTGTCCAAAATGCTTGTTACCTTTGAGCGGACATTTTTCTCAGCAAACGTAACATCATCAGCTGACATTTATAGTCATTGATTTGCTTACATAGCAAATATGGTGATAGGACAATGGTATTCAATAATGATTTGAGTGTAATTTGGAAAATCAAAATCAGAGACTATCTTTATGATTATGAACACGCACAGCTAATACTTCTATGAGAAAAAACAAGCATTTGTGAGTGGTATAACGCATTTATAAATTTTTTAACCTATGATGTGTTTGACTTTTATATATCTGGACGTCCCAACTGGACATGACGCGGCGAAATCGTTTATGACTTGCCAATTGTGTCCCAGAAAATATCTATAGAATTCCCCAAGTACAGTTCAGACGCTTCTTTGAGAAGTAAATGCATTTGTTGGAAACGTGGTATACCGTGCAGTGGCAAATATATCGAAAAGATGTAAATATTAGATGTGTAAGACAGACTTTCCTGACTTATCCATCTCAGACCTAGGTTAAGCTGCTCAATATGACCCTATGTTGCCATAACAACTATAGAATGCGCCTTAATGCATAAACTTAGTTTTTGTATCCTATAATATCATAACAGTTAGTACATAAATGAAAAAAAATATGACATAATTCCGGATACTTTATAATCAGCCCTCCTACATACCAAATGAGCTTTACACATGTTTAATACTTTTGGAGAAAATGCCAATGTTAAGTTTTGAACAGACAGACGGACGGACGGACAAGAGTAAAACGATATGCCCCCGATCGCTCGATACAGGGGCATAAAAAATATGGACCCATATATATTTTCTGTATAAACATAAATTCAGTATATTCCTATATTTGTAAGCACTAAACTGACCAGTATCTGAATCTACCATCACCAGCATGCCATGTATGGACCAAGGATGACAACAGTGATTTAGTTCCTGTAAGAATGCGTAAAGATCCTGCACCTCTAGCTTTGCTTGACATCACAAAATGTTCGTGTTAAACTGACTGCCACATGCGAAGGTGTAAGTGTCAAAGAGAAGATCTTTTATGCACTGATGCATGTGTTTGTGAGTCAGAACTGTGTTTTTAGACTTGAGAATCTTGATGCATCAGACAGTGATAAGGATGAGTATATATGGCATGAGTTTAGTGTATTGAAGTGTTTAGTATAGGGTGGCTGTGGACTTTACAAGTCTGGTTATTGCATCATGTGTCTTGTTGTTATTGTAGTTGTTGTTGATGATGGTGATGATGAGGATGAGGATATTGTTGTATATAAAGACACAAATATTACTTATATTTAGTAAAGTATTCATGATACATAAAATGAACAAAATAATGAGTTACCTCTGCTTTACGCAACTATCATGCAGAAGACATTTCGGTCGTCGTTTGACAAATAAAACTCTATAAAATGGTCTTACTTTCTAAAATGCACATCACTGGCTATCTCTCACGAATTCATATATAATTCAGCCTAATCTTGAAAAAAAGATGTCTTTGTGAAACACGAATGCCCCTGAAAAGGCCAATGATACTTTTTTACGTTAAGCTTTTAAATAAATGGTTAACAAGGTTTGTGTGTGAACTCCCTTTGGAGAAAAGGCCAATGTTACGTTTTCATGTTAATTAGTTTAAATGTTAAGTTTCCATGGTAAGGGTTGACAAGGATTAATGGAAGACCTTGGGGAAAGTCATATTGCATGGAACAGATAGATATCATTGAAAGAAGGTTACATACCAAATTTGGGCTTTGCTGTGTGGAATACTTTTGGAGAAAAGGCCAATGATAAGTTTTCATGTTAAGTTTCGGACTGACGGACAGACAGACAGATGGATGGATGGACGGATGGACGGACGGAATGGTAAAACAATATGACATCGATCTATCGATGCGGGGGCATAAAAACGACTAATTCGTGGTCTTATCTCTTTCTATGTTAAAATTTCGCTATATAAATATTTAAAGGGGCCATCCTGAATTTTGTTGGCCATTTTGAACAAAAGGAGAAAGATAATTTTTTAAAAAAAGATATTTCGGTATCTCTAATAAGTATGTAATACTAGAGATATTGTTTTATTCACTTAAACTGTAAACTGTGTTTCCTGTGTATGAGCTATTTGGTTCCAGTGCTAAATTCCTTTCCCTTTGGCTCTATAAAGGCAATGCACTGCCAAAAAATGCAAACTCTGACCGTCCCCATGTTGTTCTGATTTCTATAAAATATGGCACGGGCCTGGGGAATATTTTCAGCTGCCGATTACTATTATATAGATACTTGATAAATATTTGCTTTAAGAGTCATAGTTTTGACATTGTGGTGTTGATATAATCTGTATCCATCTAACATGATGTTTCATTAAATTGTTATTTTGGCTCTTAAAATTCAAATTAATTTTAAGGGATATACATTAAAAGCTTTACAAATTCCTGCAAATATGATTTCAAAACAATAAATTCTAATAAAATATCACATTTATGTATAAGATATATTGTTACATCAATGTTTGAACGTTTTGTAATTTTAGGGAAAATTTACCCCACCCACTTTTACCTATGACTACAAGCCTAAGCTAAAGACTAGTTCTGTGAAGAAATACATATAAGTCAAGAACAGGTTTCTGGGCAATTTTTAAGTATGATTTCAACCACAAAAACACACCTTTGGTATTTTAAAAACTTTTTTTTCACTTGTAAACAAAACTTATTTTAGTGATTATAGCCAATTTTTGCTATATTTATGAATATTCAAAAATATTGAAAATCAAGAAATTGTATATTATTCATGTAAGTCAAAGTGCAAATCATTAGCTTCATTTTGATACCAAAATAATTGTTTTAGCTTAATAAATGAGTAAGTTATGAGATATTTTAGGAGGTATGTATGAGAAGTGCACCGAATGAACTTTGACCTTGATTAAAAAAAATCCTACCACTTTTAAGCATGTCATCCACCCTTAACCAAAGCATGGGACCCTAATGTATCGAAAAATACCACTCAAAATTTTATAGGTCACCGGTTGCAAGAACCCCCTTTGTAAAAGCTGGCTCCTAGACTACGATGTTTTCGATGAAAAACGATGTCATGATGGTCTACATTCACACCAAAGTTATGTATAGTACGATCTATGATAAGCCCATTGCTATTAGCATTCTCGGTATCGGTGTTTTGATTTCTTCTGTAAAACCATTCCAAAATGTAGTAGTTTGGGAATGAGCAAATCCTTTCGTATGAAATATTCCAATATTTGGCGGAATGATGGATCAATGAAAACGACAATTACTCAAAATGTCAAAAATAAGATAAGTAAATGACAGACCATCATTATGTGGCACTTTTCATGTCGTAATGAGGGTAATTAAGAGTACATGAAAATGTATTTGATGCGTGTTAATGGTCATCAAGCATCCAATAAAACAATCCATCTTTTTTTAGAGAAGTTATAGTACAAAAGATAGTTCTGCTAGTGATTTACTATTACATTGTATTTTTAACTGTTTTCATCTATTCATTTTTGTTCTGTACATACCTGAATACCACGACATAGTTTATTTGTCAACATTGGAAGATTTACGGCATTGATTAAAAGTTTTATGACCAACAAAAGCTTCAATTATTTAAAAAAAGAAGTATTTTTGCCATAATTAACATTTTCTATCTTTTTCATGTCTTTCATGAGACAATGGACAGGGGTCATATGACTTGTAAATTTGTAATTTACTTTTCGGCACCAAATGTCCGTGTCCCCATTTTTCTCCATTTTTATGCGAAATATACCTTCCATGTAATACTTACTTATTCCTCTTCTCCCATGGTTGAGCACATGACTTACACTACAACTCTCTAGTTGGTTCTGTCTTCAGCCTTCTTTTTCGAAAGCTTAAATTGTAATCTTTGTTGGCTCTCGTAGTAGAATGTGCCCTGTATGCTACTGTTACATATTTGACATCTTGTCTGAAGGCAGCAAAAGTATCGTAAGAGTAGTTTAATTCGACTGTACTTATGGGCTATGGTTAACCCATTACTGCACAGTGACGCCTTCTGACTCCCTTACAAGAAAATGCTTGGGAAAACATTGTGAAAAATGAAGAAATTGCTTGTGACAAGCAATTTCTTCATTTTCCACAATGTTTTCTAACCCATAATGTATAGATTTCTAAATTTTCATTAACATGAAAATGTCGTCTACAACAGTTTTCAAATTGGGACAGTCCAAAATTGTGTGGTCTGTTAATGGGTTAATCAAAAATTTTAATACTGACATGGAACAGGACCCTTATGGCTTATCATGTTTATCCTACTAACATAAAACAAGACAGGTCCCATTGATGTTTTGTGACAAGTTAGACCACTATCGCACTGAACTTCCGATGGAAGTACACATTGTCGTTTCCATCCATTTATAAAGTTCCCTTGTTTGGAACTCCCTACAATTTGTTAAGCTGGTTAAACCATATTCTTCTTTTTTCCTTATGTGATACTCTCATCTTCAATATAATGATCAACTTATGTTTATCGTGCCACACAAGCATTAAGAAGAATCGCGTTAATAAAGTCAACATTGAAAGTACAATGCCATTTCGCCTAGGGAACAAAAGGTAATATATTCTCATTTAGACCGAAATGAGCGTGTCCTCACAAACGCCAAAAGGGGATGTAAATAATAGGAAATGTCCACCACGAATCGTAAATATTTATAGGTGGACGCGAGGAATATCACAGATGAGTTTTGAGATTGTAATTAGATTTCGGACATTGTGTGATATCAAAGTATTAGTCTACTGGGTATCAAACAAAGTCCGTAACTAGACAAAGCTCGAGGGACTTGAAAATCGAAAATATAATTTCTTGTGAGGTTAACACCTAATAACAATGCTAGACAATATTTGACAAAAAATACTGGAGAAAATTTTGTGACTGTCCATCCATAATTTCCCCATGGTGTGACGAATCATAAAACCTTCACCAAAGTAATTGTCTGGAACGCCAAAACAACGACAGATCACTAAACAAGTGACACTATCATGCACTTCGTCCTTTAGAACTGATAAATCTTGACAATGACCATTGGTTAAGTAAGGATATACGCTTTAATCTAGAATAACATGAAAACGCTTATTTGAATGGAATAACGCTTGTCGCCGTGTTAACTTTGACGTATTTTTGGAAATTAAATTCATATCCAAAATTATAATGAAATAAGTTCATGGATTATTTAGTTCCTTTACCGTTATCTTACAAGTCTCCTATTGTTCACACTTTTCAACCAAAATGCAATACAACATTTTGGAATTTTTTAAATAATAGTTACTAAAAATATGACTAATTTTGAAAAATTAACCCTATCCCAAACAAGACCTGGTTTTGACGTCCCTGCGAAAATAGGTTTGGGGAAAAGATTGAGTCCAAAGAAGAAACTGCTGATAATCAGTAGTTTCTCCTTTAGACTCAATATTTTCTGCGCTAAAATATACTCAAATTATGTGTTTTTCCAAAACCATTTTGTCGTCTGCAGCAGCTTTGAATTTCGACCACCCTAAAAACTTGTCGTTTGTGAAAGGGTTAAATAGAGAAGTCCCGGGAATTTGCAGAATGTGAAGAATCTTTTCCAAATCTCACCACGTTGTTCTCTAATAACTTCGTCATGACCTGTAGCAACTGTGAGAGAGCAACAATGGTACCAGTCACACTACACATAGGCACAGCCTGGTCTTGAAACATGGCTGTCTCAAATGCTTTAAGAGTTTTTCTAGATCCTGGCTCATATATATCTTTACTTGAAGAAACGATAAAACAGTTAGTCTAACAATTCATAGGTGGGTCGATTGAGCTGATTTCTCGAAACAACAACTAGACATATTCTTACGAGCTCTCAATTACTTTTCGAGTAGTGGGAGTAGAGATGATAGGTTTTCTGAAGACCTCTTTGGTTATCTTTATTGAAAATCTTGACATCAGACCTTTGTTTGTATTGGGCAATCGAGCAAGCTAATTAGGTTCAAGGCTTTTACAAACTTATAACCTTCATATTTACGAAAGGAAACTTTCAATGTAAGCCTCTTCATTTTCGTAGATAATGTTTGTTTTTTCAAAATGTCATAGTATTATGAGTACAGAAAAATTCATGGGTCATCTAAACTCAATTTAAGTTACGTGTGTGGGCAAAGAGCATTTGAACTGCAGTATTTCGGGAAAAATGCGGATCTAAGGTGTAACTAATTTTGCTCAATTAAATTCAAACAAATACAGGAATTCGCGATAAAAACCATTTGACCAATCATATTCATGACGATAAACGTGTCATCTTAAATGATATAGACACTCTTCAATTTTCCTTGGCAATACTCATATCATGGTATTTCAAAGAATGATGAATCTTCTGTTATTTTTATTTCCACCACTAACTGAAATACCTCAGAAAATCAACAAACGTGTCAACCAATTCGTTTAGTAGTACATGGTGACCGATAGGTGAGAATGTTCTCTTATTACTTCGCTCATAATGCAATATCACGCATTCTCTCAATGTAAATATTTACGTCATAATACACGCATTTATTGTCCACCCAAATTAACCCGGGACAACTTAATTTTCGTGTGCAAAGTCCGTTACTTGAGCGTCTTAACAAAACATTGCCGAAGAAGGGTCATTACATATGCAGATGTCTCGGGTTAATCTTGCTGGACAATACACGTAAATTTCCTCAGTTCGCCATACCATTGTTTTTGTATTGTCTAGAATTACTTCACATACGCAATCGTGTCGTTGTTTGTTATCATAAGGTCAACAATAGACAGCAACCGTGTTTCCGGTCCGCACAGACCGCCATCTTGTCTACCAACTTATTTACATTCAGCTGTAATTAGACATTGTGCATTACTCGTTAGACGAGTTTGTGTTCTATATTATGTTTTTGGTAGTCAGACAGCCAGGAGAAGACAACGAAGACAAATTTTGGTGAAAACCAAGCTTTTGAAACATTGGAGGGGGAATATCTACATATTTTTCAAAGGACCCGGCGTATTCGTTACCAATGTCATTGAAATAAATCACGTTTTGTGTTTTTGTGGTTAGCCAGGATCTAGACAACGTGACGATTCAAATGAGTACCCATAGGATTAAGAATTAAAATAAAGATGTTAGATTGCAATCACACCATCTTATCTGTTGCTATGGACATGTATTTAAAAAAAAATAATAATAAGTGACACCCTCGCAGTAGTATTCAATGTGTGTTTACTACGGTGGGAAATCATGTGACGAAACAACGACAACAAAAATTGTAGAAAATCTTCTATTCTGTCATTCATATATCACTGATTTGAAAATAGTTAGAATCAATGATGGTAAAAAGACCAGGGAATTTCTAGATGTGGTGACATGTTTATTATATATCTTCTGCTTCACACCAAATTAACAGCGGTCCCGTATTTAAAAAGATATTAAGATTTTCCACAATATTCTTGTTTTTGTGTCACATTATTCCGTGCCGCCGTCACGAAGATTTGAATATTCACTAACGATGTAACACATAAAGCCAAGGAATTTTCTTTTGCAGTACGTATATCATCCGGTAGGTCGCCATCCCAATTGCATGTATTGTTAGTCCAATAAAACATGTCGGTCAGTCACAATAACATGTGTATTACATTTAACAATGGCCAAGAGGGAAAGTGGATCCAGCAATACATCGTCGACTTTTTGGCATACATGCTAAGTACTACTTTAGTAAAGCCGTAGAACTTCGAAGATTTTTAAGCATCTATGTTTACCGTGTGTCTTATAAGCATAGATTTGTTTCCCTCTTTTTTTGTGGGACCTAACATTCCAATTTGAATTTTTAAAAGTATATGAGCCGGGATCTGGAAAAACGTCCCTTAAAGCATTTTTAGAAATTGAGTTTGAAGATCAGCCTGTTGTCAAATGCAGTCCAATATGCATCCATACTGCTCTCTGTAAGTTACTACAGGTCACAAAGAAGCTATTAGAGAACAGCATGGATCCTGATCAGACTGTGCGTATGCACAGGCTGATCTGGATCTATGTTGGGCTCAAAAGCCTTAAGGGACGTTTTTCCAGATCCTGGCTCATATATATCTTTATGCCAAGATTGGTTACTCTAATGCGGATAAATGCTATCAGTTTTTCAAAGTTGTTGCTTATAAGCGAAAAATACGTCTTATAAGTTGATACAGAAATGGAAAATTCCATATAAATCTGAACTGTTGTCCACATCATTTTGATTAATTTTAACACAAAAATATATATTTCTCGTAAATGGCGCAATTTTTTGACTGGAAATTTTCAGTATTTCATAGGAAAAAATGTAATGCTTTTTAAGATGAAAATAAAAGTAAAATTTATGAAATAATATCTGTGAAATGTCCCTTTAAGATATTATGGTCTCAAATTTTGTTTTGAATGATTCATATTTGCGACTAATTGTGAAAACAGAATGAAAATAGAGTCAAAAACTTAAATTTTGTCAAATTCTATGGTACATAACTCAGGATGTTGTATTATGAAAATTACACATGTTTAAGATCTTTTAGTAAACATAATTCTGTACAAGTTTTTGCCTTATATTGTTAATATTTATGGTTGTTAGAGTAACAACTAAGTCAAAAATTGCCATTCAAGGGTACATAACTCACTGGATGTATTCCAATCAAGCTAAAATTTACACTCAGACAAGATCTTATGGCAACCAATTTTGTGTCTAAGTTTTGTATTGATTGGTCAATATTTGTAGATGTCAAAGTAAGATCAAAGTCAAAATAAGCTATTTGTGACATTCAAGGGCAAATAACCCAGGTTGCTTAGATTCAATCAGCAATCTTTGAAGGAATCTGAGACAGGGTCACCGAAGGATCATTCCTGTGAAGTTTGGTTGGAATAGATCCAGTATTTTTTTAGAAGAAGATTTTTAAAGAAAAGTTTACGGATGTACGGACGAACCCATGTACGGACGCACACACGACGGACACAGCGCCATGACAATAGCCATGACAATAGCCAATGGAGCTAAAAAAAACCAGCATCGCCATTTTCTTATGAAATTGTAATGTTGTACCGATAAATTAAAAAGCGTCATACGTCTTTGAACTTTAGAGATAAACATTTTTTAATTCGGAATAAATTGGGATGTTTGTTTGATACTCTCTCCATTTGATATAATCTTTACTTGCCTCTCCAGACACACGCATAAGTCAACATTGAAAGCACAATATCGTTTTCCTTAGGGAACAACAAATAATATATTCTCATTTAGACCGAAATGAGTGTGTCCATACAAACGCCAAAAGGTGATGCAAATAATAGAAAATGTCCACCACGAATCGTAAATATTTATAGACAGTCGCGAGAAATATAACAGATGAGTTTCGAGATCTAAAATACATTTCGGACATTGTGTGATATCAAAGTATTAGTCTTTTGGGTATCCAACAAAGTCCGTAACTAGACAAAGTCCGAGGGACTTGAAAATTGAAAATATAATTTGCTGTAAGGATCACACCTAATGTTAACACAAGACAATATATAACAAAAATACCACAAAAACATTTGTGACTGTCTGTCCATAATGTCCCCATGGTGTGAAGAATTATAAAACCTTAACCAAAGTAATTGTCTGGAACGCCAAGACAATGACAAACCAGTTAGCCATGTGACACTATGATGTACTACTTCAGTTGATAAATCTTGGCAACGACGCGACTTTTTTACTTTTGTTATGTAATATTGCATTTTGGAATTACTTGGTTCTTTTGAAATTTCATTGTACATGTTCATGGTTTGTCTTTCAAAGAATGTTATAACATGCACTTCAAATGTCAATTTTACAGAAGCATACTGATGAAGTTTCTGAAAAATATAAAGCCGTGGCTTACCCATTACCAGTACTCTCGACACCATTATCATATCAAAGCAGATGGGTATTCATGTAAATATACATAAGACATGTCCATTTTGTTTGCAAGGGCTTGCAAACTTGATCAAAAAAGGCGATTTTTCTGCACATTATACGAGAAAGTAATGTTATAGTACTAGTATCCAAATCTAGTTTGACAGTCGTCTTTATATCAATTGTGCACTCTGTCGACTTTTAGACGGGAAGATGTTCACATGAAAAAATATTTTTACTTGAAAAAATAAACGATAGAGCAGTCGGTCAAAGAATTCATAGGTGGTTCATTTGATCAAAACAACCACTAGACATAGCCTTAGTCTTACGAGCTCTAAGTTACTTTTTGAGTAGTGGTAGTAGAGTTGATAGGTTTTTCTGAAGACCTTTGTTATCGAAAATCTTGACATCAGACCTTTGTTTGTATTCAGCAATCAAGCAAACTAATAAGGTTCAAGACTTTTACAAACTTTTTATTATGAAAGAAACTTTCAATACAAGCTTCTTCCTTTTCTTAGAGAATATATGTACATGTTTTTTGAAACTTCGTGGTATAATGATGGTATAATATACAGATAAAATCATGGATCATCTCAACTCAATTTAAATTACGTGTGTGGGCAATGAGCATTAGATCTGCAGTATTTCAGAAAAAAGACGGATCCAAGATGTAACTTAATATGTTTAATTAAATTTAATCAAATACACACATTCGAGACAGGTTTATTACATATCAATTCATAAAATGTGTGTTTTCAGGCCGTTAACAGCATTGAATAACGAGAAGAAACCGGGCGGACATCCTGAAGAATCGTGCATTAATCGGTAGATTCACGTGCGATATCGGACCGGCTTTGCACTCAATTATCCTCGATTTGAAAAATTCAAAATAAACAACTCCCCTTTCCCTCAAAATTCTCTACGTCTTATCTTGAATAAGAGACGTTCGTCCTTGGCGCCAAATAACGACGTAACGTTGTTTTGCTAACGTCACGAGTAACAAAAACGTATCGGAACATTTATCAGAACAAAACAACAATGGCAGACATTTTTGCTCTCACTTCGGTTCATTTTTCCGCACGTATCAATAGGTTTGGGGTAAGTATTCATTGGAACTTTATGTTTTTTATGCAATAATAGCGTCAATTCACGTATTTTTCGGTCGTTAACATTCGCAGAGGCCCTTAAAATACGAAAACGACCCTCGTGCTTCGCATTCGGACGTTAACGTATTTCTTAGGCTTCTGCGGATGTTAACAACCTCAAAAAGGTAAATTAACCCTATATTAATTTCTGCTTCACTCCAAATTTACTGCGGGTCCGTATTGAAGAATATCCACAGTATTCTTGTTTTTGTGTCACATAACTCCCTGCCGTGGTCACTAAGATTTGAATGTTCACCAACGATGTAACGCATAAAGCCAAAAGGTTTACAGTTGCTGTACATATATCATCCAGCAGGTCGCCACCCCCATTACATACATTGTAGGTCCAATAAAACGTGTCGGTCAGTCACAATAACATGTATATCACATATAGCATTGAATAAGAGGGAAATTGGAACCAGTGTTACATCGACGATTTTCTTCACAGACATGCTAACTGTTGCTTTAGATAAGCCGTGTAACTTAAGTCTTTTTAAGCATTTTACCGTGTGCCTAGTAAGCATAGATTTTTTTTTCCTTCTTTTTCGTGGTTCATAAACTTGCAACTTCACACAAGTTTGCAATTTGTCTGTTTTTATACAGTGTATGTACCTATTGAACTTTTCTTTCCTTCTGGCCGATTCGTAGATGCTAATACTTTGTTGTTCGTCACGTAGAATTAGACATATTTCTGGTCATAAATTGTGAAAGCATTTGATTGAAAATGTTACCTATGCTCCTTTTGACTGAGATGTTTTGTGGTATCCCAATACAGGAATCTTTATCTTATTGCGTATTTTTACAAAACGTTATCGTCGTGCTTCTTCTAAGGCAGAGTACCAGTGATGTTGCCATTTTGAGATTTATAAATCATCAGCTTTCTAAAGCTACGTATCCGAACCTATTCGGGAGCAGTCGTTAAAATTAGGCGGTGGAAAGTTCCATCGCCGAATGTTTTCGACGTCGCGTGAATCTCATAGATGAATGTCATCTAAAGTACTTTGCCCTTCGTTCGTATACATGCATGATGCAATTATGTGAAATGAAGTATGTTTTCTCTGAATAAAAACAGCATCGCCATTTTCTTTTGAAATTGTACCGTTGATTTTTTTTAAACCATCGTATATCTTGGAACTTTCCAGAAAAACATTTTTTTATTAATTCGGAATAAATTTGGATACTTTCTTTATATTTGTTTGATACTCTCTCCAGTTGATTTAATCTTAACTTGCCTCTCGTGACACACAAACAATGAGGAGAAATACGTTTGGAAAGTCAATATTGAAAGCACAATATCATTTACCCAAGGGAACAACAAGTCATATACTCTCATTTAGACCGAAATCAGTGTGTCCTTACAAATGCCAAAAGTGGATGTAAATAATAGAAAATGTTCCAGCACGAATCGTAAATATTTATAGGCGAGGAATATCGCAGACGAGTTTCGAGATCGTAATTAGATTTCGGACATTGTGTGATAACAAAGTATTGGTCTACTGGGTATCCAACAAAGTCCGTAACTAGACAAAACCCGAGGGACTTGAAAATCGAAAATATAATTTCTTGTGCGGATCACACCTAATAATAACACTAGACAATATTTAACAAAAATACCATAAAAACATTTGTGACTGTCCGTCCATAATGTCCCCATGGTGTGAAGAATCATAAAACTTTCACCAAAGTAATTGTCTGGAACGCCAAAACAACGGCAAGTCAGTTAACCATGTAACAATATGATGTACTTCTTCAATTGATAAATCTTGCAAACGACGGGACTATTTTACTTCTGTTTTGCAATATAGAATTTTGGAATGACTTGCTTCTTATGGAATTTTATTACATTTGTCCAAAGTTTGTCTTTCAAAGAATTTTACAATATGCACGTCAAATGTTCATTCAACAGAAACATATTGATGGTGTTTCTGAAAAGCATAATGGAGTGGCTAACCTACTACATAGACCATTATCACTGTGTAAAAGCGTACAGTCGCGTGTATGGGAAGTTGCATCTAACTGTACGCAAAATATCACTAGTGATGATAATTTGGCTTTTTAAAAGTATATAAGTAAAAATCGGAACAATCTTTTTTTATGCGATTTTCAACGTTGTGGGGTAGACTAAATGTACTACCATTTCAGCAGTGACGATTTCTCGATCGGTGTCTATTTTGCTTATAAAATTGGATTTTACCTGTCAAATCACTGGTTTGTGCTGTTTTTCATCGTGCTAACTCGTGCAATTTTGACTGCAATCGCGTGATCTACACAATAATATACGCTTAAACTTGTACCTGGTAATAGCTAAACCTCTCTGCTATTGTGTCCGTCGGTTGTATGCTCGTATGCACATTGTTTCACAAAGATATTGGCTTTTGAATAAGACTGGTGTATTTCTTCCGACTGTACGCCTAGTGCAAACTGTACAGCATCATTAGTGCAGTTTGAGGAACATGTATCTGTACGCCTAGTGCCGCTATGTCATTCCGTATATGTTGTAATCGATTGAAAAAGTGGAATCAATTTTCGTTTGAAAAGCTTTGAGATGACATTTGATCAACCATTTATTGCTTTATTCAAAGATAGAACATTTGCAATGCGTGTTTATTCCAAATTACTACATGTGATTACATTAAAACGATCCGGTCTCAAACAAGTCGACAGCAAATATGACCACGAATTGCTAGAATACAGTTGTCCAAGCACGCGTAAAAGCGACAGACGTAGGCGTAGACGCAGTAGATGTACTGTAGATGAGTTTATATAGTAAATATTAGCGACAAATCAGAGAAGTAGTTGGAAGTGATTTAGCACCCCGTTTAATACTACTGCAGTTACTATGCGTTGGTTTATACAAAGCCATGTGTTCCATGCAATTCTCTCAACAGCACAAAAGCAACATCCCAAACCTTATGTACCACCAGTTAAACATCCTACCTAGCCGATTCGTCCTATGGCGAGACAATCATTCTAGTCAAAATTACGAAAGGATATTGATAGAGTCGGGATTCAAACTCTTGGATCAAGATCCTTCAATGATTTATTGGATCAAGCGACATGTGGTAGCTAGTCAGGGCGTATGTTAAAAAAGTGTAAATAATTTTCATATTTTATTGCCCATTTGAGTCTGGATTTTAACGCTCTAGAACAAATGTTTGAAATCCCGATGCTATGGTATATGTACGCCATCGAAAGTATTCGTCTATTGGTATTATCTCGGTCTGTCCATACGGCGTAAGGTCACCCAGAGTAGTCATTCCGGTTTGTGGGGTGCTAAAATAGTTCTTGACTCCTTTTCTGGTGATACATTGCTCTCTTCGTGAATGATTTTAGCTACGGTTTGCATTGTGCTTTTGGATGACATGTTTTCTCATTTTTGAGCCAGAATTCATCCTTCTTTTCAGGACTATTGTGTGTGTTTTGGTACAGGGAGACACGTGGCCCCCATTTCGGGTGTGTCCATTTTGGCGCGGAAAAATACACTTTACGTATGTTTGAACGAAAATTTTGAAAAAACGAATGACATGAGGTGGGTTCATTTTGTGAAAAACATACAAGGTCACAAGGATGGATCTATGCCATTTTACGTGCAGTTTTGCTCATTGGACTGTTGGAAAAAGGTGTAAAAATGTGTTGTAAGGGGGATTTTACATAGAGTTATATAGGAGCCAATCTGAGTGACCTGTCACCATACGTCCTTACAAAGTTCATTTACACACCTACATTTATGGACTTTTTTTTAAAACAGAACGTTCCTAGTTACTTGACGATACGTATATTGGCAGGTTTTGCCAAATCACACTCCATCATCTCCTACATTTATTAAAGAGACATCCTATTTCATTTTTTTCTAATATATACATGTATTTTGATGCCAAGATTGATTATTCTAAATCATTTAAATGATATCAGACCTTTTAAGTTGTTGCTGATAAGCCCAAAAACTCTTTGAAAACTGAGATGAAAATGGCATATTCCAAAGGCCCATAGGAAGCAATTTTATATGGGCGGGCTGAAGCCCAGTGTCTGAAGATGGGGGGGGGGCTAATTTGGATTTCCCCCATATTTTCACCGTGAAAAGGGAAAATTCAGCACTTTTGGCCCACTCAGGGGGTTAGCCCCCCCCGTTCTTACGGGCCTGTTCCATTAACATATATTATGTGATTTTAAGATCCTGGTAAACAGCGCAATACTTACTTTGGCTTAGAATGTTCAGAATTTTCATAAAAATATACGAGGGTTGATCAAAAAGTTCGTATAATTTGTTCATAAAATTTAAGTTTATAAAGCAAAACATTTCATTTTTGGATATGTTTCAGAATTATTTATTTCAAATATATGTTGTAAGTTTCAATGAGATTGGTTGAAAAATGGTGTTGCTATGACTCTTTCAAAATAGGAGGACTCGGGTACCTGGAGCACGTCGTGACGTTAACGTCATTTTCAGTAACGTCGTTTGACGCTACATGATATAACTATTTATAGCACATCATTACTGTTCCTTTGATTTGTGCACTTGTTTTGTTTTATTTTTTGAAAACATTTGAACTGTTACAAATATTCACTGTTTAACGAATCAATTTGTAGATATTTATGTCTATGTACCAGATCTAGCCAGAGAAAAAGAGGTGTTTAAAAAATAAATCTCATTAAATCGCAAAATTATACGAAAGACGTATTTTTGTATTAAAAACTTTCTTTAAAAACCATACCATTTTCAATTCAAATTTACACTTACTTACACAAGTATTGATATGAACAAAATGAAATTTCTATAATCAGAATATGATTTTTTTTAAAATATAAATGAATAACGAAGAATATATATTTTATTAGCGAGAATCCGAAATAAAGATTGGTTTCTTATATTTGATTATTGGTGTTCCTCATCCGCCATAAGCTAGGCATCAAACAAATATTTTAAGCAACTCACATTAACACTGAACTCGATATTTCATATAAAAGCCGAACCGTTTTATTATGCATTCTCTCTTATTCATGTAGCGACGGGTTTTCTATACGACGTCGTTGACGAACGTCGAAATTTATCTACGCAGTTCTTTTGCGTTCTTTCATTGGGTTGTCTTTTCGATTCTCTATCTCTCTTGTACAAACGAGACATGCCATTTTTACAGACTATGATTTGTTTATTATGTTAGCCTTGCAATATTTCTTAGATTAACTACATTTGGGTTTGCGTAAGAACCGTAAATAACAAAAACTAGTTTCAAAGGCCAATTTTCCCCCCAATTCGCGAAGTCCCGTTTTTACTCTTTTTTCACGTCGGCACGTCACACCATATCCCTAGCTACGTCATTGTTTTACAACATTGAGCATTGAAACTTTACCAAGTATCTGATATGATGTCTTTTCTTTAGCAGATAAAATATCGTAAGTTTTGCTTGCGTAAGTTTTGAAAACTAATCGTTTTTCGGAGCTTTACAAACATGATTTTACGGCGTGCTCCGGGGTAGCGTTCCTTGACCCTTTCAAGGGTCGAAAAAATATGGTTAAAATAAATTGACACTTTTGATATTTTATCAGAGCGTCATTGATATAATAAATTTACACTTGTGAAAAAATAAATGAAATCGGATGAAAGGTAAAAAAGTTATGATGAAATTATACGAACTTTTTGATCAGCCCTCGTATGTTCTTTCAAATAAAAAGAAGTACATTTTGTGAGAAGATATCTACGGGGTGTCTCTTTAACGGCTTTTGATGGGAAAATCACAGGACTGGAAAGTCAGAGATTCCAATGAAAATAAATGACTCAAGAGAGCAATGATATCTGGAAATGATTGATTTTAATCAGTAACAAGCAGGGCTGTGGTAACACTTCAACGGTCATTTTGGACTTCAAGTTTTGTCCTGCTCAAGAGAAATGTCCTTGTCGAACTCATCGAGTAGCGAACTCGACTAAGATTTGGAAATTACAGCATAGATATCCTTTGCGTAAGTGGTAAGTCGTAAGTGCCGGTTACATGTATCAGTATAATCATAAAACTCATATTCACGAAAGCAAACTTTTTTGTTCAAATTTATATACTTAGCAAAAGTTCTAACGCGTCACTTTTTTAAAATTACATAACTTCTTCATTGTCAAAGATCTAGATTCAGAAATTGGCATTTGTTTATCAGATGTTTCTGTACACATCCATAAAACTATTGCAAGTTTTCTCTCTTATGTGACCGCGTCATACAAATCATTTTATGAAAGAATTTATTTTGAAAGCTGGTTGATTGTGTTATTGAAGTTTGAAAAAAACAACGCAGCTCGCATAGACGCACCTTTTTTAATGCAAGACAATCTGTCAAGGTCATGGTCACAAACTCAAATGTAACGGTCTCAAATGGAAGATCTTGGTGGCATCTATTGTATATGTGTAAAATACATGTATCAAGATTACATCTTAGACAGCTCGTAAGATATAAACAGTTAAGTTTCTGTCTACGTAACCGACGTTGCCGTCGCCTCCAACACTGACAACCAACAACGCTAGTGATGTAACATTGCCTCCACATGCATGAAGTACGAGGTGTCATAAGCGTAAGAGCGGTCGATTTGTTTAAGGAACATAACTTTTCTACACAGGAACTCTTTCAGCCTATATAAATGGTTTACAAATTATGTGTGAATATCCCATTTTAACCAAATTTCAACCTCTTGGAATTTTAAAAAAAGGATATCCTTATTGAAAGTTCAATCTTTTAGAATTGACTGTCGCATTTACTTTGGAATTTCACAGGATTCTGTTCAAATGGTGGTAGTCGGCATCTGCAAAGTTTGAACCTATTCTGTAGATTCGTTGAAAAAAAATACTAACAGTACTAATACTCTACAAGATTTGAGTGATGCGTTGGCAGTTTTGTGAGTACTAGTATATTATTACTCTCATATTCACGAAAGTGAACTTGAACAGCGTGCCACAATGGCAT
Source organism: Fragum sueziense (assembly GCA_963680895.1). Taxonomy (NCBI): domain Eukaryota; kingdom Metazoa; phylum Mollusca; class Bivalvia; order Cardiida; family Cardiidae; genus Fragum; species Fragum sueziense. Next base: position 3,384,466 of record OY804606.1, read on the forward strand.
TTAAAGATAGAGATAAATACGTCAGTTACCGCGGTAACAACAAGAAAGCAAAAACGACAAACTATATAAGTCAACACTAACACGAAAGTATGTGATACAGCCGCACTCACAAGCTATGCGTACTATCACATACACAAACAACCACGTGCACGTAAGCAAACACGCACGCACATACACACAATTGTACGCATGCAAAAGTACATTAAGTATCGCGCAAGGAGGAATCAAGGTTTATAGTAGCATCGCATGATAAGCCTTTACTGTATGTAGTTGTCCGTAATTATTGTTTACCAAGGCAAATTAATCTACGTTCATTTAGGAATAGGAATGAACTTTGTTCTAAAATGAGACTGCTTACGTGACTATATTGATAAATTATCGATGTAGTTAAAACACCTCGTAACTACAACTTAAATCACGCTGTAGTTACGAGGTTTTAGAATTATACCGACGAAATTCTATTGTATATCCGAAATTACGTTACGGGTTACTTGATAAAATCGTTCCCTATTGGTGTTCCTTTATTTAAATGTAGTTGGGCTATGTCCACAAGACCAGTTACTTTTTAATCTCTATAGATATTCATTGTGGACAGACAAATAAATTCGACCGCTATACTCGTGCAGCATAAAGAAGTTTTGCGTATGTTTGAAGTGAGCGTAACCCTGTAAGTGATCTAATGAACTAATCAAGTGCACCCTGATGCATTGTGTATGTGTAGCCAAAGTAGTAATTGACATTTTCTGAAAATAGATTTTGCCACAACAGGTCATGTAAAATCGCCATTAGGCGTACAGAACACAATTTGTCATTTAGCACTAGGCGTACAGTCGGAAAAAATACACCAGTCTCATTCAAAAGCCGATATCTTTGTGTAACATACCATATTTGTGTAAACAACTGTTGCAAATCATAGCAAATAGGTTTAGCTACTAGGTGATGCAAATTTAGGATTTCAATATTGTGTAGATCGCGAGATTTTAGCCCATATTGTGCCAGTAAGCAGGACGAAAAACAGCAAAAAACAGTGATTTGACATTTTGATACGAATTTACACACAAAATCCGTTGACATACTAGAAATCGTAACTACTTTAGGTAATGCCTATCTAATTCTCTCTTCAAATTTGAAAACCCCGTCAAGAAAGATTGTTCCGATTTTTACTTATTTGCTTTTAAAAATCCAAACCATCAGCTTGTTTACCACCACTAGTGATATTTTGCGTACAGTTAGATGCAACTTCCGATACACGCGACTGTACGCTTTTACACAGTGATTATGATATCAAAGAAGACGGGAATTCGTGGAAATGCACCTAAGACATGTCCATCTGTTACGTTTTAAGGTTGTTTTAACCTTTCCCAAACGACGAAATTTTAGGGCGCTCCAATATGAAAGCTGCTGCAGACGACAAAACAGATGTTGATAAAGATCTGATTCTGTATAATATAGATCAGAAAACATTGAAGCAAAAGGACAAACTGCTGGTTATCAGCAGTTTCTTCTTTTGCCTCGTTTCCCAAGCCATTTTTATTAGGGACGTCAAAACCAGGTCTTGTTTGGGAAAAATAATATTTGAGTCTGCCCACGCTTGGAATTTAATGAAAGGATGTGGGTCCATTTCTATAGAAAATTGCCCCCTCGAGAACACGGATGAAATTTATATGAATGAATGCTACATAAGTGTACTTAATCCTCCCGAAATATTTAAGGATTTGGAATAGTCCAAAAGGGTGTATTAGAGCTCTAAAGTATGGTGGTCTGGACTGGCCATAATTGCACATTTGACATTGTTCTTTAATTTTGTTAAAAATTTTCGATGCATTTTCATGTAAAAATGTGTGAATATGAAAGAACCGATTACAAAATATATTTTTGAAAGAAAAAATCCTACATATTTCCTCGAAAACTTGTAAAAATCCTATTTATTAGAGCTCTATGGAAAATCCAAAGAATGTTTAATTTATATTTCTGATTTTAAGACGTAGAATTCAACGTGAATGATTGATTTACGATTATTTACCCTCCAGGGTACCAAGGGACCAGAGTAAGCTGTTGTAGTCACTTTACGACTGTCATCCGCTCGTCTGTCCGTCCGTCCGCATGTCTGACCCTCCTCACACAATGTAATGTTTACACTCTAATATGCTCAAATATCAACCGATTTTAATCAAACTTAGCCAAAACATGTATGATTATAAGTTCTTGTCTGAGTATAAAAATTAGTTCGATCAGATCGAAACGTCATGAGTTATCTGCCCTTGAATTTCAAAAATGCCTATTTCTAAAATCTACAATTATCGACCGATCAAGATGAAACTTGTACAAAATGTAGGGCACTATTATGATCTTACAAACATGTGGTTTACAGTGTGATCCAAATCGCTCATCCTGAATTATGCGCCCTTGAACTTCACAAAATCGCTGATTTTGACATTATTTTCTCTGTGAAAATAAGGATACTTGTATTTACAATTTAAGAAATACATGTAGCAGAAAGATATAGATGAAGATAAGATCTTGTGTGAGTCTAATTGTAAGAATTATTGGCATCAATAATCCTAAGTTTTGTGATCGGCAAATGTCATGACGTCATTTCCCAAAAATGGGCACGTAATGAATTCTACAGGGAACCTCTCTGAATTGCTGTACAACAGTACACGTCGGCTGTAATTCATTACGATAAATGTGCGATTGGCTTGGTATCCTGTGTAAGAGGTTCTTCAAAATATTAAGCCATCTTCCCTATAAGACCTGTTTTGATGTCCCCTATAAAAGCCCTGGGAAAAAAACTAAAACATAAGAAGAAAATGCAGAGACCCAACAAATTTTCCTTTTGTCTTAATATGTTCTGTGATAGTTCTAAATTATTCACAATATCTTGTCTTAATCAACAATTATTTCGTTTAGAGGATTTTTTTTTAAATCGGAACTGTCCAGATTTATCATTTATGGTTTTAAGAATGACGACTAAGACAAAAACAACATCAAATTCAAGGGCATCTAACTTCTGATTGGCGATGCCAATAATTCTTAAAATTAGACTCGCACAAGATATTTCGTTCATCAATATCTTGTTTATGCTATGTCTTGAATTGTAAACATTCGTTTTAGTTACAGTAAAAATAAAGTAAAACTCAGCGATTTAATGACCCATAATTCAGGAAGAGTGATTTGGACCACACAGAAATTCGTTGAGATCATATCGTGCCCTACATTTTGTACAAGTTTCATGTTGATCGGTCGATAATTGTAGATGTAAGAATGTAAACATAGTCAGAAATAGGCATTTTTGACATTCAAGGGCAGATAATTCATGATGTTTCAATTGGACCGGACTCATTTTTATACTCACACAATAACTCATGATCATACATGTTTTGGCTGAGTTTGATTAAAATCGGTTTATATTTGTGCATACCAGAGTGTAAAAACTACATTGTGGGAGGAGGGTCAGACATGCGGACGGACGGACAGACGAGCGGATGACAGTCGTAAAGTGACTACAACAGCTTACTCTGGTCCCTTGGTACCCTGGAGGGTAAATAATCGTAAATCAATCATTCACGTTGAATTCTACGTCTTAAAATCAGAAATATAAATTAAAAATTCTTTGGATTTTCCATAGAGCTCTAATAAATGGGATTTTGACAAGTTTTCGAGGAAATATGTAGGATTTTTTCTTTCAAAAATATATTTTGTAATCGGTTCTTTGATATTCACACATTTTTACACGAAAATGCATCGAAAAATTTGAACAAAATTAAAGAACAATGTCAAATGTGCAATTATGGCCAGTCCAGACCACCATACTTTAGAGCTCTAATACACCCTTTTGGACTATTCCAAATCCTTAAATATTTCGGGAGGATTAAGTACACATATGTAGCATTCATTCATATAAATTTCATCCGTGTTCTCGAGGGGGCAATTTTCTATAGAAATGGACCCACATCCTTTGACGTGAAGTTAGTACACTAGATAACAGTTCATAACCATGAAATGTTTGGAACCAAACATTCCAGAAATATTTTTCTAAGAATTTTAAAGTTTTACTGTGAAAAAAGAGGGTTCCCTAAATAAAAGAGTAGGCATAAGTTCTGGTTTTTAGTTTTATGGCCAAATTTATTCTAAAAATGTTGTCCAGTAGTCTCTGATCGTGTGTGAAACAAAAATGCGTAATACAAAGAATTATTTTATATCAAATGATGTTAGGGGCCAACGCAAATTTCTTTGGTTTTTAAATAATTTAAGCAAATTTAGTTAAAAAAAATACCCTGTTCCAGTTTTTGTCAAGATTTGAAAATAATGTAAAAGTTGTCCACAAATATACTGAAGATAATCGTGAAATATCAAGAAAAAATAAAACCGGTAACATGTTGCTTTTGGCATTTCCATCTGAATGGACAAGAATGGACAAAGTGAATATTTTTTTAAAAAATGTCTTTTTCAAATTTTTTGTTTACATTTGTTGGTTATTTTAGTTTACCTGAGGGCAAATCAAGATGTGAAATATTTTTCAGCCATTTTCCGTCATCTGTTCGTGTGTCTGTCTGTCTGTTAACATTTTCTAAAAAATGCCTTTTCTCCCAATCTAATATGTATATCTTTATGAAACTTGGTAGAAATTATCCTTGGATAAAGGCAGTACAACGCTGTTTCTTAAAAAATCATTCTGCCAAACCTTTGGATGTTGTGGCGGCATAAAACATGGTATATTATAAAAAAAAACAATCTTTATGTAAAATTTTACACGGCCGCGAGATTTCAAATTTGTATTTAAGTTTGCTATGGGGAGGCCTTTAAACTTGGATAAAATATTTTTGCATGGGGTCACATTTAGTCTTTCCAAAGGGTACCTTTTCTTAACAAAAAAGAGGAAATCCTATATTAAGAAATCCTCTTGGAACATTCAAGTCAGCCATGACTCATTGAAGTTAACAACAAGGGTTCTCTATGGTGCGTTGAAAACATGAAAAAGCAAATCAGAAAAAAGAATCGAATTCTCTGATGGTATTTGCTTAACATGCAAAAGCAAAATTGTTGTTGTATATGCACCAGAAATGGATAATCCAGCACCCAAGTCAATATTAAGGGCCATTGGTGGCCAAACCCCTTGAAAAAACACAGGGCATCATAGAAACGTGTATAAATTGTGTATCGTTAAGCTATGGCTAGAATGTTCAGAAATAATTGCACCCTGTTTTACCCTAATATGGAAACGTTTTGAAATAAACAAGTACAATATCAATTGTGTAATTGAAAGGAAAATAATGCTGTAAGTTAACTATCTTTTATTGAATCATATGTACCCTTCTTTATCTCTTATGTTTATTATTGGCTCTTAGAGCTAAAATGTTACTTAACTTTAAACTTACAAAGGCATCCTTTAGTGCTATAATATTCAAGTTCTAGAAGCCTTTTTTTCATTTTATAATATACGGCTTGGACAATTATACATGTCGTAGTGTCACTAATGATGGTTCATAAGCATTTTGATCAAATAGTAAAGAAAAATGGCAATATGTACATTGTACATGTATGCCTACTTTCGCTTCTATCTATGTAATTTTGCCAATAAAAGTAATATTTAATCTTTACATTCTTCAATTGCTGTTTTGAACATAGATATTGCTTTATGGTTGCACTGTATGCTATAGTTGATTTTACTGATTAAAAAAACGTTTTTAGGAGCAAAATCAAATTTTGACTTAAGGTTTACGAACTGCGAATGAAAACACCACTTTCTAGCCATACGAAATGCATCAAATCACACACACTTGTAAATACACTTCACATGAGTTGATTCACCAGGCCGGATTTCAAGATTATGCTTTAAGAAGAAAGTATTTTACAAATATTATTTTACTCTATTTTCATATGCAAGGGAGGTAATTTTGAACATTTTTGTCAAATATTTCCACAAGTATGCATTAATTCAAAAATGTAAACCATACAAAATGCTTATATTTGTATTTGGAATGAAAATATAACACAGATTAGGAATTACTGGCACTTTTCAAATTTCGCCTCTGGCTCTGCATTTCATTCTCAGTTCGTAAACCTTAATACAAACAGAGCTCCAGATAAGGTGCGTGATTGCGTTATTACGCATTAAAATGTGTAAAAACGCATTTCAAAGTCAACTGTGTGCGTCGCAAGATGCATTCAATTTTCAAGTTACGCATTCCTAACAAGCGAGAGCGAGTGAAAGTTACTGGTTTTATTTCTAAGCGTCGAAGAGAACCTTCCCGTTTTCCGTCACCGGATGTTTTTCGATACCGGTGCCGTGTAGAATAATTTAGAATAGAATTTAGTAAATTTTACGGGTTACTGAATCTTACGAAGTCTTAATTCGACACCTCATCTGACAGTGTTTCAAGTCAATTGGGAGAGGATACGGCTGCATCTATAGTATTATTTAAGTTTTGTTTCATTCTGTCATTAAAATGGCCGCACAAATTACCCGAATACATCAGTTCACGTCGGCGGATCAGTTGAGACCCTAAATTGGACAGGCCGAGATTCCGTGGATGATTTCAGAGCGATTTGTGTCCCATAATGTGAAAATAAAATGCAAATTCAGTATTCAGAAAAAGATAACAAGTACTGTATATGGCCATGGTCGCTGGAGGGATCAATTTATTTTTATTTTGTTTAAAGCGTGGCATCTTTCTGCCTGTAGATAATGAAAATTATTGTTTTTTATAGATAGTTCATTGTGTTTCACTACCTTGTTTATACTTCCTACATTTATTTCATAGTTCCACAGTAGGAAACTGTTAGTACATATACAGCACAGTAAGAAACTGACTGTGAATAGCGAAATCACTCACTTTGAATACTTCTTTGTAATTTACTACCTTGTTGAGCCCTGTGAATCAAAGAAGTACCAATGCAAGGAAAGATAATCCTATAATCAAGGATTTAGTTTCCTCTCGAAAACAGTTTTTTGTTGGTTTTCTCTAAAAGGGGATCGAAAAGTTTGGATCGAAATATCACCTTCATCAATATTGTGTATCAAATGACATTGTTACCGGTTTTGGGATTTCCATGTAATTTAGCTCAAAGTAAGAAGCTACTAGTAGCACGGTTTTGTGATAATATGAAATTCTGACAAAGACTCCAACATACTTAATAATTTTGGAATTCAAATTTTCTCTGTTCGCTTTTTTTACAGACAAATGTGCATTTTCTAATGATTATTTCAATAAAAAAAACATACACAATTATTTTCTCAAATACTTTTCTGGTATGAATGTGATGCCTTGGGTGTCTCGGAGCATAGCCACTTGAAAATCGAGAAAATACATAAAACTAAGGTTTTGGGACACATAAAAATTGGGAACGGTTTCATGTCAAATTGGGAATAAGGCAAGGTGGCTTTTCTGTTTCTACTTTTGGTTATTTTGGATACTAATTGCAGTTTCATAGCTTGTATGTGGTCCTTTATTACGATGCCCAGTTTAAAAGAAATCCGTGCGTTGGCAATTTTGAAACACCCCCTTTAGTTTCAACCTACGCTTACATTTTGCCATTGACACAGGTTGGTTTATTCATTAAACACGGGGAATTTCGTTTGGGATAATTCCATTTATGTTTCTCGAAATGGAAGCTACAATCTTGGAATTTACAATTATATCATCTATCCTCTCTCTGATTTATTGACATCTCAATTAATATTTGACATGAAATATTAGCTAAGAATAGTTGTCCTATTATAGTCATAGAGAAAAATCAGCTGTATATTCAAACGTTTGAGTGTGCACTCTTGAGGCCACAGTTTTTGCCTTATCAACCTGAAAATTTATCAGAATGGTTTTTTAATGAAAAATCGGATAAGTTCGAAATAAGGTCATCTTGGGTCAAAAACTTTGTCACTAGGTCAAATTTTAGAAAAACCTTGTATGCACTCTGGGGGTCACATTTTATGCCCAATGAACCTGAAAATTGGTCAGAATGATTGTCCTGATCAATTCACGATCAAGTTTGAAATTGGGTAATCTGGGGTCTTAAACTATGTAACGGGGTCAAATCTTATAAATACCTTGTGAGCATCCTAGGGGCTATATTTTTTGCCCAATCAACTTGAAAATTGGTCAGAATGATTGTCTTAATTGAATCTTGGAAAAATACCAAAATGGGTCATCTGAGGTCAAAAACTAGGTCACGGGCTTGAATCTTACAAAAACTGTGTGTGTATTCTAGAGGCCACATTGTTTCCTAATCAACCTGAAAATTAGTCAGAATGATTGTCATGATAAAATCTCAGAAAACTTTAAGATTTGGTCATCTACGGTCAAAACTAGGTCATAGGGAAAAATCTTGTGTGCACTCTAGAAGCCACATTTTGTGCCCAATAAACCGGACATTTGGTCAGAATGATTTTATTAAATGAAATCTCAGAAAACTTTGAAGTAAGGTAATCTTGAGTCAAAAACCAGGTCACTATGTCAGTTTTTAGAAAGACCTCGTGTGCATTCCAGAGGCCACATTTTTTGCCCAATCTACCTGAAATTGATTCAGAATTATTGTCCTAAACTTGCTCAGAACTTTTGTTTCCATTATATCTCTGATAAGTTTGAATAGTGGTCTCATGGCGTCTTGAAATAGGTATCAAGGTCAAATCTTAGTACAACGATTGCATTTTATGATTTAGAGTCCAGCTACATCATATGCAGGAAGCTATTATCTCAGGTGAGCGCTTCAGGGCCAATGGCCCTCTTTACTACTCAAAGTTTGCTAAGCATAAAAAATTAAATGTTGATATTTTCTTTCTTTAGCGCAATTTTCATGTCAAATTTGTGTGACGTGTAAGTCTACTGCGTCTTCAAGATAACTGAATAAATTCCAACACATTTAGTTCTCTCGAAGCAGTTGAAATTTGGATGGAAAGAGGAGAACCCGCGAAATGAAGGGACTTACTAGAGATGGAGTCGTGTTCCATATTTTTTTCTGAACCTAAATGTTCACCTTTTGTACCTCGATATCATGTTTAAGATCAAGGAAACCACATAAATGCTTGGCAAGGTAGTTCTATGCCCAAATTCAAATGCGTAGCACCTTAAAGGTGGGTGGGGTAATTTATTGTCTCGGCACGTTTAAAATCGCCATATCGATTATTGGTAGCATTCCATTGGCATGCATCTTTCTTAAAAACCCTTTCGAAACTGTTTAAATTCATGTACAAAGTCAAAGGTAAGCCACGTAGTCTCCCGGCGTCGAAATTTCATAACCGAAGTCCTACAGTAGCTTGTCTGGCCTGGTAAAACCTCTCTGATGGCCTCCATACTGTTTCTTAGAACAGTGTTGCGACAAAGCAGTCACTAGAGGGCTCTTTTGAAGGTAATGTGAAATAGCGAAATACAGACATTTGTTTTGTCGACCCCCATGTGGTCTGTATCACATCATTGATCGACAGCAAAATCACTATTGGTACACTGGGCGAATTGTGTAGTCCGTGCTAGTTGCAAAAACCGGTGGAATGGCAACTGACTACACCAGTAACCGTAATTGCGTTCATACTAGACAGCTTTCAAAGTTTAAAGCACCTAAAATGTCACGAGTGCATTTTTCGGATGTCGCTAGAATGTGGTGTACAGAGACATCAGCAAAGAAAAAGACAGACGTAGTTTAGGTCCTCAAAAGGCATGGTATGACGCACCCAATGCACTTTTGTGAGATTATAGGTACTGGGATGTGTTTAATTGCTGAAATCGTTAGAGACAAAATCGTTTGAATGAACGGTGGGCCTTAAAAATAAGCGATATCCTCAATTTCTACCCCTAGGGAAAGGGAGTTTATCACTAGTATTGGCCGTATCTTTGATTCTCTAGACGTAAACAGTTGTAGTTACGAGGGACGGTCGGAAAGTAGTTGGACTTTTCGTGCTGCCGTGTCTCCATTTGCAACTGTATAAACACATTATATATTGGCGGAATCTACATCCATTTGCCAATAACGTGGTCAGTTTATTTTCAAAGATAGTTATATAGATACAATATTCTGTCCACTTATATGTGATAGGGGTTTACTGTACCATAGGCAATTTGTTAGAGGAACAACAAGGGTAACCAAAACAAACGAACATTCTAGTCATTTTAATCGCGAAGAAGTTAAGTTTTTGAACTACATTATCACTGAAGATTTAATGTGGGTTAATAATTCCGAACTTGGGATAAAAACTCAGTCAAAGCAGCCATGAAAACGAGCTGGTTCCCCACCCATGAAAAGATTAAGATGTTACCTTCGGCTGGTAGTCATGTTTGTTGCTTTTGTGGATTCACGAGGATTGGTAGTTAGTCATTTCATGTCAAATGGTAAAAACTGTCAATGCCAAGTACAATTCTGAAGTAACTCATAAAAAACAAAGAATAAATGCTGAAGTAAACGCGTCCCAGATTAGCAAAGAAAAATGATTTCTACTTCACGATTACGCACGCTCCCATACCACCGCATCTACAGTGGAGATTATCAACTATTACCCATGACAAAAGTTGTTTTACTCTTCTTATAGCCCAGACCCTACCCCATATGACTTTTATTTGTGTCTAGAACTGGTGAAAATGCTTTCTAGGAAGAAATTTGAGACCAGGGCGCCTTTGATACCGGTGGTTACACAGTACCTTATACAGTGGGTCTACGTCATGGTTGATAGTGGGAAAAGTAAAGCTCCTACTAACATGGCAAAAATGCCTAGACACAGATGGACAATTTGTTTAAACAGTGTAGAAAGAATTTTGTTAAAAAGTTAAATGGTTTTAGAGAACTAGTCAAAAGTCCAACTACTTTCCGACCGTCCCTCGTACGTCTAGTGTAATCCATAGATCAATAATTCTTGCAAAATTGCATAACCAAAACGTTGAATGGGATTCTGTGTATGAAGAAGCCAACTCGGTCCCAGATAAATGTTTAATTGGTTAAAGAACTGTTAAAGATCACGTGACACTATTGCCGTGTGGTTTAAGACTATCATTGTACTCCATAAAGTTCCTGGTCAAACAAAAAGCATCAACAAAATCGTTTGAGACAAGAAATAAAAAAAGTTTACCCCACCCATTTACAAGCACCAACTCATTTTCATGGGATCGTTTCTTTTCCTCCTCACAATACACTTGAAAATGGTGTGTAAAGTACAAAGTTCTTTGATTCGTGTTTCAAATACATTTAAGCAGTTATCAAATACATTTTTCCATTGGATATTAGATTCGCACCAGAAATATTAATACCAAAACTTTTGGTGCTTAGCAAACTTTGAGTAATATATATAGAGTAAATTTGCAAATTGTGACAGTTATTCATTTTATTTATGTCGATTTATGTTATTTATCTATCTATTTTTTTACGTTTCTTTCTAGGTAAAGTACAGTTGCCACTCCCTGCGACTTTCCGTTATATATAGACCTCCCCCAACACGTGAGAATGGTTTTAGTACAAAAGATTTACTAGAAAACGAATGGCCAACATATTTAGCAAGATATACGACAGTAAGTAGCAATATTATAATTACAGGAGATTTGAATTTCCACATGGATATTCCTACTGACCGTGATACCACAAAGCTAATAAGCGTTCTTGAATCGTGCGTATTAAAACAGCATGTTTCCCAACCGACACATATAAATGGTCACACTTTTGATGTTTGTTTAATTCATATATAAATAATCCAGAAGGTCTTTGACCCATGTGGAACACAAATTACATAATATTTTTTACAATATGGCGGACCTATAACATGCTATACATTATTGTATATACAAATTACATGTAGATCTAATACTGACAATATTTTAGACCAGTTTACGTTGCAGTATATATCAGATGACAAAATATGTATATGTCTTTGTATGAAATTGATTATTTCAAAATAAGTAGAGTACTCTCTAATCATAATAATGTATGATCTAATCGTACACAAATAATATCATCAGAACTTTTGAAAACAAATGATTTTTCATTTACTAAATAACTTCTAATATAGACAATGATACCACCAGATGCTCGTTTGCTAGATGACTTATTTTCCAACCTGTGCAAAACAAAATAATCAAAACCATCAACATTCAAATCGGAAAATTCGTCTGTCCAAGTTTCGGTTAACAATACGACATCATTGTTTTTAACCGAGCGCGCAGTTGCACGAGCGGTTCGTGCGCGACCTCGACTTGGGGATTTTGGAGTGTTTATTTCTGTGTCAATTGTCTGTGTAAATGGAGTTTGTGAGTTTTCATCCGGGGGCGGCTTTGTTTGTGAATCTGGATCTACGATCGTAATTGGATTATTTGCATCATTTAGTAAACTTTGTGACTGGCTGTCATCTTCATTCGACAGAGAAAGAATTTCGTATTTGTTACTGCAATGCATCACAAAATTGTCAATCTTATTTGTCGTCTCAATGACTTGACTTTTTGATTGTTGATCCTGATCAGTGGACATGACAGATGTGCCAACGGAGGTGTGTTGTTTGTCGGGAGTATAATCTGTAATGTTTATTGGAGTGATGGTACATTTTTTAACAATGGAGTCTGGATTGACATGTGGAGAGTTCATAGTTGTGTTCCCGGATAACGTTGAAGGCAAAGGAAGAGGTAATGCTTCACCAGATCTTGGATAGGCGATGTATGGTGAGTTATTCGTAGCTATGTTCGCATAGTTTATTTTTGCACCAGGTGCGTTGGTGGGAAGATCACACTGTACATTTCCACCCATTACAGCACTTGCACTAGGCTTATTTTCACTGAATTTTTGTATTTGCTCTAGTCTGTTCATGTTTATGTACCGTGACCATTCTGGTAGCTCATCTCTGAACACACGCCCATTTTTCAATAATTTGGCAGGGTAGACTATCTGAATTTTGTCATCATCCTGACACTGTTGTCTCAGCAGTTTGTAAGTTGGCCATAGTCGTTTACGGGCTTCTTGGATCTCTTTGGGAAAATCATAGTCGATTGAGAGCATTGTATTTTTGAGAAGATACCCTTTTCCCATAATAATCTCGATATCACAAAAATCCCTAACATTTACAATGATTGGACGTTTCTGTGCGTAATTGTTTCGATCAAACCTGCCAAGCCTGTGTGCTCTAGCTATATATATGTTGTGGGGTCAATATCAAGACGATTTTCTAGGAAATCTCGCACAAGTTTGAAACAGTTCTCGCCCCGATTCTCAGCAATACCCCTGATGATAATGTTGTTTCTTCGGGACCTGGCTTCAATATCAATGGACCGATAGGCGAGACCTTTCATGAAATCACTTTGAGCTTTTTGTATATTTATGACATGGCCTAGTTTTCGATCCATACAATTAATCGACTGTTCAAAAAGCGAAAGACCCTGGCTACATTTCAATTGCTCGCTTCGGATAACCCGCAATTCATCAAACATGTACACCAATTTGTCATCTGCAGTAGAGTTTATAAATTCTTGGCGTCTACCATCTGCATCCATTTTGTTTGTTTGTATGTGTATTTATTGTTTGTTATTTATTTATTGTTCATTTATTGTCTGTTTTCGTGTACTTATCTCTGTTATCTGTATCTGTATAGGTGAGCTGTTCTCAAACCGCCCTGCTCGCCCTGCTCGTCTAGTTTTGCCTCTGTATCTCACAAAATAACCAAATATCCTGGATATAAACGTCCTCTATCGCTAGAAATGCCTTTAGTCATCGTTCTCAAGCAGTTTTTATACTTTGAATCTGGTTATCAGGCTTTTTTAAATTAAAATTCTTCATCATCGACAGAATATACGTGTTTGGTCCGCCATATTTAATTATTTTTAATGTTATTATCACTAGAGAATCTGACAATATTCTATCAGACATACAAGTTATTGACCCGGGGATTTCTGACGATACCGGCAATGCTTTCTGCGATCACTACGCGTTGGAATTCAACGTACAGGCAACAAGACCTAGACCTTTTAGTAAGACTGTTTCATATGTAGACGTCCTAGCTCAATCAATATAGATACTTTTAAACAAGATATAGCTGAATCAGAAATACTGCGTTGTGCTATGCAGTCGAATGATGTTGATACTCTACTGGAAGCTTACACCAATGGAATTCAATCACTTATTGAAAAACATGCCCCTTTACACACTAAAACTATTGTACTGAGGCCTGGCTGTCCTTGGTACACACGGGATCTCCATGATGCAAAACACTTAAAGCGAAAGCTTGAACGTCAGTGGCGTAAGAGCAATCAAACTGTTCATCATGAAATTTACAGAAAGCAGCTTTCAACTGTAAACAAACTTCTCAGGTCAACAAAACGAGAACATTACCTAGAAAAGATTGAGTCTTGCGGGCGTGACCAGAAGAGGTTATTTAAAGTAACAAACCATCTTCTTGGTGTCTCGAACGACGTCACTTTACCATCTGATGCATCTGATCAATCCCTTGTTCAGAAATTTAGTGACTTTTTATTTTTCGTCGATAAGGTTGAAACCATAAGAAATGGAATTACTAGTACTTCATTAGTTCATCGCCAACACTACTATTGGAAACGTCCGATATTGATCAATCTTCTTCCAATCTGACCAATTTTCGACCAGTTACACTGGATGAAGTAAAACGAATCATACTCAAATCTCCAAACAAGAACTGTGAGTTAGATCCAATGCCTACGTGGCTTCTTAAATTGTGTATTGATGACCTTATTGAGCTCATAACAAAACAAATTAATTCATCACTGGCGTCATCATATGTGCCAAAACAGTTTAAAAGTTCACACGTTAAACCTTTGTTAAAGAAACCCGGCCTTGGCAAAAATGAGCTTAAGAACTACCGGCCTCTCTCGAATCTACCGTTCACCTCGAAAACGCCTGAAAAGGTCGCATATGTTCAAATAGAACAACACCTGTCCGAAAACAGTTTACATGAACGCCACCAGTCAGCCTATAGGAAATTTCATTCGACCGAAACAGCTTTACTTAAAGGTCAAAATGACATACTGAAATCATTAGACATGGGCGATATGACTATCCTTGTACTGCTTGATCTTTCGGCAGCAATTGATACAATAGACCACGACATTCTTCTTCGTCGTTTAGAACATGACTTTCATATCTCCGGTAACCCTCTTGCCTGGATGAAGTCATATCTAACGAATCGACATCAGTCGGTTTACATAAATGGTGTCTTATCAAACCCAGTTCTAATGAAATACAGTGTACCTCAGGGCTCCGTCCTTGGGCCTAAGAACTATGTCATGTATACAAAACCAGTCGGAATGATCTGCAGAATGCACGACCTTGAACACCATTTCTACGTAGATGATCCGCAACTTTATCTCTCGTTCAAACCCCATGACATTGTTTCTAGAGATGAAGCTGTCCGACGTGTTGAGCTATGCTTAAATGATATTACTCACTGGATGAACCACAACATGCTTAAGCTCAATGCCGATAAAACTGAAATGATTGTCTTTGCTCCAAAGAAACATTCGAACCAAATTGAAGATGTATCAATTAAAATTGGGAATTCCGAGGTAAAACCAGTGATGTCTGTCAGGAATCTTGGTACCTTTTTTGACTCACAAATGAATATGGAATCACATATTAATAGTGTTTCCAGATCCTGTTATTCTCAACTTCGGCAAATAGGACATATCAGACAATATCTAAATAGTGATGCCACTAAGTCTCTCGTCAACTCGTTGGTTACTTCAAGGTTGGACTTCTGCAACTCATTACTTTTCGGATTACCGCAAAAAACTCTGAACAAGCTACAGATAGTCCAGAATACTGCAGCTCTTATTATCAGCAAAACGCCAAAACGTCACCATATCACGCTTGTCTTAAAAGAATTACACTGGATACCTGTACATTACAGAATTCAATAAAAGATATTGACTTACACGTTTAAAGCACTTCATGGACAGGTCCCAGATTATATTGCATCACTTTTGAATAATCACAAACCAAAGCGTGAACTTAGATCCGGGTCAAATGGCACGACACTTGTTGTACCCAAAGGTCGTACAAAAACATATGGAGGTCGCAGTTTCATGAATATTGCTTCGGAGTTGTGGAATTCTTTACCGTTCGAAATAAAAACTAGTTCTACAATTGCGTTTTTAAGAAGTCATTAAAGACTCATTTATTTGTACAGATCTATGAAAAGTGAACTTTTTTGTGTTTGTATTATTTTCTTTTACGGTCTATAAAGCTATTTTGGTATGTTTTATGTTATTATGAAGTCTTTTAGGAGAATTTTAGTTTGTAAAGCGCTTTTGAACGTACACCTGTATGATAAAAGCGCTATATAAATATGATATTAAAAAATGTAATGAGACACCTGCAAGGTTCGAACCAAAATGTTCGAAATTAAATTGAAATTTAAGAACGCTTCCATTTGTTTACTTACGTGTAATTTGTAAACATGTGTGTTAATATCGTGATTAGAATCTAAAATATGGTAAAGAGCATAATTTTACATCGCTAACTTAAAAGTTGTTATTCACTAATAAAAGGTCACCAGGATAGCATTGACATTGGCCTTAAATTGGACATGGATACCGTTTTACATTTGTGACCCGTCGCGCTAAAGGGACCTTATGGGTTTTGTGAAAAAATATCGAACCTAGTCAGCCTGCGCAGTTCGCGCAGCCAGGCTAGGGCCGATATTTTTCACTTTTATGTAATTGTCTAATTCCAGAATATTTTCTTTATCTTACTATATGTTCACTTTTCGCATAAGGGATCTGGTTGACCTGTGCTGAGTCTCAAAAAGGATAAGGTCCCTTTAAGCGTGACGGGTCAAATTTTGTACCTGATCTTTGTATTTTGTGTATTCCTGTCAAACAAAAGGAAAAAGATAAAAAGAAAAGGAGTTTTCCGTACCATGGATCTTTACCTCATTGAAATACATCAATGCTCCTGGAGAGGTTCTAAAAAATGTGACAAAGATGTGACATTTAAATTTTAAGAATAACAGCTATTTTTACAGAATATCATCCAGATTTCTTAATTAGGATAGCTAAAAACTATTTTAAGTGGTTAAGCAGTGCCCAAATTATATTTAAAATTCATGTTCAATAACTTTTAGCTAAAATTGTGTGCACACTCTTGCAAAATGACAACAAAAAAGCGTTTCACTCCTGACAGCATATATATTGCACAATACGAGAAATTGTAACCCACGAATCACTAAATAGTAGATTGCAGAATGATGGCTTTGTAAAAAAAACATTGAGTGGTAGATTTCTGGTTGAATAGACAAAAATGAGAACACATTTTAAAAAATAAAAGTGTTTCACTCCTGACATCAAATTCAGAGGGTTATTGTATAAAACATGCTCCACATCCTAAACCAATGAAGATAAGATGAAAAGGTGATTTTAAGATGATGATGCACATGCTGTTTTATGAATTACAATTGCTTATTGTAGTATCCTGTCACTGTCTTTTATTTACCATAGCTTAGAAACCTGGTAAACGTGTTAAGTGTCACACAAAAAGCGTTTCACTCCTGACATTTTTGACATGTTTTAATGACATATCCTTTTTACGTGTGAAGCGATTTTCTTTAAACTTGGTACCCAGTATAATGACACAATAACATATCTTTTTAGCTTTGATTGGGTAGAATATGTTTCTCTGTAAAAGCCGAGGCATGTAAAAAGTGAATGGTCACATTTTCTTTAAACTTGTCCTCCTGTAGAAAGCTTTGTCAACGGACAAAGTAGCTTGTAAGGTTTTGAAAATTATGTCAAAGGCCGAAGGTAAATTTCACATGGTCATGGCTACAAATTGTCTTGGTAGCTATGTGTGTGTGAAGTATGAAGTCTGTTTCTCGTATAATTCATATTATATAGACCAGGGCAAGGGTTAAGTCCATGCAATTGATGCTGACGCCCATGCCAACGACATTATGTCTTTGTCATCTAGATCCCCATTCATAATGTCCTGACCGGCTAAGAAGGAATTCTCATATGGACAAGGCATAGTAATGGTTCACATTGATCACATAATATATAAAATAAGAGTGGAACGGTACATCGTACATAACAACATAACTTTTATGGCGAGACGGACCGCTGTCTGTCAAATGGGTGGTGTCAATACCTTTTAAGGTAGAATACCCGTAATGTGGCCATTTTGAGATCCATAAAACATCGGATTTCTTCGTGTCCGAACTTATTCTGGCGCGGTAGTTTAAACATTCGGCGGTGAAAAGTTCCACCGCCGAATGTTTTCGAATTCGCTCGAATAGTTTCGAACCAGTTTGATTAAAATCTATTTAACTTACATCAGCAAGATTTACACATGGCCACATACTATATATAGAATTACAAAAAAACATTACAATGGTTGACTTTGTTAGAAAAGCTATGTTAGAAATGTGTTATGAATATAACAAGATAGTCGGTCAAGGAATTCATAAGCGGTTCGATGAAAATGAAGTTTTCTCTTGTAACGACCACTTGACATATTCTTACGAGCTCTAAATTACTTTTCGAGTAGTGGGAGTAGAGATGATAGGTTTTTCTGAAGACCTCTCTGACTAGCTTTATTAGAAATCTTGACAACAGACCTTTGTTTGTATTGGGCAATCGAGCAAGCTAATTAGGTTCATGACTGTTTCAAGCTTGTTACTATGCGTAGTTATTTCTCGAACTTCGAGTACATTCTTTATATATTAAACAGTGGCGTATTTTAAGACTCTGAAATTCACAATATTTATCATTCATTTCATTAATTCAAGTTTTGGGTGTCGTGATCTAGTGGGAGGACTTGCGCTTCAGGATCGAATGGTTCTGGGTTCAAATTTAACCGATTCTATTGTTTTATCAAAAACGGTGCACGTAACGTTGTTCCTGTTTATATATGTGTATGAAAGAGCACGATTACTCTTACAAAGCTTAAAAGCAGTACTCTCCTGTCATAAAGCATCACCCAGTAGATAATGTCGCACTGACGCGTATGGAATTTGTACCTTTATTTGTTAAAATACACCTTTAAACTGCAACGCTGAACTCTTGCTATACAATAATCATAAAAAGAAAAAAGTATATGATCAGATAAGATTACATGCCTGTATTTGCTTGATGTTCTTCTCTATCTGTTAAGACCAAAGTTTCTTACATTCCGCATTTAATCATGCTTAAGTATACAAGGCACTGTCCTCAATGCCCACAATGCTTATCTGTGCATTTATTTCGTTTATTAAATGCTATGGTAGACTAGGCTAACAATCAGAAAATCTGTCAGAGATTCTGACATCGTGAGACAGAATTATCAGTGTTTCTTTATCTCTATATAAATCGCCGCATAAGGTCAACACCCCAATTTAACGCTTGTAGAACCATCGAGATGGTTGAAACGCTGTTCTAGCCAATATATTACACAAACGATACAATGGGGTGTGCTACTTTTTTGTGTGACATTTCAGAATTTTTTGTCATAAATTTTACTTTTGTTTTTATCTGAAAGAGCATATTTCCTTCTGAAAAATCTGAAAATTCCGCGCAAAAATATATTGCGCCGTTTACGAGAAATTTATATTTTTGTGTTAAAATTGAACAAATTTTTGTGGACAACAGTTCGGATTTATATGCAATTTATCGATTATGTCTCAACTTTGAATGTGTGTTTCTCGCCTATTGGCAACAACTTAAAAAAAACTAATAGTATTCATACTCATTTGAATAACCAATCTTGGCATCAAGACATACTTTAAAAAATTGAAATTGGAATGAAATGTCCCTTTAAATAATTTCAGCGGAAAATCATATATGTATAATCATATAATTGGATATGAGCAACTCCGTCACAGCTCTGTCTAATATGAAATAAAGTAGATCTAGTTCCTTCTCAATTAAGAACGATTATTTTTCGAGTAAGGAAAGCAACTACGTGATTGGACTATAACCGATAGTTACAGTCAATTTAAGACCAATCAAATGATTTTTGAATTCACCTGAATCTTTGACATATTTAACCCTTTCCCAAACTGCAAAATTATGTTCCATTCTAATATGAAAGCTGCTGACGACAAAATAGACGTAACAAATCTTATTTCATTATATCTTATTTTAATCTTTTTAACTGTATTTGTTCTCTCCTTGAGGGGAAGATAACGGGTTTTGTGGAGAGGGTGCCGTCGGTGAAAATTTCCTAAAAGAAACTTGACAAAACAAAGCATTCGACCAAATTGCAAGCTTTTTACGTGACAAAATATAGCCATTATAAGTGTCGATGATATTCCAACGGCATACTCCGTAGAGTATAAACTATTTTTGATATGATAATATAATTTGCGCGGTGAAACTTCGTCAAAAAGACATTATTATTCGGATCATTTGTATTCTTGAATATTTACATATTTTTATTGTTATTTTCCCAAAAGAAAAGAAAAAGTGAGAATATAGACGGGGCTTTATTTGCGCTTTCTTTATTTACTGTTTTCTTCTGACAAATAAGTGAGACGGTTATCATTGTGGGGACCATTATTTCAATTTTCATTGTTTATCTCTAGACGTAAATATGTTCGCCTTGTGACTAGTTTTGGGGAAAGGAAAATAATAATTCAAGGGAAGATTTGCCGGGTCACAAGAATATAAAGCATTTTGAATGTGCTAAAATAACGGATCCCAACCAGCCTTGTCATAAAAAATCGGGGAGCTCTGGAAGACAGAGAAAATCATCAGATAATGTATACGTACAATCTGAACTGTTTCAATATTCTTCTTTAGTAATTCAGTTTATAAAGGGTCGGTAAACTTTCACTGCTTGGGACGTGTTCTTTCTTTTTAATTGTGGGTATTTTCCAAGTAACGATAAGTATTATACCACAAAATGTTTTGAAAACGCGACTCACTTCCACCCAACACACAAATACCCGACCTTTAAAAACGAGACGGACAGCTACATGTTATGAAGAGACAACATTGACGTTGATCATTTGGCATGTATATGTCCGATCTGAATCCATGTGACAGATCTTATCATTTGAGCGTGACGTAAATTCTGACAAACAATATCATATTGTATGTGTTGTTATAAAAGATTTTATAACAACATCGACTGTTTATGAATACCTAATGCGGCGTAATGCCAAACCCGGACTATTTCAAGCACACAATTCGTTGCCATGCAAGGCCCTTTTCACATGTCTGCGCAATTTCAATATCACAATGCTGGACAGGAAATCTTTCTATGGATTTACGAAATGGAGGTAAAATGTTAGTAGCTATGGTCGGACTTGAACAGAATTTCGAATCACCCTGAAAGGCTGAATGTCATTAACATATGACTGCTAAACTTGCTAAGATAAAAATCGCCAGTCCGTTTTATTTCACCTTTCGTGGTCTGGCTAGGCCTAGATGTCATTCGACGAATTTACTTATTTAAAACTTAACGTCAAAAGAAGCGGACCAACGTTGTAGCACTCATATCGTCCGTTTTCCGACGTTAAAGTTAAGCGAAGGTGTAAAGAAAGTTACAACTTTCCCCAAAACACGAGAAATGACAAATTATCAATGTTTTACCAACTCAACTCAACTCAACATTTTTATTCGGCAACTCCGATACCAAATGCTGCAACATAGTAAATGAAATCAATGAAATGATTTACTTAAAAAGTGTCTTCTATTATCTCAACGTTTTCTTATGCCTTGGTCAATGATTTTCTTTCTTTCATTTTTTTCTGTTACAGGTCTCAAATTTGATATATAAGACCACAAATAAAAAGATCGTCAAACAAACAACGACAAAACAAGTTGATCTAGAGCATCGATACATGATCGTAAAACACCATGAATAGTTCACAAAGCAACATGACGTCAAATCGTCAAAAACGCGTTTGTGTGACATTTTTAAGACGCTACATCACACTCTATATCTTCGCTAGTTGAAGAGATATTGACAATGCATTTATTTTTTCAAATTCTTTCCGAGATGTATGTCGAAAATCAATTCAATTTCAAAATATTTTTATTTGTTTTAGTTAAAAAAAAAACTATATGTGAAAAAAATCACCCTTGCATTTGGGACCGTTTTTAGTGAAAATGTGACATTTTTAAGACGCTACAAATGCAATAAATAATGATTTTCTTCAACTCCAGTCAAAACATGAAAATAACTACAAAAACTAGAGCTCATATGTATGTCCCAATTTTTGTATTGATTTCCAATCGCTATTGAAAAGATAAATTAGATTTATAAATTAGACATACCGAAAAATGACGTGTTTTAACAGCGTGACACTACTTATCTCTTTCTTTCTATTTCTCCATAGTTTGTTTACACCATGCGACTACCGTAATGTACGCTACATCTTCTGTGACATCACTGACGTAATTTGCAAAAGCTGCGCGCGCTTAAAAAGTACTAGTTTTTATTTTATTGGGATTTTCGCGAGTTTGTTTGGTAATTTCTGTTACACGTGACGACGTCATTTTCTGCGTCAGAGTTTATTTATTTTATTTATTAAATTGTCTTTATTCAAACATTGTTGAAATTCGACATACATTTATATCAATAACATAATCCAATATCTTTTATATAATACCAAATACGTGTGTGTTTCTCAAATAAAAATAACAAATATACGGTTTTAAACAGAAGTGCATAGCCAATTTCGGCTTGGTCTGCAACTTTTGACGTTACGTCTTTAAAGAAAGGAACACAAAGTCTAGTTTTAATCGATCAGTATGTATAATCCTAAAGGCCGTGTATTTTTTTTGTTCTGATAATGAATAAGCATCGCTTTTGTCAAAATATGAATTATTTCTTAATGCCAGATTTTATCAGAATTTGTATATAGGCTTTTCTAAAAAGAGCACAAGTTTTCTAATGCCGCATAGACTCCCATGGGGATAGGTTGTTGAATTTCCATCAATGGTTTTCACTTTGGTGACTTTTATGATGATTGAAGGAAAGGGACCACATCTTAGATGAAAACTTTTCGAAAATTGGCATCGCACGATTAAAAATAGCTCGCTGGCCTTTGGCCAGTGGAGCTAATAACAATGTGGCTTATCAGCTTGAAACAGGCAAAAATTGCAGTTATATGCGTATTCAAAATTTGACAAGCGAATAAGTATTGTGGGCTTCAACAGTTCTCCTGGTACTAAACGATACAATATATATCAACTCTCGAATTTACGTGTTTAAAAACAGCATTGTATAAAAACATATTTCAATTTATACCTGAAAAAATGTGTCTTCCAAGTAAAATAAAATTTAATTAAAATGAAAACTAAATCCAAATTGGGGAAAATATAAATGTATTATTGTTTTTATGCATACAGTTCCAGACATGATCTAAAAGTTTTGATTAGTGATTTGAGGATGATTTACGCTTCATATCATTTTTGACGTCGCCTTGTGGGTGCTGATAGCCTATGATAATTGATCCATAGCGTGACTTTTGTTATTTTTCATGTGTATGTCTGACCGATTCTGTAACCTGCAGGCCCGTTTTCATCAACATTACTATAGTCCGGTAAAGATATTATGGTACATGTCTACAAAAACTGAAGTAATAAGTATGTAAACAACACAATATGGAACTCAAAACGGGTGTACATGCAATTATGTTTGAATGTGATGATTTGAATCTTATAGGTGCAAGTCACCTTATTCCTTACGACAAAATGCGACAAAATGAATTTGACTTTAAGGTTGCCCACCCAAAAGGATTCACGCGACACCCGAATTATTCGGGTGACGTCGTGAACATATGACGATGGAAATTGCCTATTTTCCCCTTCTCGTATATGTCGGATAAGTAACTAATCTTAACGGCATCGAACGAAAAATCTCATACCTCATACATAGATCTCATACATAGAGAATCTCTTCACACACCACAAAATTTAGAAGAAGAGAAGAAGAACATTTTATTAGACAAGTACTGGTTGTACTTAGTCGTTAACACATCTTTATACATATGAAAAGTTCAAGTTTCACACATATATATTCTGTTTTTATTCGGGAGACAGGGCGGAGCTTAGTAAACGGTTCATTCCATTTATTAAGCCTGGGGAGAAACAGCCTTCTCGATTAGCGGTAATTCGTCGGTATTGTTGCAAAATATTATAACTACAGCGTGAATCAATCTGTAGCTACGAGGTTTTATGACAACACATTTTACAATCGCGCATTGTTTCAATTTGAAATATGTTCATGCTCGTGCCGCACGTTTTTTCTCTTCTATCAACCAAGGTATCGAGAAGTAAACTCATCGAATAACCTCTTTACTTAGCCACACCCTGTCAGGTGAATAAAAACGGAATATAACGTTTATAACTGTAGACTTGTATACAAACATTTTACTTCATGTGTTCATGCTCGTGCCGCACGATTTTCTCTTATATCAACCAAGATATCGAGAAGTAAACTCGTCGAATAACCTCTTTGCTTAGCCACAACCTGAAAGGTGAATAAAAATGGATTATATTAAATATTGTTTTTAGTGTTTGTATACAAGTCTACAGTTATTATCTGACCACATTGAAATGATACTGATTAATTTTCGTGTTCAAAGTCCGTTAGTTGAGTGTCTTAACAAAACATTGCCGAAGTGGGGTCATTACATATGCAGATGTACCGGGTTAATCTTGCTGGACAATATAAGCGATAGACTATATTATCACACGCACACATACACGCACCTATAAACACACATTCTCACACACACACACATTTACAAACTCTTACTCGCATCTACATTTCATTCTCACTATCTCAATTCGTTTAACAACATAATTATGAGGATGACAAATATTACAATATACATCAACATAAGCGAAAACAGTATCATAAGCGAACAAAACAATGACTTCGGTTTTAATTTTGACTATTTAAAGAGGGTGTTAAATCTTTCCTCAAATGCTAACTTTACATACTGAAATTCAGTCAAAGGATGGGTTGCAATAAGGGGTCAAAAATAGATTTTCTTTACATTTCGTGGATTGATAAGTCGCATATCTTTCTTATTTTTAGCCCAAGATGCGTGAAAATTTGTATGTATGTTTTGTGATATATGCGTGAAACATTTATGGGCTTATTTTTGATATTCCATTTATATCTTTTCCGTAATATTCATTCTTCTTTCTTTCGAAGAATTTCGCTATTTTTAACGACCAACTTTACCAAACTATCTCCACACGTTTTATTTGAAACCCGATTTCTATGAAACTTTACAGATATATTGGCCAGATATTAATGTAACTTTGTGTGAAATTTAAAAGAAAAGCGTTAACCCGTTGTTGAGATATTAGACCTTGACCTTCAAAATGACTTCAAAACTCGGGAAATGCCAAAATGTGATAGCTAAAGCGCCAATTTTATTCATAATGATTGGAAACATGGTTTCTTTGTATTGTTCCTAATGAGTTTCGTAGCAATATTTATATTACTTTTTTGTATCGTACAACCCATTCGGAAGAATGGGAAAGGAAAGAAATTCTTTTTACTTCTCAGTTTTCTTATCAAACTAAATATTGCACATGAAACATGTCTACGCGGAAAGCGCTGTAATTAATATTACTACCACAGGTGAGTGAAATTAAATATTAGCATTATGTTAAGATTGCTAGAACTACCAAAGCTTTATATGCAACTTGAATTGTCTAAGAGTTTATATTCATTCACTCATCTCATGATGGACAAGAATTATCAATTTGCTAGGAGAAAACTAATCATTTTCAGATTGTATTTCTTATGTGGTTATAAAGAAGACGCATTGTGAATGATTTTACTAAATGACCAAATGTGCTTACAATTAATTAACTTAAGCTAAATATCTATATAACGTTATATAATATCAACAAAAAGAAAATAATGTTAAATGTATAGACAGGCCTTAAACAAATATCTGCCTATCAATGATTTCATTAGATGAAATGACCGGGTAACTCTGAGAGGTGACCAAGTTTATTATATTGATTATATCAATTTTAACGGTAAAATCATACAATAAAAACCCCAATCGTGTGTGAAATGCATTCTTTTATGAATGGGCTGTCACATGCCATTCAACCCTAACCATTTTCCCAACAATGCGTAGTTTTAACGGACATTCCGAAATTTTATGTTATTTTGAAGGTCAAGGTCAAATATCTCAACAACGGGCCAACGCTTTTCTTTCAAATTTCACACAAAGTTACATTAATATCTGGATAATACATACTGTGTTTCAAATGAAACGTGTGTAGATAGTTTGGTAAAGTTGGTCGTTAAAAAATAGCGAAATTCTTCGAAAGAAAGAAGAATGAATATTACGGAAAAGATATAAATGGAATATCTAATGTAAGCCCATAAATGTTTAACGCATATATCACAAGACACGCATACAAATTTTCACGCATCTTGGGCTAAAAATAAGAAAGATAAGTGACTTAGAATTACCCCTACTATGTTTCAGTCCATCTTACCCCACCCACTTCATTTACCCATATCTCGGAAAATGAGCCGAAACCAGATTTTTTACACATACAAATTAAAGATATTATGTAACCCTATCAATCCACGAAATTTAAAGAAAATCTATTTTTGACCCCTTATTGCAACCCATCCTTTAATAACGAATTCTTGTTGAGTTCCGAAAAAAGGGCGTATCGATTTGAACATACAATAGTCCCAGCCGAAAAAGACAGTGACATAGGCTGATGTTTACTGCTGCAAAACCAACCAATTCGTCTGATTTGCATCGTTACAAATACGAACAGAGTTGATTGGTTGTGAAGTAGTAAACATTAGCCCACGTCACTGTCATTTTCGGCCGGTACTATTATACTTGATTAATCAAAATATGACTTATCAATATACGTCTTTCTAATCTTGGTGATTTTCTTTTACATAAAATGAAACTCGTCTTCTATTTCCTCCCAGTTACAAAGTAAGCATATTCTGTCATTTCTTGGTAATCTATTATTCGAGAATCTATCCGTCTGTATACGTAATGAGTGTGCTGATATTCGAAGTCTGCAAACATAAGTTCTTAGTGAAAAAGGAAGTAAATCTAGGTACTCTTCTAATCCAAATGCCGACTTGATATTTTTATAAAGAGATAAAACCTTGCTTTCCCTAATGTTTGCTTCCCATTCTTGCTTAAAACAATCTATCATTTTCGGCTAAAAATAAATCTTTGTTATATGAATTTTGGTTCTGAAATACATCAGAGTACCAGTAATTGTCTAGAATTGATTAAACATTGATTTAGACTGGCATTAGGATAGTCCTTCCCTAATTAGGAATTATTTGGGCTATCTCGAAAAACATTCGGCGGTAGAACTTTCTATCGTCGAATGTTTACGATCGCGTCCGAATAGGTTCGGATTAGTAACGACGACGCTTGAAAAAAGCCGATGTTTTATGAATCTCAAAATGGACACATTACGGGTATTCTGCGTTAAAATTGAAAGATGATTCACAGACCCCAAAAAATATTATATAATGCCATTTCGTATTTTACTTTGTTGTAATATAAAGGAAAATTATATTATTTTTCGCAGTTTCTGTGATATGTACGTTTAAGGCAGGCATTGTCTGTGAAATGATTGGACGCCTATCATTGGTAATCTGCACAATTAAAATGTTTTTTTTTTTTTTAGTATAATCCGATTTACTTATATCTATAAACAAGAAACAATATCGAATTTCAAACTGTGGAATGTTGCACGTGATGGTTCGAATCATTCAGGTCTCTCACACTTGCAAGATACAAACTAACACATGCAAAATAATTTCATTGAAACTTTTGGTTCCGGAACTGTAATGGCTGCAACTTTATAATGATTAATCTGCACTACAAATATACCTGATAGTGTTTGACGTCATGTATCAATGATATGTATGGCAAAACTCAAATTTATGGGTTATGATGTGAATGGTAAATAATCAGTAAAAAATTCTGACATAGAAATATTGCATTATCTCCCCTTATGATATAAATTTAGTAGATTATCTGCCATTGACTCACGAAACAATCAGTTTTCACAAAATTTTTATGTGGTAAACGAACTATTTTATTGTATGTTATGGAGCAAAATAATGATTGGCAACTTTCTTTCGAAGATTTTCCTAATTTTGAAAATATTGACAAAAAAGATATTTCCTCATTGACTGCAATGTAAACTTTAAAGCCAGTTATCTCCCCTTGGATTTACAAATTTAAAAAGAAAGATGGTAAAATATTCTTATTTACCAATGTGTACAATATATCCATCTTTCAAAGAGATCTGTACGCTAGAAGTGTGTGTACCAAATATTGCCATTACAGTTCCGGAGCCTTAAAGGGACATTTCATTCCAATTTCAATTTTTTAAAGTATGTCTTGATGCCAATATTGGTTATTCTAATGAGTATAAATACTATTAGTTTTTGTAAGTTATTACCAATAAGCGAGGAACACGCATTTAAAGTTGAGACATAATCGATAAATTGCATATAAATCTAAACTGTTGTCCACAACAATTTGTTCAATTTTAACACAAAAATATAAATTTCTCGTAAACGGCGCAATATTTTGGCTTGCAATTTTCGGAATCTTCATAAGGAAATATGCTCTTTCAGATAAAACTAAAAGTAAAATTTATGACAAAAATTCTGAAATGTCACTTTAAGGACGATTTCCCCTTGTTTACACATAAACATCCATCATAATATCGTGGCTGAATTATAGGTAAGAATGATGATTGTCCTTTATTTTTCAATGTAGTGTTCCGTCCATTTACATGTAATATTTGCTACATATAGTTTACCTAACGTCATTCGCAGGGTAAAGTGCGTAAACAATCAAAGCCTGTATATGACAAATGTCCGTTGTTTGCGACAACAATGGTCCAAATGTCAAAAGCAAAGATTCGGAAGGAGTGTTTCACATGAGAAGTCTTAGTAGACGACTCAATTTCCGTTATGCATACAATATAAACAGTAGAGGCTAAGTTTGTAGCACCTTAGAACCATGTAGAAGTTTAATAAATCAATGTCTTGTTCGGATGGATCTGAATACAGAATATCGGTAAAATTGCAACAGAAACATTTTTTGCAATACTTGTTCAAGTTATCTACCAAATATTCTTAACGAAGCAATAGGTTCGCGTCAAGCCGTCGAACCATAAATACATGCGGCAAGATTTATACTTACACCGAATGGTTTCCACCAATAGTATCTCGTATGGTGTAGATCGGGACGTTGATAGTAATGTCTATTTAGATGCCATCAACATATTTAGGCAACTTGTCATTTCTTAGATCAGCCATCTGATTAACGAGTCTAAAATTGATTTGGACAGGACGAAAGTTGTGGCCTTTAAACCGATAACAGCACATTGACTATTTTTAACACCCCACAAGATAAAGGCTTTGGAAAACATTCTTCATTTCCCACAATGTACACAGAAAGACAAAAAGTATAAGATTCCATTCAATTGAAATTGTCGCCTGCAAACTTGCATAGCTTGGATCAGTCTAAATTTTGTCATTTGGTAACGGATTAATTGTCATAGCATGGAAGAGGGTAAAAACTTATTCACTTTATTCACTTTACCTTACTATACAAAGGCTTAACCCTTTCCCAAACGACAAAATTTTAGGGTTATCTACTTCAAAAATTGATGTTATCAAAGATAGGATTTGTGTAAAATATGGCACAGAAAATATTGAGACAAAAGGAGAAACTGCTGGTTATCAGCAGTTTCTTCTTTTGTTTCAATGTTTTCCCAAGCCTTTTCTACTAAGGACGTCAAAACCAGGTCTTGTTTAGGAAAGGGTTAAGAAATGTGAGAGTCTTGTAGAAACTCATCTTTCTGCCATGATTCTTTGTTATCAAAACTTCATGGATTCAAATTTTTAGAGTGTTTCGCCATTGTTTTGTCCATTTTTTTCTTAGTTACTTTTTGAGGCATACCGGTATATATAGATAGCACTGGCTAGCTCATCTGGTAATGAGTTCCGTGGCTTCAATCCCTTCCAGACAATTGTTAACCTATGTAGGCGAATAGCTGGATGCTTAGTAAGGATGTTGTGATACTACTGGTACATGTATGAGACAGGAATGTGACCTTAGCAGTTGGAAGAGTGGTAATATTTATCAAGTATGAGTCCCAAGTATCGACTATAATGCACGGACTTATCCATTTGAGCGTGACGTAAATTCTGACAAACAATATCATTTTGTATGTGTTGTTATAAAAGATTTTATAACAACATCGACTGTTTATGAATACCTAATGCGGCGTAATGCCAAACCCGGACTATTTCAAGCACACAATTCGTTGCCATGCCAAGGCCTTTTTTTCACATGTCTGCGCAATCTCAATATCACAATGCTGGACAGGAAATCTTTCTATGGATTTACGATATGGAGGTAAAATGTTAGTTACTTTGGTCGGACTTGAACAGAATTTCGAATCACCCTGAAATGCTGAATGTCATTAACATATGACTGCTAAACTTGCTAAGATAAAAATCGCCAGTCCGTTTTATTTCACCTTTCGTGGTTTGGCTAAGCCTAGATGTCATTCGACGAATTTACTTATTTAAAACCTAACGTCAAAAGTAGCGGACCAACGTTGTAGCACGCATATCGTCCGTTTTCCGACGTTAAAGTTACGCGAAGGTGTAAAGAAAGTTACAACTTTCCACAAAACACGAGAAATGACAAATTATCAATGTTTTACCAACTCAACTCAACTCAACATTTTTTATTCGGCAACTCCGATACCAAATGCTGCAACATATTAAATAAAATCAATGAAATGATTTACTTAAAAAGTGTCTACTATTATCTCAACGTTTTCCTATGCCTTGGTCAATGAATTTCTTTCTTTCTTTTTTTTCTGTTACAGGTCTCAAATTTGATATCATATAAGACCACAAGTAACAAGATCGTCAAACAAACAACGACAAAACAAGTTGATCTAGAGCATCGATACATGATCATAAAACGCCATGAATAGTTCACAAATCAACACGACGTCAAATCGTCAAAAACGCGTTTGTGTGACATTTTAAGACGCTACATCACACTTTATATCTTCGCTAGTTGAAGAGATATTGACAATGCATTTATTTTTTTCAAATTCTTTCCGAGATGTATGTCGAAAATCAATTCAATTTCAAAATATTTTTATTTGTTTTAGTTTAAAAAAAACTATATGTGAAAAAAATCACCCTTGCATTCTGGACCGTTTTTTGTGAAAATGTGACATTTTTAAGACGCTACAAATGCAATAAATAATGATTTTCTTCAACTCCAATCAAACCATGAAAATAACTACAAAAATTAGAGCTCATATGTATGTCCCAATTTTTTATATTGATTTCCAATCGCTATTGAAAAAATAAATTAGATTTAAAAATTAGACATACCGAAAAATGACGTTTTTTTAACAGCGTGACGCTACTTATGTCTTTCTTTCCATTTCTCCATAGTTTGTTAACACCATCCGACTACCGTAATGTACGCTACATCTTCTGTGACATCACTGACGTAATTTGCAAAAGCTGCGCGCGCTTAAAAAAGTACTAGTTTTTATTTTATTGGGATTTTCGCGAGTTTGTTTGGTAATTTCTGTTACACGTGACGACGTCATTTTCTGCGTCAGAGTTTATTTATTTTGCTTATTAAATTGTCTGTATTCAGACATTGTTGAAATTCGACATATAAATTGCAATCCGATATCTTTAATATGATACCAAATACGTGCGTGTTTCTCAAATAAAAATAACAAATATACGGTTTTAAACAGAAGTGCATAGCCAATGTTGGCTTGTTCCGCAACTTTTGACGTTACGTCTTTAAAAAAGGAACACAACGTCTGGTTTTAATCGCTTAGTATGTATAATCCTAAAGGCTAAATCGTGTAATATTTTGTTCTGATAATGAATAAGCGTCTCTTTTGTCAAAATATGAATTATTTCTCAATGCCAGATTTAATCAGAATTTGTATATATAGGCTTTTCTAAAAAGAGTACAAGTTTTCTAATGCCGTGTAGACTCCCATGAGGGTAGGTCTTTGAATTTCCATCGATGGCTTTTACTTTGGTGAATTTTATGATGATTGAAGGAAAGGGACCACGTTTTAGATGAAAACTTTTCGAAAAATTGGCATTGCACGATTAATAACAATGTGGCTTATCAGCTTGAAACAGGCAAAAATTTGCAGTTATATGCTTATTCAAAACTTGACAAGCGAATAAGTATTGTGGGCTTCAACAGTTCTCATGGTACTAAACGATACAATATATATCAACTCTCGAATTTACGTGTTTCTTAAAAAATAGCATTGTAGGCCTATATAAATACACTTAACAAAACTTATAAGTACTCCGTTTTCTATTATGCGCAAAAGTTTACCCGGTAAAGGAATATCAAAATTCGATATAGTTTATTAATCCCTAACTTAATTATTTGACCGATATCATTTTCATTTTGCAAAATTATCGTGCAAAATGGTAACTTCCGGCCAACTAAAGAAAATTGAAATATGCCTCCTGCGTTTCATACACGAATCCCACGTGCTTAATTTACAATTTATTTTTTTATGGATTGACGTGCCAAAAATAAAAACATAAAATTCGTCGGAAATCTCTACAACAACAACCCATAACAGTTGGTGTTTTACAACGTGGTGCAATGCAAGCGTAGGTAATATTCTTATTTCCACATTTCCAGCCGTTCTATACAAATTTGATACAAAATATCGTTCATTACTGTCAAACACCAACATTTTGTTACATTTGTGCAATTTTTCAAAAGAAAAGCAACCCGTTTCATGAATGCACATGCAACTGCTATCACACAACTTGTGGCCGAGTACAGGCAAACCGGAAGTGCTGCCAACCTACCAAGACAACAAAGGGATAGGAAATCAAACCGGAATTACGACCGTAACATTGCTTTGTCTCGCCTACGTGAGTTGAGGCGTCCAGAAACTGTCATAGAAAGGGATATATTATGCCTTCAAGGGAGAATATTCAGTGTCCAAACTATCCGATAATGGCTAAATTCATCATGCCTGTGAACAAGTCGCATCAACCATGACCTCACAATTAACATGTTCATGTTTAGTTGCCAATGATGCATTAAATTTACTGATTATGAAAAAGTGCTTTACAGACTAACGATTTAATGTCCAGTATAATGATGAGCTGGCACATGCTTAGCGAGCGTAGAGAACCTTACATAGACTTCTAAAAAAATTAAGAAGATATCCCTACAGTATATTCCAGGAATTACAAATTGTTTATGCGTTCCTGATACCATGCTAACATGGGAGAGAACATGTAACACACAAGAGATTGACTTTGCGACTTTTGCTACCAACAGTGGTCTCCGTTAAATGCTTCTTGCTCAATTCAAGTTTTCGTGAAGTTTTATGAAAATTCAACATATGCTGGTAACATAGTTAAGGTAAAGTTGTGTCAAATTTGGTTAAGATATGTTATGCTTGTCCGGAGATATGCTTTATGATGTAGTCGGAGTACTTATAAGTTTTGAGTAGTATATATACTCAGTTCCAAAAGAAAGTGTGCACGTTTAAATTTTGAATATCTCAAAAAGTATACCGTCTACCGTCAGGAATTTTTTTACATAATATCTCAAGACTATTGACAAACGAAATATTGATGAATAAATCGTATAATAGGCACGAATTTACGGCTTGATTGCGACTTTGCATTTTAAGTGTTTCACGTATTCCTCAAGTGCTAGATGGGTTATCGATCTGAAATTAAACGTACTGCAAGCCTTTTGGCATACCTTAGTATAAAATCACATTTACATTACATTTGTACA
Source organism: Fragum sueziense (assembly GCA_963680895.1). Taxonomy (NCBI): domain Eukaryota; kingdom Metazoa; phylum Mollusca; class Bivalvia; order Cardiida; family Cardiidae; genus Fragum; species Fragum sueziense. The sequence continues at coordinate 3,418,217 of OY804606.1, forward strand.
TAGCGCATTAGGTGGAAACGCATTTCAATCAACGTTGGTGAACAAGACCGAACCACGTGAAAACAAAAGCCCTCAACAAATTTGAAGTTGTGTGGTATTTATATTCTAATAGCAAGTGTCCATTTGTATAGCATCTTTAAGGCACACGCATTTGTTGTAGAACGTTGTTGCACCGTTCGACGCCAATTAAGTAGACTGTTATGTGTCGATTACTAACGTTGACGAACACGTAACATCTACAGGAAAGTTCAAACGTTAGCGTGGAAATGGCTTTGAAGGCCTGTTAAAACCTTACAACGGCATATAAGCGTGTAACTCTTTCAACAGAAGAAGTTGTAAGGAGTGCAAATCTCAACATCATCAACACCATCATAAACTGGCTGCGTGTATGCAGTATGAGCAATTCTATCAACATCTGTTTTGATGCCAAGTTTCTTTAAGGTCTAATCTGAAGTATGACATCACTTTTACACCCTAAATTGCCATAAACTTTTTGAAAATTAAGGAAAAAGCAAAAAGCGAATATCCACACTTTCTTTTGGAGTATTTTTCAATCTATACCTGAAATAAATGTGTCTTCCAAGTAAAATAACATTCAATTAAAATGAAAACTAAATCCAAATTGGGGAAAAATATAAATGTAGTTTTTGTTTTTATGCATACAGTTCCAGACATGATCTAGAAGTTTTAATTAGTCACTTGAGGATGATTTACACTTATATCATATTTGACGTCGCCTTGTGGATGTTAATAGCCTATGATAATTGATCCATTGCGTGACTTTTGTTGTTTTTTCATTTGTATGTCTGACCAATTCTGTAACCTGCAGGCACGTATTCATCAACATCTTTATAATCCGGACACGATGTTAAGGCAAACGTTTACAAAATTCAACTGTGTCAACAACACAATATTTAACTCCAAACTGTTGTTATTTGACAACTGCGACATTTGAACGAACGCGTGCAAATTCATTGAGATTATGGACGATTTTCAAATTCTTTATGCAGGTAAAAGTTGTGGACATTTGCAATTATATCGTGGTCGGCCTATCAATCTACTGTTAATTCTAAATTGTAATAAAAAGTATGCATCGGCCAATCAGATTGATGTGTAATTTTAACGATTTATTGAAAATTAATTCGGTTAGAGAATACATCCATGTCATTTAATCTCGTTAACGTTTAGGCAAAGTATTATAGCTAGACAATGTCTCTCACTTGCTTCATATTGAAAATGGAAGACATAGGAACATTCAATGAATGTCAGGAATGTTTAATATGTGTGATCGAAACGATGTTGAAGATGAATTCCATTTTATTCTATTTTGGCCCTTTTACACTAATTTGAAAAAAAAGTATATTGATAAATACTATATGTATTTTAGAAATACCGAATGTCTTTAAATTGGTTACTTAATAATATTGATAAGAAAACATTAACCAAATAAGCCCTTTTCTGTAATGAAAGTTTTAGATTTTTGTCTCCTATTTCCTAATTAATCTTTTACAATTTTTCATTGGGGATTTTCGATCATGTATACTATGTTATATTTTGTCTTGGTATGTTATAAATATATTGTAAATATGTGCTAATGACGAGAAACGACCGTTGTTCAAGTCTGAATTGAAGTTTATTGAATTATGTCTTTCTTAAGCAAGTTGAAAGCGACAATTTGAAGATGACTTTAAATACATTTTGTCATTTGCATCAGTTTTTGAAATGGATCACTTTAAAAATTGTCGTTCGGAAAAGGGTTAAACTTTCACAGAAAGTTTCTTACATGACCATGCTCATATTTTTGTCGTTTGGTGATACTATGCTTCATCACAGAAAATGGGGCTTCAATTTATTGTCAATAGTTAACATATTCCTCCATTTATGGTTGAATTTGCATGAAACTTTGACGGAGAGCTTTTTGTATGAAGTCATGTTTTGGTGATGTTTTGGTGCGCTTTCATTTAACCCATTACCACACTGTGACTCTTTGACTCCAACAGGAAAATGGCTTCAGATAACAATGTGGAAAATGAACAAATTGCTTGTGGCAAGCAATTTCTTCATTTCCCACAAAGTTTTCTATAGAAAAAGACAGAAACATGTAAAATGTAATTCATCTTAAACTGTCGTCTGCAACATCTTTGAATTTTGACCAGTTTAAAGTTTTGCTGTTGTATTAAAATGTTAATACACAGGCGCGTACGAAAAGGGGAAGGGGCTAGGGGGTGGGGACTTAGCCCAACCCCCCCCCCAGGTTGGTCGAAAGTGCCGAATTTTCCTTATTTGACACTGAAAACTTATGGAAAATCCAATTTAGTCCCCCCCCACCACCACCAATATTCAGACACATGTGCTCCGGCCACCTAAATATGAAACGGGCCTAATACAACTCCACCAACATTCACGAATGGATTTGCATGAAGAGTGCACAGAATGTTCGAAATGATGTAAGCATGCAATATCGTCACAGTTTGAGATTTATGTTGTGTCAAATACGCTCTCTAACAGTACTTTCAGTACTTTGATTTCAATATAGAAAGCTGTCCATTTACATGCAACATTATATAGTTGACTTATGAAACGTCACTCACAGATATCAACTGGGGGTAAAGTACGTAAACAGTTAAACCTGTATATGACAAATGTCCGTTGTTTGCGACAAAAACGGTCAAAATGCGAAAAGCAAAGATTCGGAAGGAGTGTTTCACTCGAGAAATCTTGGTAGACGACTAAATTTCCGTTATGGTGAAAATGTTATAATAGAATTAAGGTTTTAAAGTGACATTTCATAATCATTTTTACAAAAAAAAAATACTTTTATTCCATTTGAGAGAGCATGTTTTCTATTTAAATTTCAAGCAAAAATATTAAACCATTTACGAGAAATATATATTTTTGTGCCAAAATTAAACAAATTGTTGTGGACAACAGTTCAGATTTATATAGTATTTGTCATTTCTATCTCAACTTTAAAGGTGCATTTTCGCTTACAAATAACAACTTCAAAAAACTGATAGCATTTCAACGCATTAGATTAATTAATCTTTGCAACAGGACATACTTTTGAAATATGAAATAAATGTGATATGTCACTTTAACGCCCCTTCAAACTAATAATAATGGTCATACCGCGGTTTGAGCACATAACTGTGTAGAAGTAAGGAAAAACAATATGCTTGGTTCTGGTGGTTATGAGAGCGACGTCTCGGTAAATTTGCAACAGAAACGTAAAAAATGTTCAAGTTATTTTCCAAAATTTAAGCAAATCCAGCAATAGGTTTAAACGCTAGGTCATCGAATCAAAATTATAAGCGGCAAGATTTTTACTTATACAGAATGGCTTCCACCAATATTAGCTCGTATTGTGTAGATCGGGACGTTCATAGTAATGTCCATTTAGATGCCATCAAAATGTTAAGGCAACTTGTCATTGCTCAGATCAATTATCTGATTTACGAGTCTAAAATTGATTTGGACAGGAAGGCGGTAGTAGTCTGTTAATAACCATAGCAGGAAATGGGGGACTTACTCACTTTACCTTACTGCACCAAGGCCGGAGAATCGTGATTGTTGTTGTTGTTGTTGTTGTTGTTGTTGTTGTTGTTGTTGTGCCTTTTTCCATATCCCAGTTTTTCTTATATATCTAGAAGAGGTATATGACCATATTTGACGTCTGAACAGTTCACGAGCTGTCTGAGCATATTTGACGTCTGTAAGTCTGGAACATTTCATGACAAAACACAGAGACAGATCATCCCGTCAGCTAGATAGTCTCATCACGCAAATATATCATCATAGTCAATGGAATGTCAAAAATCATACAGGATGCAAAATTTCAGCTTAATACTTTTCCCAAACAGTACCTAATTTTACCATTGTTTGTTTCATATCTCAGATATAGTCACATTTCGGCTTGAACCCTTCTCCAAACAATACCAGGATTTGAGGTCTCTAATTTTACCTTTTTTCATATCTGATACTATCTGATATATCTACAAGAGTTGTTTGACCATACTAGCATTTGACGTCTGTAAGTCTGGAACAGTTCAGAACAAAACACAGAGACAGATCACCCCGTCGGCTAGAGAATCTTATCACGCAAATATGTCATCATTGTCAGTGGAATGTCAGACATGATATAACATGCAACATTTCGGATTTATTCCTCTACCCAAACCATACCTGGTTTTTTGGCGTATTTTTCTATACCTCGCTGTATATAATAAATCTACAAGAGTTGTCTGACCATATTTGACGTCTGTAAGTCTGGAACAGTTCAGGACAAAACACAGAGACAGATCATCCCGTCGGCTACAGAGTCTGATCACGCAAATGTTATGATCCTTGTCAATGGAATTTCAGACATCATATAGGGTGCAACGTTTCGGCTTTAACACTCTTCCGAAATAATACCAGGATTTGAGGTATCTAATAGAAAATGGTACAGATTACATGGTACACATTGTATAAAGAAGAGCTGTCTGACCACATCTGACGTCTGTAAGTCTGGAACAGTTCAGGACAAAACACAGAGACAGATCATCCCGTCGGCTACAGAGTCTGATCACGCAAATATGTCATCATTGTCAATGGAATGGCAAACATAATAAAGGGTGCAGCATTGCGGCTGTATTCCTCTACCTAAACCATACCTGGTTTTGGCGTATTTTTCTATACCCCGCTTTATATAATATATCTACAAGAGTTGTCTGACCATGTTTGACGTGTGTAAATCTGGAACAGTTCAGAACAAAACACAGAGGCAGATCATCCCGTCGGCTACAGAGTCTGATCACGCAAATATGTCATCATTGTCAATGGAATGCTAAACATCATATAAGAAGCAACATTATAGGGTTAATTCACGTTTGACCCTTTCCCAGAATAATACAAGGATTTGAGGTTTCTAATAGACATGGTACAGATTGCATGGTACACATTGTATCTAGAAGACTTGTTTGACCATACTTGACGTCTGCAATACTGGAACAGTTCAGGACAAAACACAGAGACAGATCTTCCCGTCGGCTACAGAGTCTGATCACGCAAATATGTATTCATTGTCAATGGAATGGCAAACATCATATAGGATGCAACATTTCGGCTTTAACCTTCTTAAGGAATGAATGCAATTTTATTTTTTTCATGCAGGTAAAAAAAATATAATCGAATCACATTGTATGAATCCGCGAAGCGGTTCATACAAAAGTGTGATTAGATTTTATTTTTCATACCTGCATGAAAAAAATAAAATTGCATTCATTCCTTATAATTTAATATTCTGGGATTTAACAAAACACGATTTTAACCCCATTTTGACGTAAAAACAAAAAAAAATCTTTTATTTCCCATCTGATCTGAGCCTTTACATCGCGTATGAATACACGTTATTTTGGGTATTTAGAAAAAAATGATGGCCGCCATTTTGTTTAAAATTTTGAAGCGAGCACACAATCAAGCATAAAACTGAGCTTTGAAGCGTCAAATTAGACCACGATAAAAGGGTAAAACGAAGTGAATACAATTAAAATGTTCTAGTCTATGATCATTCCAAATGACCAGTCTAAAACAAGGGAGATTACTTCAAATGAGTAAGACAGCTTCTGACAGAGAGAAAACGAAACAAACAAGCAAAAATACAGAAACAAACAGAGGAAACTAATGAATTGCAGGTGTTTTAAGCACGGAGGATAATCGCCATTGATCGGATCGCATCTTTATCGTATTCTGTGATGTGTCTTTGGGTTGCTTTGACCAGACGGGAAAAAATACAGTCTGTGTCCAGTGACTTGAATATGTCTCTAAATACAATTTCAACGTCTTCAGCATTCACATCTCATGCTCCCGTCAATGGATAATGGACGAAAATCATGAAAGGATAAGGTTAGTTCTCTGTTGATTGTTCATGTTTATCTATTTTTTTACTGATAGATCTAGGTATGTTCCAGCAGCGAGTGCAACTGTTTAAGTGTATCCCATGAATGTGCATGATTCATTCATGTTTTGTTGGTTCATTGTTGTTTTTTTTTTTTTTTTTTTTTTTTTTGTTGTTGTTTTTTTGTCTTTTTTTTGTTGTTGTTTGTTTGTTTCAAATTCTCATATTTGTGTATTTCTCTATAGCTGTTACATTAAGTAAAATCTGAATCAGATGCAGGGTTTCACTTCTATACTTTTAGGAAAGGTAGGTGGTGTGTTTTACACAAAAATAGTCCCGTCAAAATATTTTTTCATGGAGTTATGAAAAAAAATCAACCAATCAGCACGCTCGGATTTCAATGAAATCAACTAAATTATTCCCAAATAATACATGGATTTGAGGTCTATATAGAAAATGTTGGGAGAACATTAAGACAAAAGGAGAAAATGCTGATAATCATCATTTTCTCCATTGGTCTCAATATTCCCTGTGTTATTTGTTTAAACAAGTCTCATCTTTGTCAACACCAAATTTCAAATGGTCGAAGTTTCACATTGGATCATCTTGAAAATCTTTACTTTTTCTCAGGAGCGAAATTTTCGGCTGCAAAAATTTGAGAGAGGATGCAGACGACAAATTAGATGTCAAAACAATGGATTTCTATACAATAGACACAAAAAATTGAGATATAAGAAGATTTTTAAGGGGGATCTACCTTTTGTCCATATCTCATATTATATTCTATATCGGCAAGACTTGTGTGACCATGTTTGACGTCTGTTAGTCTAGAACGGTTCAGGACAAAACACAGAGACAGATCATCCCGTCGGCTACAGAGTCTGATCATGCAAATATGTCATCATTGTCAGTGAAATGTCAAACATGATATAAGATGCAAGGTTTCGGCTTAATACTTTACCCAAAACAGTACCTGATTTTACCATTTTTGTTTCATATCTCAGATATATTCACATTTCGGCTTGAACCCTTTCTGAAACAATGCCAGGATTTGAGGTCTCTAAATTTATGTTTTTTCATATCTGAGACTATCTGATATATCTACAAGATTTGTCTGGCCATATTTGACGTCTGTAAGTCTGAAACAGTTGTGAACAAAGAGACAGACCATCCCCTCGGCTGCATAGTATTATCACGCAAATATACATGTGATCATTGTCGATAGAACGTCAGACATCATTTAGGATGCAACATTATAGGGTTAATTCACGTTTTTGAGGTCGTTAACATTCAAAGAGGCACAAGAAATACGTTAACGCCCGAATGCGAAATACGAGGGTCGTTTTCGTATTTTGCAAGCCTCTGCGAATGTTAACGACCGAAAAATACGTGAATTGGCGCTATTATTGCATGAAAAGTATAAAAATCAAATGATTACTTACTCCAAACGCCGTGATATGTGCGAAAGATGAACCGAGGGAAGATCAAAAATGTCCGCTATTGTTGTTTATCTGATCAATCTTCCGAGATTTTTTTGTTATCCGTGACGTCGGTAAAACGACGTTACGTCATAATTTGGCACCAAAGGCAAACGTCGCTTATTTAACATAAGACGTGGAGAATTTTGCGGGAAAAAAGACAATTGTTAATTTTGAAGGGTCAAATCGAGGATATTTTAGTGCAAAGCCGGTCCGATATCGCACGTGAATCTCCCGAATAACGACCGTTTTTTCACGATATGAGCCCGGTTTCTTCTCGCCATTCAATGCTGATAACGGCCCGAAAACACACATTTCATGCAATGATTTCGGCGTTAACACTCTCCCCAAATAATACCAGGATTCAAGGTTTCTAATAGAAAATGATACAGATTGCATGGTACACATTGTACCTAGAAGAGGTCTCTGACCATATTTGACGTCTGTAAGTCTGGAACAGTTCAGGACAAAACATAGAGACAGATCTTCCCGTCGGCTACAGAGTCTGATCACGCAAATATGTCATCATTGCCAATGGAATGTCAGACATGATATAACATGCAACATTTCGGCTGTATTCCTCTACCAAAACCATACCTGGGTTTGGCGTATTCTTCTATACCTCGCTTTATACATGTATAATATATCTACAAGAGTTGTCTGACCATATTTGACGTCTGTAAGTCTGCAACAGTTCAGGACAAAACACAGAGACAGATCATCCCGTCGGCTACAAAGTCTGATCACGTAAATATATCATTATTGTCAATGGAATGCTAAACATCATATAGGGTGCAACGTTTCGTCTTTATCTTCTACCCAAACAATACCTGACATCTTTTTTCCATATCTAAGTACATATGATATATCTACAAGAACTGGCTGACCATATTTTGACGTCTGTAAGTTTGGAATGTTTGGAACTGTTTTTAAATACGATATAGGATGCAACATTTCGGCTTTATCCTTTACGCAAACAATACCTGCTTTTGATGTCTCTAAAAGAAAAGCCTTGAGAAAAAATTGAGGCAAATGAAGAAAATGCTGACAAGCAGCATTTTCTCCTTTTTAGCGAGCCGGGACTTTATGTCCGGGAAGCTAATGTCACAGCCCTAGTGTCGGCGTTAGCGTCGCGTCGCGTCCTCACTTGAATTGTTTTAACCTGGTCTATATCTTTGACACTATTAGAGATACAGCCTTGATATTTCATACATGAAGACTACCCGCCAAGACCTTTCATTTGTGACCATGACCTTGTGACCTTGACCATGGAGTTTGACCTACTTTTAAAAAACTTTAACCTGGCCTATATTTCATGCACTTTTATAGATAGAGCCTTGGTATTTCACATATGGATACATCATGCAATGATCTTGACCTTGAGACCATGGCCTTTGACCTAGTGACCTTGACCTTTGACCTTAGACTCTTTTTTGTGACAAGCTATCGTAGAGACGAGCTACGTTGTCCGCGGACAACTCTTGTTTCTCAATATTTTCTGTGATATATTTTAGACAAGTCGCATCTTTTTAAACAGTCATTTTACTCTCTCTCAACATCAGTTTCAAATTCAACGAGCCTATAATCTTTCACAAGCGCGAAATTCTTGACTATACATTTGAAAGTTAGCTGCAGACGACATAAAAGTTGTTGAACCAATGAATTTCTATATAATTTGACACAGAAAATATTGAGACAAAAGAAGAAAATAATGTGTGGGGTCCTTTTTCTATACCTCGCTTTATATAATATATCTACAAGAGTTGTCTGACCATATTTGACGTCTGTAAGTCTGGAACAGTTCAGGACAAAACACAGAGACAGATCATCCCGTCGGCTACAGAGTCTGATCACGCAAATGTTATGATCCTTGTCAATGGAATTTCAGACATCATATAGGGTGCAACGTTTCGGCTTTAACACTCTTCCGAAATAATACCAGGATTTGAGGTATCTAATAGAAAATGGTACAGATTACATGGTACACATTGTATAAAGAAGAGCTGTCTGACCACATCTGACGTCTGTAAGTCTGGAACAGTTCAGGACAAAACACAGAGACAGATCATCCCGTCGGCTACAGAGTCTGATCACGCAAATATGCCATCATTGTCAATATAATGTTAAACATCATATAGGGTGCAACGTTTCGGCAATTTTTTGTCGTTGTTTTTTGTTGAAGTCCCCATATTTCATTTTATATATGATATATCTTAGTCCATTCGAAATCTTCGGAACCTTGCAATGTCGAGTACAATGAAGTTTTAATTTTTTTTCTTTGCATTGTATATCGTCGTTGTAAATGCAAAACCTCGTATCTCGTTTTCGAAAAATTTTAAGCGGGAAAGAAAAAAGTGTAATAACTTTTCCCGAACTGAAATTTTTGAATTTGGACATATTGTTCACAGATAATGTGTCATTAATACTAGTCAGTAAAAATATCTCAAAACCTGCAAGAATCGTTTTAACAGGGCACGAAAGGTATAACTTTGAAAATTGCGAGAATCGACATACGAGGTTTTGCATTTACAACGACGAAATGTGCTCTAGAGCAGATCTAGCTTTGTTGCCAAAATGGCAATCTTGGGGAACTCCCAAAATCAGCAAAAATACAAGATGGCCGCCAAACGTAACTTGAAAAATCAACTTTTTGTCAAATTGTCATAAATTGACGCGTAAAATGTGTAACTATGTGTTCTTTGGTACGCTGAATCCAAATATGATGATAAATATCGTATTTTGATATCATAAATATACTAAAATAGAGATGGCCGCCGGAAGCTATCCTGAAATTAACAATTTTTTGATGATCGTTTCAGATGGCCTAAAAAGACATCTTTTATAACATACTTAAGAATCCAATTTCAATTTGTTTCTTCATCTGGCATTTGAATCAACCTGATGTATATCAAATTCCGACATGGCCGCCACGTGCCAATTCAAAATGATTTCTAACTGAATACTGGTATAAAATGTGGCTAGATTTTGAATTTTTTCTGTATTTTGTTGCTTTCATATTTATTTCGAACGCAAAATTTTATATCCAATGTAGATGCTACACATTTCCCGAATGTAGACATAAAAATAACGGATATATAAACTTGTTGCCATCTTGAAAAAGAGGGAAAATAGGAAATCGTTTTAAGCAGAACATACCGAGGTTGCAAGTTTGCTCCTTTTGTCGACGTGAACTTAAGATCTTAATAAACTTACACATGTTTATTTCAACATATTCGTTCAAGATGCTATTGACATTTCGTTTCGAATAGCACTATCTAAAACATTTCCAGCGATATATCGTTTGTTATTTTTGTGCATGTAAGATTAATTTGAAGATTTTGTGCTCGAAATATCAAACTTTTGTATGCAGAATAATTAGTTTATTGTGAGTAATGGTACTTTTTTTATTTTTGCTAGCACTAAATGCATATTTAAACTATAGTAAACACGCCACCAGTCGCCATACTGTGAAATGAAAACTAAATATGCGCTGAAATCTTCAAATATGTATGTGTGTCACTTTGTTTATATCATTTATGGCCACCAATTGCCATGTTGAGATATGACATGAAGTTGCTTCTGTAGACAAAATAAGTATGGTGTTGTATCATATTTCTTTGTCAGTATATTTCAATATGCTCACCCAAGGATATCAGATTGATCTAAAATCCGACGATATTGTCCGAAAAAAAGAAAAAAAGAAAAGCACAACTAAATGGTTAACATTATTCTTCTGTCTATATCTATTTCATGAATCATTTTCACATTTGAACTTCCCTGTGAGTTTGAATATGATAATAAGGATTAACACACCATTTATCTTTTGAAGCTGATCGTTTCAACAATTATGCCTGTACTTACGTAGTTAAAGGGGGTGATCTCTTAAATATCCCATAAATTGGACTAATTTATGTAACGATTATTCTTGCCATACTTTTATAAATGAATGATTCTGATACATTATTCAATGTACCACTTGCAAAATCCAGACATTTTTCCCAATGGGAGGGGGTTTCTAGAGGGAACCCGACTGCATTGGCGAATTAAAAATTCCCTAAAAATCCCTTAGATAAGGCTTTTTTTACAAATTCGAGAGGGAGCCCGGACCACAGGGCTTTCTGACTAAGATTGACGTATTAAACGCTAGAAGGGTATTATGACAATACTCAATTGTTTCTATATGTAGATATCGTTGGATTGTTCAGTAGCATGGAATAAGTACAAGAAACATAATAAACATACTTGTGCTTTTATGGATGAGTGATATCTACATGTAGTCTCATTTCAAATTGCATAATACATCACAACAGTATCGTCCTATCTTGTCACTAGTTACTCAGTATGTGCAATAGATGTTGAGACATTTCGCACGAGTCTGTTAGATCCTCCGTATCTTATCATTCATCAAGAGATACTTAAAAAAAGACATCACGGTTGTAAGAAGAGTAAATATTTTTAAACTAAAATTCAAAAGGTGGACTTAAATACGTAATTATAATAAAATTATAGATTGATTTCTCTTCAGTTTATAGATAATAGGGCGTTCGATTGAAACATTTCATGAAATCATTCATTTTGCCATTCCTCTACTTTCCTTTATAAATGTCAAAATTGAGACTGTCACAAGTATAAGGTATTCAGATACAGATAAAATGAATCTAAATGAACAATTTAACAAACATTTATGCAATTGATGTTGGTACATGTACTTGAATGTAGGGAAACATTGGCATATATCTTCACAATCATCAATGTAATCATGGTACATTATCAAAGCTGCTTAATAATTGTAAATTTTCAGCTAACTAGTTAGGCATATTATCTGCATTGTTTTAATATGTTTTGCCAAAAGTTCGTGTAAACAGTACATCGTCAATGTCTACCTTGAACCGGTAGTAACAGACTGACCAACCCTGTCCTTTTGCAGCTCTTTGCCGTAACCCTCAAGCTACAAGGGGGGTCTTCCATGGCTTAGATATATATTTTTTGCCATTTTCAGAGTTGTTCTCCGATTCACGTTTACTTTCTTGTCTTTGTCAATCTTCTATTCATCTATGATTAGGCAACTTTTCTTAACCCTTTCCCAAACCACCAAATTCTAAAGCAGATCAACATGAAAGCTGTTATACATGACAAAATTGGTGTTAAAGAAGATTACAATAGGGTACAATATAGCTTAGAAAATATTGAGGCAAAAGGAGAAAGTGCTGATTATCAGCACTTTCTTCTTTTGCCTCAATGTTTTCTCAAATCATCTCTTTTAGGGACGTCAAAACCAGGTCTTGTTTGGGAAAGGGTTAAACATCGAAAGACGTATGTAGGATTTATCATCTATTTTTGTGCTGGGATGAAAAATGACCCCACTAAACGCATTGGAAAGTAAAGGAAATCGAAATTGTATTCCTAATTTTATTGTATTGCAAATGCAATTTAAAATTATTTGACGTTTAACAAATCATTTTACAACGTTCACACTATCTTAAATTAAAATTTCCAACACTTTTGACATACTCTATCAAGTAAAACTTAATAAAATATCCCCTGAAATGGCGATTTTCTGTCAAATAATAATTATATGCGTTTTTTCACCAGATTTACGAATAATACTTGTTTAGCGATGATTTTTTTTTCAACCTAAAGCGTGACAAAAATTCACACGAAAAAAGACATAGATCTTACTTTAATTTTGGTATAAGACATAGATATGAAAAGCAATTAAGGGTTCTTGGTAAGCTCAGTCATCAATCTCAGAGAGTAGCGGTTTTTTTGGGGTTTTTTTTAAATACCAAAATATTGTGCATGACGTCATTACACGTGTGTTTTTCAAATCTAATCCAGTGATGATAAATTGCCCAATATAATATATGCTTATTCTTTCTTCTAGTATGTTTTCCTACATAATTATGTTGAAAAGGGTCATTTTCTGAAGTGTCTGGGGTCGAAAATGACCCTACCTGGTAGGTTTTGTGTGTAAAATTTGCTGGTAGCTTGAGTGTTAATTGTTTAATTCCACTAACATATTTCTTAAACTGGTTCTGAGTATAACAGTGTCATATAAAACAATTCCACTAACATATTTCTTAAACTGGTTCTGAGTATAACAGTGTCATATAAAACAATCATGAAGGGTCTCTTTTTAAAGGCGGCTAGTGCGTTAGTTGGATTACATGTATTTCGGGGTCAACTTTTCAGCCACGAAATAAGGAATATATGTCTACTTGTTCTTTTGATGACGATTGTCTGCTACAACGGCTTCTAAAATGATCGAATATGGTAAACGTTGATCATTGCAATTGAACATTTATAGCAAAACTTCTACAGTCATTGTTTGCACCAATATTTTACATATAAGAACGAATCACGTTAAAATGGAATCTGGTGGCCATTTTAGAATTTATCAAAGATATCGATATTACATATATAACATCCACATGAAGACTGTGTTAGAAGTAAACACAGAACATAGAATATACATACAGTATATGATTTGGCTGTATTTGTATCAGTATTTCAACCAGTGAAAAATATCAAAGTGGCTTCTGGCGGCCATGTTTGAATTTGATATTCATCAGCTTAATCCAATGTGAAATGAAAACGTATTTCTAAGCTGACTCACGAAGTATGCCATAAAAATGTCTTATATGGACTATCTAAAAAAAAGTTGCACAATAAAATTGCAATGTTTAGGGTGGCTGCCGGCGGCCATCTCTAATTTAGTACATTTCTGATATCCAAATACGATAGTTATCGTCAGATTCTAATTCAGCATACCAAAGAACCCATAGTTACACTTTATTGCGTCAATTTAGGACAATTTGACAAAAAGTTGATTTTTCCATTACCGTTTGGCGGCCATCTTGGATTTTTGCGATTTTTTCGGAGTTTCCCAAAGTTGCCATTCTGGCAACAAAGCTAGGTCTGCTCTAGAGCACCTATACAATGCAAAGAAAAAATAAAACTTCATTGTACTCGACATTGAAGGTTGCCATATAGGCCATATAGCAGCGTCAAATGGACTATCTACAAGAGCTGACAGACCATATTTGACGTCTGTAAGTCTGGAATAGTTCAGGACAAAACACAGAGACAGATCTTCCCGTCGGCTACAGAGTCTGATCGCGCAAATAAGTCAGCAATGTCAATGGAATGGCAAATATGTTATAGGATGCAACGTTTAGGCTTTGACCCTTTCCCAAAATAATACCAGGATTTGAGGTTTCTAAAAGAAATGGTACAGATTGCATGATACACATTGTACCTGGAAGAGGTATATGACCACATCTGACGTCTGTAAGTCTGGAACAGTTCAGGACAAAACACAGAGACAGATCATCCCGTCGGCTACAGAGTCTGATCACGCAAATATGTCATCATTGTCAATGGAATGGCAAACATCATATAGGATGCAACATTTCTGCTTTAACTTTCTGCCGAACAATGCTTCAATGCTTTCCCAAGCGAGACTACACAAAAGTGAAAAACTGCTGTAGGTGACAAATCGGATGTTGATAAAAATAGGATTTCTGTACAAAAATGAGACAAAAAGGTATACACGGGCTACCAGCATTTTCTTCTGTTGTCTCAATTTTTTCCGAAACATATTTTCATATGGACGTAAAACCTTATTCCTTTTACAAGGCGAAGGCACATTTTTCTTTGGACTTGGCAATAATGATACTTAGATTGACGGCTTTGAAAGATGTAAGAAGATTGTTTTTATTTAAATTTCCATTGTAACGTTATATAGGACTGATTTAGGAGGTGTCGCAAAACCGTACATGCTTGAAATTTCTTTATACATGTACTCCGCATAGTAATAATGGATCATAATCATTATACAACATATGAAATGGCGTTCGGACCATGGATGCCTAAAACTAGATTACAAAAATTCCACATTCATTCATTCCCAACGTAACATGAACCTGTCCCCACTTTTGTGTCCCCAAAACCTTAGTTTTATGTATTTCCGAGTTTGCTTCGCTCTGAGACATATATAAGTAAACCAACCATTTGGGGAAAAAGACATTCTTTTAAAAAAAATTACTTAAGGTATTCACACACTAATGGGCATAAAATTCTACGGGGTGGATCACTTTATTTTTTCAATATACATACAAAGAGACACCTTTTCTGAAAAAATAAGGGAATTTGACCGCAATTTTACAATTTTATGACAAATTTAAGATTTATCACACCGATATGAAAAATGGGGTTTTCGCGCGCTGAGTAACAGATGCTCAAAACTCAATAAAAAGTGACATTTTCCAGAAACATCTATAATCTATGCACCACACAAGAGCTTATTAAATATACTACTATAAAAATTACTCTTGACATATTGTGACAACAATAATATTGAAAAAAATGCAAAAGACGGAATGCATAGCAACAAAATTCTCTTGAAAATCTGTTTGAATTTTTTTGGGTTGTCATATTTAAAAAGTCATTCTACATTAAGTATTAGTGGGGCCTTTCTAATCTGAACTTGAAAAATATCAACACAGGTGTAAGAAGTAAATACATAAGAATAGGGAAGTTTCGCCGTCCAGAATTAAAGAAATCGCCATGGTAACATGCCTTGTGCGTTTTTTGACACACACAAAGAACATGTTAAATTTCATTTTGCTTTAAGTATCTATCCTTTTGAACATGATTTTGTGAAGAGGTTAAACTGAAAAATGAATTATAATTCACTTACGAATCACCCATTTACAAATCTATTAACCGATTTCCCTACTATTTTGTTTTAGTTGTATGATAACAAGCTATACACGCGTTGACGTCAATTATACAGAACGCGGGAACGACGTCGTATTTTTTGGCGGCGACGTTATGACGTCATCAAAACAAATCCTGAACTGTAACTTTTGTTTCAAGATAAATGCAGTAAGAGGTTATCATTTCAACATTTTATCTTTAAAACTTTTAAAATATTGGAACAAATGGATTTAATTATACTAACACAAATAATTTCCTTTGGAAAAAATATTTGAAAGAAAATACGGAAAATGTCGACATATGTCGACATTTGCCGATGATTTTTGACGTTCACTAGTGTGCGAATACCTGAATTTGCTCTTGGAAACGCTGATCATTCGGATAAAAAATCCAAAAGCAACCTGTTACCGGTCTCACTTTTCCCTGGTATTTAACGATAATGATCAGAAGTATTTGTTGACAAACTTTTAATTTCATGATTTTCATATAAAAAAGTGGAACAGTGTAAATGAGAACTGAGTTTGTTTAGAAAATAAAAATTGTGAATTTCCGTGACCTTCTTATTGTTAAAAGAGTAAGAACTGTATAGTTCTCCCACAAAAATATAGACCGTACCCATTTGATATTGAAAGGTTTGACAGATCAAAACACAATTATCGCAATGAAAATAATTGTACGGCGCTCTGCAAGCGCCGTACAATATGGTATGGTATTGGAGCTTTATCACTGGAGGTGTAAATTGTACAAGGACATGGAGTAACGAACAGTTCGGCGACTGTTCATTACTACATTTTGGCCGACTTCGATTGGCGATAGTTCGGGCAATAGTGTGGCTGTTCCGTCTATTTTATTCAACATAGTTCTTTGTTAATCTCAACACTGTTTGTTTTCTATGTTTTCATTCAGGCTAAATGCGACGATTTCTTGACCACAAGAGTTCATCATGTTGCCGGTTGAAAACATGGGATATCTCAAACGTGTAAGTGTAGGGGGTTCCTAAAAATGGAACATCGATGGAAAACAATTCAAATATTCTTACTGCGTAAAAATGTTTTGGGCTAATTTGATTTCCGACCTGATCGATAGGATACATTGTGGTCAATCAATTTGGCGCCGTACCACCATTTCGTCTTGTAATTATATGGTAAGTACGCCACATGCAGGATACAAGTATCTGTGGTCTAATGGTGAAACAGAACAGAACAGAACAACATTTTATTAGACGTATACACAAGGTACATTGTCACAATTTCAGGAAACAACACATATAATTCAAGGTCTCACTTATACACACACACACACACACACACACACACACACACACACAAACACACTCTCTCTCTCTATCACACACGCACGACATATAGAAATACTTTAAACATTCAAAGTGTTATTATCAATGTAGTAATGTAATATAGATCAGAAAAGGAGGATGATAATTAAATATATCGTTAACCATTTCTCGGGGAACGCTTTGGTTTCGCGACTCCCTTATAATACTTCTGGAAAACATTTAGAACAAGGGGGAAAACGCTGTTTCCAGCAGTTTATCCATTGCCCTAAATGCTTACATTCAAGAACATAGTCGTAATGTCATAATGATCGTCTGAAACATATTACAGTGAAAAGACTTGCATTTTGTGTCCTCGGAAAAATGGCTATTATTTGGTATCAATGGTGTTAGTCGTATAGAGTATTGAATCGTAATGAAAAAGCTGCTGTTAGATAACTTCCAAATTTTGTTAGAACATTAATATCATTACTAGATAGTAGCGAAACAAGTTTGTACATACTTGGCCTTTCATAAAAGTATTTATCAAGATATTTTTTTCGTAAATGTTTGTACTTGGGACAGACTAATGAGAAATGAAATTCATCTTCAATTTCACCACTTTGGCAAATTTGACATATTCTTTCATTTCTCGATATGTGATTTCTCGAAAATCTCCCAGTTTGAATGCGAAGGGAATGCGCTGAAATTCTAAATTTACAAATACATGAACGTAATAAAAGCGGTAATTTATCTAAGTATTCTTCTCGTTCAAGGTTCATTTTAATGTTTTTATAAAGTACAAGCATGTCGCTATTGTGAATTTTAGCAAAACAATCTTGTCTAAAGCAATCAACCATTCGTTCTTTTAAAATAGGCACAAAATGTTTTACATTGTGAGCTGATGGATTTGAAAATACTTCAGTAAAACCATAATCATCAAATATTGTCTTAACATCAGACACCCAATTTGTTTTTCCGTTTAGAGTATCACAAAGAGCCTCGTCATAAACGTTCTTTAACAAAATATTGTCAGAATTAATTACTTTAAACCAATATTTAACAATGCGAATATATCGGGTAATATACAAAGGGTGTCTTCCTAATTCTCCATATACAGCCATATTACTAGATCTGTTATTGACACATAGTATACGTTTGCAAAATTTAAGATGTATTCGTTCAATTTCTTTATTTTTGCTTAAACCCCATGTCTCGCAAGAATAGCTTAAGATCGAACCTACAAATGCATCAAACAATTGAAATAAATCTTTTATAGGCAGTTTTAATTTTGCAAAATTGGCCAATAAGGTGTTAAGGGCTTAAAGTGCTTTTGCAGAGATGTATTCACGATTTTTTGCAAAACTACCGGTGTAATGGAAAACTGTTCCTAAATAAGTGAAATTGTCAACTGATTCTATAATATTACCTTTATATGTCCATATTTCATCATGTTTCAACAGTCCCCTTTTTCTAAATACCATGGTTTTAGTGTTTTCAACGTTCACTTCTAACCCCCATTAGTCGCAATATTCGCTTAATTTATCTAAATTGGCTTGAAGTTCTAAAGGGCTCTTTCCAAATATTACCATATCATCTGCAAATAACAGTAAAATAATGGACAATTCATTAACGGAAATTCCAGAATCTGGCTTTTCTAACAAAAAGAGTTCCAAGTCTTCAAGGAATAGAGAGACTAAAATTGGAGAAATTGTCTCCCCTTGCCTTAACCCGACTGTGTATTCGAAGAATTCTGATAATAAGTTACTGTCTTTAACACATGATTTAACTTTACTATACATATCGCGTATAATTCTCAATAATTTACCTTCGATTCCATTCTTATACATTTTAAGCCACAGGGCATTCCTATTTATAGAATCAAAGCATTTCTTCAAATCAACAAATACACAATACAGACGCTTGTTTTCATTCAAGAATTTTTGAATGATATTCATTAATACAAAGCTTGCATCTGTGGTAGATACACCTTTTTTTAAACCAAATTGTGCGTCTGAAATTACTGAATTTTCTTCGCAAAATTTGTTTATTCTATTATTTAAGACGCTAGTAAACAGTTTTGATAAACAACTTAGTAAGGTATAGACGGCGATATTTGACCCGGCAGAGCAAACCAAGCGGAAAGGTCGACAGACTTATCGTCCAGAGGTGATAGGTATGCCGGAACCCCTCGTGATTTGCCGAACACTTCGCATGCTTCGCTATTTACAGCTAAAAATCATATTATTCAACGATAACAGTATTTGCACGTGTATACTAGTACATTAGTCGCGACGTCTTGAAATGGTAATTGGTGAATTGAATGTGCAAAAATACCGATCCTGGTCAGCCCGTGCAATCTGTACGGTATGACTAGGATGTGAACTGTATTTAAATATTTTTATTTTTTGGAGATTACGCCTATTTAAATTAATGATTAGCTTTACTGAAAATTTCGATCCAAATGGACCACGGTAGCTTAACATTTTTATTTGACTAGATTAGATAAAATCTTATTTTCACATGGCGGCACAAGGTTGTGTAACGGATACAGTGCACGCTTTTACGTAAATTAACGACGGACCATTCCCATCGAAACTAGACAATAAACTTTTCCACTTTTGTGCACAGTTAAGGTCACTCTGCCGGGTCAATTATTTTCCTCTATAATGCCCCTGTAATTATTTGGGTCATCTAAGGAACCTTTTTTATGAACAGGTACAATTAACCCTTCTGTCCATTTTTCAGGAAAAAAGCCCGAGTCAAAAACTGCATTAAAAATATCGCATAAATGCGAGGATAAAATATCACTACTTTCAATTAAGTACTCATTCATTATTTCACCGTGTCCAATCGTTACCGGGGGATGTGGTTTTCGTAACGCTGAAAGCGTGGTGTATAACGCCGGTTTGTGGTGCAAAACAGAGGCAGGAACCACCAAGGTAAGAAAATTGAAAAATTGAATCGATGAAGTTTTTTTCTTTGGGAATGAGACTCACTGTTGTCGAACGAACACGTATAGGCTCTGAATGGTCATGCAGATCCCGGTGAGGAAATGATAAGTCAGAGTTTCAAAATGTCGGAACTAGAAATAATCGGAGGTGACAGGAGGTAAAATTTACTTCTTTAGCCCTTTGTTTTTATCCTAAGAACTAAGTGCTCTTCTTGTGTTTAATTTCCTTCTTTCTAATGAATATTTAGAAGTCCCCGAGCATAAATGTTCACCGTATGTATCACAGTCAGTCATAATATGCTTGCTCATTTGATTCGAAATAAACATACTCTGGCCAAAACGGAAAAACAGTCAAAATCACTATTGTTTTTTATCATTTCAAGGTAAGCGTTTGAATTTAGGTATATTTAATCATTTTCACCAATGTTCTTACAAAAATCGTGCATCCACGAGGTTATACAAATGAACATGTTGCATAATCAAAACCTACACGAAAACATCTGAACACGGCTTGGTTTTGAGTTCAATATTGCTTAGCGACGGATTGGTTGAGTGAGAGATGCGGATTAGTCATAGAAGAGTTCGGATTGGTTTTAATCAAAATATTTTATTATCTTTCTCTGCATCTTTATTTGTCCTGAATTTGCCGGGTTATAGTATTTATCATTTTGCAGAATCATCAACCCAATATATGAATCATTCCATAGGCCGCCACCTACAGAAAAAAACACGAATATGTCATATATGGGTTAATCACAGTCAATCTGTTTAATTTGAAAAGACACATCAAATTTCCTGCTCGGTGGCACTCCAGTATCTGACACCAAATTTATTTCGACATAAGAAAAGACCGTGGTCTGTCAGCGCAAAAGAAGCAACACCAATGAGACGGGTGTTAACGCTACTCTTACGCAGATGTGTAAATATTGTATTTTTTTTCATTTTTGAAAATTGACCAGTAGCTTTAACGCTACCGTTTATATGTAACCCTTCCCCAACAGTGAAATCTTACAGACACGAGTAGCAGACGACGGAATAATCGATATCAGAGTAGAAAATATACTGACACGCAAAAGAAATAATTTGCATTTGTTTATAGTGTAATGTTGCGCATTTATTCAGAAGACGAAATGGATACTGGATTTGTTATTGATATACAATTATGGAACACATGGAGACAAAAGAAACAAATGCTGATATCAACACTCCCTCCTTTTGACTCAATGTTGTCACAAAATATTTGTTGAATGGACGTCAAGTTCAGGTGGTGTTGGGGGAAGGGTTTATCAGACTACCGTTGGTACCGTTGGTTGATCTTTATCTCGAGGGTTTGTTGTTGTTTAACCCATCAGCAAACAGTGAATCCTATTGACAATAACTTTGTATAATTTTATGAAATACGAAAAAAGAATGAAAATCGCAGGAAACGAGAAGTGCTTGTAACCAGTTTTTTCCTCGTTTTCTGTTAAGTTCTTTGCTATGGCGACTTCTACACGAGATTGCATTATATTGTCATCTGAAACTCCTGTCACATTTAAGCGGTCTTCGACTACCTTGTTTGGGAAAGGGCTAATAAGTTATAGTATTATTAATACTGGATCCATGGCTGAAGTTTAGCCGAGTAATTCGTGTTGTTGTTTAATAGATATTTTACAATCAGCCGTTCAGGAAATTAAAGGAAAATGTGTTTTTCTATTGCTATAGTGTCTGTTATGTTCTGATTTAATAATGTTGCGAGGAAAGCTTAAAGCAGTGGCGGGTCCAGAAGGGTTGGGGCGACCCCAACCTGTATTCTGATTATTTCATTTTACATGCAGAAATTCTGTTCCAAATTTTGTGTAATAGTACGAAACAAACCCCGCTATTTGTTTATATCCGAACTCCCGTCACAGAAATCCTGTTTTCGCACCAGTAAAGAATAAATGAAATTAATTAGACACCCCTGTTGTGTTGTGATGTAAGCCGATGTACCGTGGTTTGATCAGGGACTTAATTAGTTTTACAGAAAAAAGTGAAAGTGTGAAATGTTGTGAAGGAGAACTTACTGATAATCAGCATTTACTTCGTTTCAACCAATGTTAACACTTTCTTTAATATGGACATCAAAACCACCGAGTATTATTTGTAACAGGAAACATCTATAGAAAGACTAATGATCCAAATATAAAGAATACTTTTCATACAATAACATTTAATCATCAATAGACAGTAAAACACATGAACTAATATACGTGAAATAAAAAGATAAAATATTAGGGAATGAGAACAATTTACTTCTTCCCCCCAATATTTACCTCGAATTGTTGTAGAAACTATTACGCAACTTGACTGAGGTGTCAAAGGTTTTCTAGGAGAGAATTAAATTTAGTGCCAGTGGATAATTATGTGATTGTTTGAATTCCCAATTCTACGTTCACAGAACGGCCCCCGCATCATGTCTAAAAAGGGCCGTTCTAGCAAAGCGCAACAAAATTGAGCCAATGCATTAGTATACATGTATGTAATGACCTCACTCGACAACGTTTTCCTCAGACGGTACACTATCAGACTTTGTCGACCAAGAAAAAGTTGCCCAGGTGTGATTGTGGTACACTATACTAGTATAGTCCACCATCGCTAACCCGGGACATCTGCATATGTATTGAGTAATGACAAAACGAACTTCGCCCACGACAATTAAGTTACCCCGGGTTAATTTTGGTGGACTATATATACCAACTTACATGATAGTAATGTAAAATAAATCTTTCGTCCTACCGAAAGCACTTCAACCCTTTCAATAATAAGACATTGTTTTATGTCAGTATAAAAAGCCACAGGAAAAACAACACCCCTTTCCCAAATAATAATATTCAAGGGTTAACTAAATTGAAAGCTTTTGCATACAACAAATTTGATGTTTACAAAGAAAGTATCTATGTGTTATGTAGCACAGAAAACATTGAGGCAAAATGAGTAAATGATGATTATCAGTATTTTCTTTTTTCTCAACGTTTCCAATGCAATTTTGGTCAACAGCAGGCCTTGTTTGGGAAAGAATTAAGACACAGGAAGAAAAAATCAAATTGATAAACATTCATTTGGTCGTCGTCAGAAGCTTTCAAATACGACTGGTCTAAAATTTGTTGTTTGGAAAAGGCTTAAAATATTTAACTGGGAAATCATCGAAACACCATAGATCCAATATGTCAAAATCATTTTACTACAGAACTATATCTAATTGACACCATGGCTATTTTGGTGTGGAAAACAATGTACAGACGTTCAAAAATAACAAAAATGCAATGTTGTTCAACAGAAACTGTTTCGTGGACACGTCATTTCAGCGCGTAGGTGTTCGTTGAGTTCTTCCATTGCTTCAACGTCTTCGCTAGATGTACCAGGGTATAAAGTTAATGTTAGGTCTGCATTTGTTTGGTGGCATGGTCATATCAGAATCAATGATTTCAAGTCCAAATTTATCCCCGAGATCAACTGTTTTTATGTCTTTATTTAACTGAAACAATACATCGGGAATGGTGGAGAAATTCATTGTTCTACATAACATTCCATTATCAGTTCTTAGTTCTCGTCCCTGGATCTTTAATTTTTCTTTGTTTTGGTGCTGACTGATGTTACGGATGCACGTTGAAAAATAAATGGTCCCAAACGCACAGTAGTGGTGATTAAATTCCATCTTTATGCCTATTGGTAGAAACCTAAAAAGAAAATTAAAAGTATTTCTTATCTGGAAATTCATATATATCAAAATGAATAATTTTACAGCTTTACTGTCTTCTAGAACGGTTTATTAGCTCACCTGAGCACGAAGTGCTCAAGGTGAGCTATTGTGGTCACTTTTTGTCCGTCGTCCGTCTGTCTGTCCGTCTGTCTGTCCGTCCGTCCGTTCACAATTTCGTGTTTACACTCTAGCATCTACAAATATAAGCCAATCTTGACCAAACTTGGTCAAAACATGTATGGCAATAAGATCTCAGATGAGTTCGATTATGGGTCAGATTGAACCAGAAAGTCAGGAGTTATTTGCCCTTGAATGCGAAAAATACCTAGTTTTGACATTGTTTACACTCTAGCATCTACAATTATTGATCAATCAAGACAAATCTTGGACATAACATTGCAGACCATAAGATCTCGGATGAGTTCAATTTTCAGTCTGATACGACCAGAAAGACGAGAGTTATGTGCCCTTGAAATCGACAAAATTGCCATTTTCGGCTGTTTTCGACCTTGTTTACACTCTAGAATCTACAATTATTCATCAATCAAGACAAAACTTGGACACAATGTTGGGGACCATGAGATCTCGGATGAGTTTGATTTTCAGTCTGATCTGATCAGAAAGTCGAGAGTTATGTGCCCTTGAATTGGGCAAAATTGTCATTTTTGGCTGTTTTCAACCTTGTTTACACTCTAGAATCTACAATTATTAATAAATCAAGACAAAACTTGGACAGAATGTTGGGGAGCATAAGATCTTGGATGAGTTTGATTTTCAGTGTTATCTGATCAGAAAGCCGAGAGTTATGTTCCCTTGAATTTGATGAAATTTCAGTTTCGACTGTTTTTTGACATTGTTTACACTCTAGAATCCACAATTATTCATCAATTAAGGTAAAACTTGAACACAATGTTTGAGACCACAAGATCTTGGGGTAGTTTGATTTTCAGTCCGATCTGATCAAAAAGTCGAGAGTTATGTGCCCTTGAATTTGACAAAATTGCTGTTTTCGGCAGTTTTCGACCTTGTTTACACTCTAGAATCTACAATTATTGACCAATCAAGACAAATCTTGGACACAATGTTGGATATCATAAGATCTCGGATATGTTTGATTTTCAGCCTGATCTGACTAGAAATTCGAGAGTTATGTGCCCTTGAATTTGATAAAATTACAGTTTTTGGCTGTTTTCGACCTTGTTTATACTCTAGATTCTTCAATTATTGATCAATCAAGACAAAACTTTGACACAATGTTGGGGATCATAAGATCTTGGATGAGTTTCATTTTCAGCCTGATCTGATCAAAAAGTCGAGAGTTATGTGCCCTTGAATTTGACAAAATTGCTGTTTGCGGCTGTTTTCGACCTTGTTTATACTCCAGAATCTACAATTATTTATAAAACAAGACAAATCTTGGACACAATGTTGGGCACCATAAGATCTTGGATGAGTCTGATTTTCACGTTATTGACCATAAGTTCGTTTTCAGTCTTAAAGTCATAAATATAAATTTATTGAATTTAACAAAAGTGTTGCTCATATCATTTTGGTTCAGGTGAGCGATATAGGACCATCATGGTCCTTTTGTAAAAAAGCTAAGGATGAAACCAATCCGTTCTCTTGATTAAAAATCACTCTTTCCAATCCGAATTCCACCTGAAACCAATCCGTCGTCAGGCAGTTACCATTCCGGGGCCAGCCAAATGGGTCGAGGGTCATGAAAGTCGATTGTTTTGACAAGCTATAATTAATCCACGCAAATTAGGATACCATTTAGTACAAGTAACGCTTCCTTGTTGATATGTACATACGAATGGGACTCATTTGTCAAATATGGCTAAATACAGACAACATTTTCTGAGTGATTGATCGCTAAGCATAATATCTTTCCGTGAGCAACCCTTTGGAAACAAATTTTTCACAAACAGGTACATGAATGCCAAAACTAAAACAATAGCTAGTTAGACACAACATTCGGATATCTAATTTTGTAAGATAAACATAATCAACATACCTCATTTACTTTATATGCAACTGTTTTCGTGGTGTGTACACACCCGTGGGACCTATATCGCCATTTTGAAACTCTGACTTATCATTTCCTCACCGGGATCTGCATGACCATTCAGAGCATATACGTGTTCGTTCGACAACAGTGAGACTAGGCCGAGGCTCATCTCAAATGATTTCTTGGCCCCTAGCAATGTCTGTTTTCTTCGAGAAAGTTGCATTTTTCTCTATCATTCCGTGAATGTAAGGCATTTCAGGCGAAATCAACTCAGCTTGCCCGTAAAATATGAATTATATACAAGCATAACCAGTTATGAACCCCAAAAAAGCATGCACTTCGTACTTACACATGTATTGCACAAAATCACATTGAGGTTTGCACCCTCTGCATCTTACAGAAGCCATGGAAACGATTTTTATTTTAATTTACAAGTAACAATGGTGGATGTGGTGCACATAAAGAAATATTTTGTAACGTATGTGGCATGGTGATTTTAAAGCTTTGCGTTTTTCCTTATTTAAGCAGGCCTAGCAGATATAGTGACACTTTCCCTTACTTCAGATGCAACACACGTCCTACTGGAATGATCCTAGCTATTGTGCAATAATTTTGTGTAAAGAATATGTGTTTTTTCGACATCAGCATTTTTAAACCCTATTAACCGGATTGTATAATGGATTTAGAAATTGTGCAACCCGAACGTTACATTTAAGGCGTACAAAATACAACTTATCTGTCAATACATGTATAGGGTTAATTCACGTTTTTGGTGTCGTTAACATTCGCAGAGGCCCAAGAAATATGTTAACGGCCGAGTGCGAAGCACAAGGGTTGTTTACGTAGTTTGCGGGCCTCTGCGGATGTTAACGGCCGAAAAATACGTGAATTGACGCTGTTATTGCATAAAAACTATAAAATTCCAATTAATACTTACCCCAAAGCCATTGATATGTGCGAAAAATGAACCGAGGTGAGATAAGAAAATGTCCGCCAATTGATGTTGTTTTGTTCTGATAACAGGGTGGATAATCACGTGACCGGGAAGGATACACTGTATTAGAAAATGGCGGTTTGAACTCCCGCCTGGGATCAGTTTTCAGGTAATTTTCCTCGTTTTACCAATTGTCTCTTGAAGAGACATAGCCTATCATATGCGCATTTTCATTATTCGAGCTCCGCCACCAACAACTACACACAAAAACATGCATTTTTGTCAAACATCGTGGCAGTTTGCGTCCACTCGCAACCGGCCACTTGTTTTTGGGTGGATACAACGGACGAGTTCAAGCCTATTTTGGACAAAATTACCTTTAAATGCCATATACTTCAACAAATTCCGTATGAAATCGTAGGCTTTAGTCAAACACACTCAGTGGCTAAGTAAAAACTACAGGGAATGATGCGCTTTTCTAAAAATCAAGGTTTTAGCTGATGGATACCTCGCATCATTCATCTTGTTTGGGATACATCGTACTCTGGCATAATATACGTTTCATATGGAATGTACAATTGAGCTCTAGATAGTAAATACAGCGAAAACAACTTTGTATTGTATGTCAACTATCTCACTGTAATGACGTAAATCAAGCACACAAATATATATAAGTTGAATATTTCAAACTCCTAGAGTGCCCCCAACATAAACACGGGACATCTGCATCGAGACACACACACACAACATAATCTCATTTAATAATCAATGTCTATGAAGGTTGAAATCTGTAGAAATACGGACTTAAATTTAGAGGAAGACAATTTTTTGGATTGACCAATTCCAAAATGAAAAACTATTAGATCAATTGAATTTTAAAAGACAATTTGTTAAAATGACCAACAAGGTAGATATGGGGAATTTTCGATCTTGTAATCTTGTGAAAGTAAGCTACAGTACATGTATGCATGGCTTGATTGTGTTCCCTCTATAGATGAAGTGGCATAGTCTGAATGTAATCAATCGCCACTTTATCCAGAGGTTATGGTAAGGACGATAATTGAAAGAAGCTAAAAAAACCAACTTGTTGAATGGTGGAGAATTTTAACAGACGATTTAAATATTAATTCATTCCCACAAGTTAACTCTTTTTGACTCATCGGAAGATAAAGCCTTAGGAAAACATTGTGGAAATTGAAGAAATTGCTTGTGACAAGACATGTTTTCATTTCCCATAACGTTTTCTACCAGAACACTTTTTTAATCCTTTCCCAAATGACAAAGTTTAAATATTATCTAGTTTGAAAGATGCTGTAGTCTACAAATTTGTGTTTAAAACTAAAAGGAAGGGATTTGTATAAAATATGCACAAAATTTGTAAATATTGAGGAAAAGGAAGATGATGTTAATTTCTTTCTCCCTTTTCTTCGATATTTACCGGATGTTTAAGGTTTTGTTGCGTCAACATTTTACTTGTATTATTAATTGTTTGGGAAATGGTTATAATCATTAATATCATCCTTACAATGCTGTTTGTTTGAATAAATCTTGTATGTATTTTTCAGGTGGTGTTAATCTTCTCTAACAAGACACTTTAACATAGCAGATAGATCAGTATTCTTGGTCCCGGTGAATTCCTAGAAAGAGCGGACATGTCTGAATACATGGAGGGCCACATGCCATAAATATATAAATATGAATGCATGACTGAAAACTTCATCAACATGATAAAATGGCATAAAAGAAGTGTCAAAATATTTCGGTCACATCTGTCATTCTGAATATTTTTATGCATGTTTGGACTCTGTAAACATGGATGGTGTTTATTTAGTGATGTTTCATACTGATGTGTATATAGGCAGAGGCATGGAAGCCCGGACTTCAACATAATTATTTTTGAAAGTGTGCACCCATTCAATTTGTGGAAACAGAACACTAGATGCCCCGGAACCCCTACAACCCATAATACAATGTAACATATTACAATAATTTTGACTCTTCCAAAATCAATCATGTTAATACAGATGACAATTTTAAGTGAACGTAATCTTATATTTGTGGTCTACCTGGGTAGAAACCATTAGTGGGAATGAGGAAATTTCAGCATTTTCCACAATATTTTCCGAAGCTTTTCTGTTTTAGGGCGTCAAAATGCGTCAAATGGACTAGACTATAGATCTACACCTTGAGCTTCTGTCAACATAACAAAATTCCTGGCTACTCCCCCGTCATACATGATGATGAAGACCTTCAGTCAAGCTTCAAGTTGTTTTCGTGGATAATGGTTCCAAGTCTTGCCATGACCAGACATACAGCTTTTAAAGTTGTTCAATTGTTGTGAATCTGATACTACTTGGTATTCTTATATAGAATAAAGTATTGCCATTTGCACAATGTGATATTATTTTACCCTTTGTAAAACAACAAAATTTTAGTTTGGTCCAAATTCAAAGATGTTGCAGACGATAATTTCAAGTGAATAATATTTTATGTTTTGATCTTTCAAAAATTTCTTGATTGAAAATATCTTTGTGGAAGATGAAAATATTGCTTGCTTGTAACAGGCAATTTCTTCATTTTTTTCACAATGCTATCATAACTTATATTCATAATCCTTTATCTTGTGGGTCATCAATTTCAAAGTATCATGATGTGGTCATGGATTAATCCTTTCAGCTAGACTGGTCAAAGTTGAAAATGGTTGTTGACAATAATGCAAACCTGGAGTATAATATGAAATCTTCATTTGATATGGTAGAAAATAAAAAGGTGAAAGGGGTAAATGACTGACGGACGGATGGAAGTATGGACAGACAGCCGGAGCGACAGCGTGGCGGCTTGAATATAAAAATAGCAGCTCCAGTCACAGGATAATTCTTTGTTGACTTAACCCTTTACCGAACAGCAAACGTTTGGGGTGGTCTTATTTCAAATGCTGATGCAGTCCACAAAATGGATGTTGATAAATATAGAATTTGTATGCAATGTAGCCTGGAAAATATTGAGGAAAAAGGAGAAAATGCTGAATGTGCTGAATATCAGCATTTTCTTCTTTTGTCTCAATGTTTTCCCAAGCCTTTTCTATTGGGGAGTCAAAACAAGGTTTTGTGTGGGAAAGAGTTAAGCCATTATCAAACGGCAAAAGTTGGACTGATCCAAATCCAAAGATATTGCAGGCAACAATATTAATGAATGAATGAAATTTGACATAATTTTAGTCGTTCTGTGGTAAATGCTTTATTTGCTTGTCACTGGCATTTTCTTCATTTCCCACAATGTTTTTAAAGTCATTATCTTTTAGTAGGGAGTCAAAAAGAGTCAATGTGTGGCAATTGGTTAAATTTTACTACAGATTTTCCATAGAAATATGTCAAATAGAGTCTAAAATATCATCAGAAATACCGCAGTGGGAAAAGGAGGAACCATTGACCAGTTGGGTATTCAAGAAAAAAGCCTTTGAAAGCATCGATTTGGATAAGGATGTATTAACAGTTTCATCTTTTTCCACCAAGTTATAGATGCAAGTCTGATTTAATAACTGCCCCAGCCGCCATGCATAAAGGGGTATAAATAACGTTTCATATAGAAAGAGTCAGATAAACAGATTAACACTACTTTATTTTCAAACATAGCCATCTTCCAATTCAAAACACTTATTCCATAAACCCTTTCCCAAACAGCAAAATTTCAGGGTTTTCCAATTAGAAAGGGGCTTCAGATGACAAAATTTGTGTTAATTAAGACAGGATCTGTGAACAAAACAACAGATAATAATAGACATGTCCGATTTTTGCGGATGTTGAGAGCGGACACCCGATTTCGGTTCGCTAGGGGTCGTCTCAAACAATTTCAAATTTCGTGGCATTAATCAGTAAATGAAAGAAGTCTGTTAAGAGGTACGTCGATCGATTAAGTCCATGCACATATAACTTAAAAAGAAAAGTCACACTATAGTAAGGGTGTTATAGGTCTATTTACTCGTTTCACAATTTCAAAACAGTTTTTGGCTTTTGTAACTCTAATGAAACAGGTCTAGAAATATTGATGTGAAACAAGGAAATTCTAACAACCGACAATTTTCTTTTTTCCGTAATCATTTTCAGTGCAATACAAATGAATTATATTTCAATCTACGTCCATGTTATCATCCGTGCTATTTTTGAAACATGTGTCATTTTGAGAAAGTTTTAAGTGCTAAAATATTTGCAATAGCCTTACGGAATAACATCGGCATTGGATTTCTTTAAAAAGAAGAAAGCCAAACATTCCTGTCTCGCTATGGCAATTATGCAAGAGCCATTTGAATATGATAATAAAATCTAGCACATATTCTGAAATATCGTCGGTGTTAATGCAAAACCTCGTATGGCATTTTATGCAATTTTCAAAGAAATCCCCTTGTATGTCATTTTTGCAATTTTCAAAGAAATCCCCTGGTATGTTTTGGGATATCTCAACTTAGCAGTATTAATGACACATTGTATGTGAAAAATATGTTCGAATTTCAAGTAAAACCTTTAAGATTCGGAAAAGTTAATAATTTTGTTTCTTCCCCTTTAAAACATTCCAAAAAAATGACATGCGAGCTTTTGCATTAACATCGACGATGTAAGATCTCGTACACTAAACACTAGTTCGGAATTGAATGTCTTTTTTTAAAAAATAGTTACGATGTGTAAGAAATGAAAGCTAGAAAAAATAGTAGCAACCCGAAAAAGTATGTGAATTAAATGTATGGTTCTTGACATTGATACGTTTAACGCAGTGATCTATAACTGTATGTTGTTTGAAAATGCAAGCAATTTAGTCTACGGGCTATGACCTTGGCAAAAGGTTCCAGACGCATAAAAATTTCGACAACTACCTCTCGCCTGTTTAAGGCGGGCTTAAAACACTATGTAATTCCTATTGCACATAAAACATTTTTGCATGACTTATTCTGGTCACGATGTTACATAGCATATCTCCTACTAAATTTGAACAATTTCCACGTGTACAATTTAGTCTTAGTCTACTAAACTTTAAAAAGGCCAGTGGTATTTTATTGCGTGTTTCTGTATATACATGAACGTCGTGTATGCATTACGGTATAATGCGCTAAAGATCAAACCAGGATAACTACCTGTATTTTTATCGATAACGTCCGTTGGTTGAGCGTCTTTAGAAAATATGGAGGCATGATATGCTGAATTCTCTGGCTAATTATTTTGGTCTATAAAAAAAATGATAGAAAAGTATATATTATTACTCGTATTTTCGCGTCGGCTACCGCCGTGCTGCAGGTAAGAAGACATAACAAACCCTTTTTCTGCAAATAAATCGTATGCGTTTGAGAGTACACGATTTAACTGCAAAATACCTGTTGCACGAAGGTCATAACTATCTAAAACACAAAAAAGAAATCTTGTGATGATATCCTGTAATGTCGAATAAATTTT
The DNA here is from genome assembly GCA_963680895.1 of Fragum sueziense. Taxonomy (NCBI): domain Eukaryota; kingdom Metazoa; phylum Mollusca; class Bivalvia; order Cardiida; family Cardiidae; genus Fragum; species Fragum sueziense. The sequence goes on from OY804606.1 coordinate 3,450,618, forward strand.
GTGGCAATGATTCCGAATCATTGAAAAAGTGTTTATTTCTCAGCCATGTTCGAATGAATATCAAGCAGGCTAGTTTAAAGAAACAGCATCTTTTTTGTTTGGCCTATGTAGACACTTCACAACGGCATTTCTTTCAGTTTTTATTACCAAAATGAGTTCCGGATAAGATTTGATTTCCTACATTTCTCACAGAGTTTCTGTATGTAGAGAATGGTAAAAAGCCCTACATACAGTCCTGCTCATTTTATTGATGTTAATAAATAAGATCAATTTCGGTGAGAGAACATGTCAGGTTGCGGCCTTTGTGTAGAGGTAAAACTTCAAATAAACTAGTCTGACATTAAACATTGAGTGCGTAGTTGCGTTTGCATGAATATGTTCCGATGATTTTGGTGCTTATGATCCCATTTTCTTAGTACGGAATTGAAGACTTAGACACGTTCTTTAACAATATTTAAGTCATTCGGTCCGAGGAAACTTTTGAGATGAGTTGTGAACACACACAGTTTTTACAGTCTTTTACTCTTTAGTTAACAAGTCAATTAAACAATGGAGTGACACCGTATGCTCAGGCATTTTGAGAAGACCCCCCTCGAAAGTCCGCTCTCTGTAGTCCGTCTCCAAATCGGCAAAAATCGGACATGTCTAATGAGCCAACCGGAAAAAATGCAGATTATCAGCATTTTCTTCTATTCCCTCAAAGTTTTCCCAAACCTCTTCTATTACAGACATCAAAACAAGATCTTGTTTTGGAAAGGGTTAAGTTTGCCAATCACTGATGCTCGATCTATAGCAATCAACGTCTTTGTATCCTAACCAGCCTTCCTCAGCAGCAGTAGGCTACATCATCATTGTCATCTTTTTTCCCTCTCTTTGCCTCACGTTTAAAAATAAGTTCCTTCAACCTATGTTCCACATATGAAAACACCAGTAAAACATCATGGTTTTGTATTCAGCTGTTTTGTTAATGGTCCAATTCAGTCATTCCCTGGAAATACAGATACAACAAATTAAGTTTGTTTTTGTAGATAAAGTCTGCTTTCATGGAGTTAGGGCTGCATTAGCTTGTCATCTTACAATGTGTTCCCTGGTTTAATTTTTACACTCAATACAATTATACTAAAACAACCAATCCTAGCCGTCTGACAACCTTTCATGCCAAAAGAAAAAAATCTCAATGGTCTTGCCAAACAGTATCGAAAAGAAAAATGCTGGCTATTAGAATGTTCTTCTTTTGTCGCAATGTTTTCCCAAGCCTAAATAGTAGGGACATCAAAACTGGGTCTTGTTTGGGAAATGGCCATTTTATTTCAAAATTTGCAGCACCTAACAGTGTGTTCTCTGCAATTCTTTCTTTATTACAAACACGGCATACAATTTGAATCAAACACTGTTCGCAAATATAAAAATTATAATTCTATTGGACCAAAAATAGTCAGTGATTCAATGAAACTTTAGCACAGCGGCTGCGTTCAACATTTTTTCAAGTCATATAGTGTGACTTGTTCAACTAACCATGTGTTTCTAGTATTTCTTGAGCCTGTACCAACAATTAACACAATGAAAATACAATCTGAACAACCACCTGTTCATCCCATTTGGGGATGAAGATATAAATTTTGTCAAATGTTAGCAAGAATATTGGCAGAGCCAGGGTTTGAACCTACTTCCGTTGAATTGATGGTATCCGCAGTTACCCACTAACTAAAATATCCCGACTCAGCTAGAAAAGAGATTGGCCCTGGAATTCTAGCACTTTGTTGAACCAGATCATTAGAGCCGAGCGAAGGTTTGAAAAATAGTGCAAAACTTGTCAGTTACCATTGTTTACTGTTGTTGTAGGATCTATCTATGTCTTGACATCTTTGATCCGTTTAGATTAGTTGTCTCTGTCAGTCGGGGTTCCGGTCATGTGGGAGAAATACTGAAATGCAAAGGCTTAGATTAGAATGAATAATGTAAACCCTTTAAAAACCTATCCTGTTGGTACACAATTGAAATTTCCAATAAATTTGATTCAGTTTCTACTTGGTATCAACAACAATGGGTTTGATTTACAAGGCACTACCCCATAAGGCCTTAAAACTACATTTCGTCGGTGTAAATGCAAAACCATCGTATCTCGTTTTTGGAAAATTTTAGAGGGGATGAAAATGAATTTAATAATTTTTCCGAAACCGAAGGGTTTTACTTGAAATTCGGACATATTGTTCACGAATAATATGTTTTTTATAATGATAAAAGAAAACATCCAAAAATCTGCGCGAATCGTCTTAATTTGGGCATTCAAGTTTGTACTTTGAAAATTGCAAGAATCGACATACGAGGTTTTGCATTTACACCGACGTTTTTACATTTCTATGAAATAATAACCAAGATTATCAAATCCTGTATGAACTTTCGGCTAAAACACGGTATTTGTCCGCTTTCAAAATTTATGATGTTATATGCACTTTAGCAAAAAACTATAGCATTTGCAATCAACCTTTTTGATTCAAGATTTGTAATTATAGTTATTTTCATTGACTACCAAATTTTGGGGCGATACGTAGCTTCGTTTTTTGAACTATTTCACTATTCACATCCCAAAAATGGCCATTTTTGGGCGTTATATTGTCTCAACAAAATAGTTTTAGAATTCAAGGTATATGTGATGAATTATATTTGATTATTTCCAAACAACTTTATTTTGATTTGATAAAACAGTTCCTACGGTAAATTTTGGTAGTCTATTGTACCCTTATTTTTAGAGTTGTGTCTCAGAAAATTGGACATTTATAGACCAAAACTTGAATATTTAGTGTCCGTAACAAATTGTTACAATGGTGATTTTTCTAAGGATCCATTTACAACAAAGCTTCAATAGTTTGAATATTACAGCTTTCAATATGGTAGCCTAAATGAAATAATCTGTTTCATGTTAACATAAGCTCAGGACTTTTTATTGCACTGTAAAGTGTTACGGACACTACACAAATAGAAATGCAGCAAAATATCTGATTTAGAAATTCAGATCAATTTTGTATTTTAACGCAAGCCTAGATTCTTTTCACTAATGGCCATTCACACATAAATTTTAATGATTCAAGTAATGAATTCTTGATATTGGAATCTTATTTCATGCAAAGAAAGCTAGAAGGGTGGGTTAACCTAGTGAGACACTTGTGTGCCAAATACCTTGTTTTAGCTGTTTGTAGTTGACAAATTTTGAAAGCTAATACACTTTTCCATGAAAGCGATAGTTAATTTATCTATTCTCTGATAAAATCCCTACACATTGATAACTTTTACATCTCATACCGGCGATGACGGCCTCCACTTGCGAGTTTTTCTTGTAGCTGTCAATCGAAATATTTAAATCTTACCCCACCCACCTCAGGATATGGTTTATCGATCTACTTGGTCTACTTGGTTGGAATTACGATGACCGAGTGGTTTCGTTTTCAAATACTATTGAGATAATTTAACTTTAATTTAGTTTAAACAGTGTAATATTGATTAATCTTTCGTCCTAAAATCGAAATATAGAGTGACCAAAACTGATTTGTATGCGAAATGACAGTAGCTGCGATATCGTAGCCACAAACTTGATGACGGGTATTCCTTTGTGGCTACGTTTCCACCCTCTTCCTTCTTTGGAGCAAGACAAAAACTGGGAAAACAAATTTTCTTGCATAAATTTCTAAATACCAACATATCTATTCAATTGTAAATTCCACAAAAACATATATTCCATGTCACAAATTCGGTTGAAAAGTATCAACAAGAATTGTTTTTATTTTATTTTCTTCCAACGGAAAATTCAAGTCTCAGTAGAATAAAATGGGTGGGTACTCCGCTATAAAATAAATTGAACTTCATTTGAAAGTGATTTCAACATAGACTCTGCTGGATTGACAGAAATAAAAATATATTTGTGTGCTCGATTTACGTCATTACAGTGCGATAATTCAATTATTTATAATCGACATACAATACAAAGTTGTTTTCGCTGTATTTACTATCTAGAGCTCAATTATACATTCCATATGAAACGTATATTATGCCAGAGTACGATGTATCCCAAACAAGATGAATGATGCGAGGTATCCATCAGCCAAAACCTTGATGTTTAGAAAAGCGCATCATTCCCTGTAGTTCTTACTTAGCCACTGAGTGTGTTTGACATTTAGGCCTACGATTTCATACGGAATTTGTTGAAGTATATGGCATTTAAAGGTAATTTAGTCCAAAATAGCCTTAAACTCGTCCGTTGTATCCACCCCAAAACATGTGGCCGGTTGCGAGTGGACGCAAACTGCCACGATGTTTGACAAAAATGCATGTTTTTGTGTGTAGTTGTTGGTGGCGGAGCTCGAATAATGAAAATGCGCATATGATAGGCTATGTCTCTTCAAGAGAAAATTGGTAAAACATGAATAATTACCTGAAAACTGATCCCAGGCGGGAGTTTAAGCCGCCATTTTCTAATACAGTGTATCCTTCCCGGTCACGTGATTATCCACCCTGGATAAATCTTCCGAGAATTCCGAGATCATAGCCAATGTTACAATGAATGAGGCTGGGGATGTGGCCTTGCGTAAAATTAAAAATATCTAAGTGCAGACGAAAGTGAATAGTTATTATACCTGTATAGGCCTTCTACAAGCAAAGGGTCAGAACAGTAACGTTTTTGCAGTGTTGGTGACGGAAGTTGCATGTTACCTACTCTCTTAAGAACAGAGCACATTATCTCTACATTCCATTTCGATAGAATGAGCTCTGTTCTCGCGGGGTCATTTCACGTCTAATCTCGGGGCCTTGGCGGAATTTCAGTATCCAATCGTTGGCTATACACAACAAAAAATTTAAAAAGCTGATACAAACTTTCATTGGCTGACGCTTCAAATTACCGGCTTCACCAAAAATAGAAGCGACGTAATGTATACGTAATCAACTAAGATCAAACTGAATTATTTTAATTCGATAATTCAAATGATACCGGCTTCAGCCAAAAATAGAAGCGACGTAATGTATACGTAATGATCATGCAAGTTAAAAATGAATGATTTTGATTCGATAATTCAAATGATGTGCTATAATTAGATTATGACGACCAAATAGGCTGTTGGCGTACCGAAAACTGCAGAGGTCATATTTGATGGTTTAATCAATACAGACCTCGGCTTTGGAGAGCACATGTTACCTGGTTAACATTAATACAAGGAGACACGGTTTGAGAATGTGGTTCAATCCGCCATCTTAAACCACAAACCGCGCGGATACCTGGAGTAAACAAACCGGTCACGTGATCATTTCCCTCTTTGTGTAACGGGTTTAGCAGAGATTTTGCTGGACGAATATATTTCTTCTAGCCATCGGAAAACGTCGATTATGATAACAGTCATATAATTTGGTCATTTTTCTGTGCGATGACGGGTGTTTTTCATTGATTTTCATTCTATTTTATATTTTTTGTTCCATTTTAAACTTCGCTATATCGCTGTACATTGAATTCACGTGCGCCGTCATTGTTTACTCCAAATTTTTTGGGAGCCTCGTTTTGATAACGTCGATTTGTAACTATTTTTAGAAACAAATTCTCAAACCGTATCTCCGTGTATTAGGTTATTTCATCTAAGAACCCCCCCCCGCACACAACAGCCTCCGGAAGTCGTCCTTGGAGTCTTAAAACGCCGCTCAAACGTTTAGTATTTGTTATTTTTAGTAACAATACACTCAATCCAAAAGCGTTTTGGTAACAATACTCTCGAACCCAAAGCGTTTTAGTTAACGATACTCTCGAACCCAAAGCATGACGTGCATACGAAATCAACAATGAAACTGGGAACGATTGACTGTAAATCCAATAAAATAACCATCTTACCGGCTATTAACGAATACATTCAATTTCAGAGCTTTTGTTCCACTTTAATCTTCGCTTTATCGCTGCATGTTGAATGCATGTGCTCTTTATCGCTGTATATTTAATACACGTGCGTCGTCATTGTTTTCTCCGCATATTTAGGGAGTCTCGTTTTGAAAATGGCGATTTGGAACTATTTTTAGTAACAATTTTCATGTAAACAATGTTGATTTCCCATAAACCCATTTTTGCCTCCGTAAGTGTGTTCTGCGGGTACAGACTAAAACATAAGTGAAAGGACCTAATTGATTGATAGTGTGGGATTTTAACGCCGCTTTCAACAACTGAGGTTTTTCCGACGTCACGCATAACAAAAAATTCTCGGAAGATTTATCAGAACAAAACAACATTGGCGGACATTTTCTTATCTCACCTCGGTTCATTTTTCGCACATATCAATGGCTTTGGGGTAAGTATTCATTGGAATTTTATAGTTTTTATGCAATAATAGCGTCAATTCACGTGTTTTTCGGCCGTTAACATCTGCAGAGGCCCGCAAATTACGTAAACAACCCTCGTGCTTCGCACTCGGCCGTTAACATATTTCTTGGGCATCTGCGAATGTTAACGACATCAAAAACGTGAATTAATCCTATATTGACAGATAAGTTGTATTTTGTACATTCGATCATTCGAATAGGACGTGTGTTGCATCTGAAGTAAGGGAAAGTGTCACTATATCTGCTAGGCCTGCTTAAATAAGGAAAAACGCAAAGCTTTAAAATCACCATGCCACATACGTTACAAAATATTTCTTTATGTGCACCACATCCACCATTGTTACTTGTAAATTAAAATAAAAATCGTTTCCATGGCTTCTGTAAGATGCAGAGGGTGCAAACCTCAATGTGATTTTGTGCAATACATGTGTAAGTACGAAGTGCATGCTTTTTTGGGGTTCATAATTGGCTATGCTTGTATATAATTCATATTTTACGGGCAAGCTGAGTTGATTTCGCCTGAAATGCCTTACATTCACGGAATGATAGAGAAAACTGCAACTTTCTCGAAGAAAACAGACATTGCTAGGGGTCAAGAAATCATTTGAGATGAGCCTCGGCCTAGTCTCATTCCCAAAGAAAAAACTTCATCGATTCAATTTTTCAATTTTCTTACCTTGGTGGTGTCCTGCCTCTGTTTTGCACCACAAACCGGCGTTATACACCACGCTTTCAGCGTTACGAAAACCACATCCCCCGGTAACGATTGGACACGGTGTATTTGGTCGTTGCCCATGGCTTTGCTCCGTTTCAATGAGTTTATAGAGGAGATTATTTCTTGTACCGTAATAGGTGAGTTTAATTCTTCAAACAGACAATCATTGCAATCAAAATCATGGTTATTGCAAAATTCGTCTGCTTGTTGATTTGTACTTTGAAAAATATCAGACCCCAATGATTTAAAATATTCATAGAATTCCTCTATGTTAATATTTGTACTTTTAGTTTTGTTTTTCTTAAAGAATTTCCAAAATTCTCTTGGTTTTTCTTTTTTTTAGGGCTGATAATCTTTGTATTTGAATATGTTCAAAAGCTCTTTTCTTTTTCTTACAAAGTTTTTATAGCTAGTTTTAAGCCTACAAAAAGTCTCTCTATTACCATTAGTTTTATAACGATTGAATTCGCTTATTTTAAAGCGTTAATATACAATAGACGTGCTTGACGGCACTCTTCATCAAACCAATCACAATCTTTAGGAAGGCGAGGATCAGAAAATGTATTTTTACTATGATTATTAAAGTTAATACAATGACAAAATAACGGTTCAGCTACATCAGCAATAGCTGACGTGAAATCATTCAAAACATTATTTACAGAATTTTTACTGTTAATATCTATGCTATTAACAAGTTCATTAAACAATGGTAATTTTGCGATCAAGCCTGAGCGAAAATCCGATTTTTTTATGCATCCCATTTGTAAACAAAGCCACGAGAACTTTCTCGTGGTTTGTGTACAAAATTACATTTAATAGAAAATGTTACACACGCGTGGTCGCTATATTCATTAAAAGGCTTTATCGCAAAATCGCTTATGTTTGAAAAATGCTCAGGATGAGCGATCAAATAATCAATAACGGAAGCTCCGTTAGAATTGGCAAAAGTAAAAGTACCACGAGTATCATGATAAAGACGACCGTTAATTATCCTGAGTCCCGTAGACTTACAAAGATCAAGCATGCGTACACCGTGATTATTACATACACCGTCCATTGATGAACGGGGCATGTAAGAATCGGGTGTATAATCTTCATGATCTATAAAAGGATCAAAACTATCAAATGGAATAAAATCATATATATTACCAACACGACAATTCCACTCACCAACTATATAAATCTTACCAATGCTTTCAAATTCTGAAACATCGTTTTGCAAAGTATCAAAAAAGTCAACATTTACAAAGTTATATGCGGGGGAGTCTTCGCCCCATATATAAACGCTGCAAATGTAGACATCACTATCAAAACCAAAAACTGACTGGTAAAGCTTAAGCCATATAACAGTATCGTAATGATTGCGAATAATTTTAATCCCATTTTTAAGATGATCTTTGACATAAATTACTACGCCACCGCTGTTTCTCTTGGCTCTACGGTTTTGGAATTTTCTATATAAATTAAAGGAAGCATAGCCGGTAAAATCAACATTACTTTTAGAATTTGTCCAAGTTTCAAAAAGAAAGCAAATATCATATTCGGAAATTATTTTACAAAATTCATCCGACTGTTTTTTGTCTGTTGTGAGTCCGTTTACGTTCCATGATAGAACACGTACATCACCCTCAGCGCACCCCTAGTCCACTGTCACTGGTTTACCCTCCACATATAGAGTGTCATATGACACCCAAACTTTCTTATTGTCACTTTTATACACTTTCATATTGGCGAATAACTTCTTCCTTTTAGCAGCTACTTCCTTTGGGAATTGTTCGTAAACAAAATAATCGCTACCATTTAATGTCTTCCACTGCCGTAGCACATCTTCGGTATCTTCCGTATCAGTCTCGGGAATTCTCCCGAAAACAAGATTGTTACGCATGGATTGCGATTGTAAATAATTTACCTCTTCTTTCAATAAGTCTCTGTCTTTCTTCATTTCACAAAGTTTCTCATTCATGCACCCAACGACAAAATCTGTGCTTTCAACCCTTTCCTCTACTTTACTCATTCTTTCATCTGTTTTCACTTTATTATCATGCACTATTCCCAATAAATGTTTCATATCTTTGTCAAACTGATCTACTTTCTGTTCTAATATATCCAACTTTTTCAATTTTCCGTCCATGGTATTTAATCGTGAAATGACTTCACTCAGACACTTCATGAGATCCGCGTTTGTTGGCATAGCGGGCATAACGGGATTTTCGGCACACATTTGCTCACCCTGATCCGTGAGAGGCGACGCCATTTTTGATTTGGAGGGGTGCGATTTTGTTTTTGGTGTGCTTGTCTGATCTGAGTCTATACTTGATTTGCTCGTTTGGTCACTAGGATCTGTATCACAATATAAAATAGAGTTTGCCTGGCTCAATATTTCAGAAACACTTACATTATTGTTTTTTTGGAGATTGAGTGAATCTTCCCGCCTTTTCGACATTTCCATTGTCCTCACTATCGTCACTTCTTTTCCTCCTTTTCTTCTTTTTCTTTTTTGTTTCAGGCCCCATTTGAAGTTACATTCCAACTACACGTACATTCACTCAACATTGTCACTATTATTTACATCCGTTAATTCAAAATTTGTATTGAAATCCATAAAAATCCTCGAAATTAGCGGGAGTAATAAAAACGGCGTCCATTACCATTCGCGACCTTGACCTAAACAAATGGCTCTCGATACCAGGGACAGAGTTCTTTCTTTATCAGCGTGGTTTCTATTCTTCACAAAGTCGTGTCTTATTATTATTATTATTATTATTATTATTATTATTATTATTATTATTATTATTATTATTATTATTATTATTATTATTATTATTATTTTACTTTTTCGGTTTTACTCTTTTTGTTCCTTTCACACTTGTTATATATATTCTTTATTTTCAATATAAACCATTCCCAAACGTAAAATAGGCTGATCAAATGTTAAAAATGCTGTTGTTGCAAGTAGATCTTAAATGAGCTTCACATTTTTTATGTTTTTTTTTTTTTCTTTTTTTTTTTTTTTTTTTTTTTTTTTTTCTATGCAGAAAACAGTTTGTGAAATGACAAAATGGTTATGACACGCAGTTACATTTTTTCGAATAAATAAATAAAAAACTTGATCTTTTATTTTGCGGGCTGTCAAAAAGCTTCATTATGTGGAAATGGATTAAATGGGTTTTTTTATTTACAATATATAAAAATGCAATACATAACAAAACATAAAGTAAGCAAGAAAGGTGTGGAACTCTTACTGTCGACAAATGGCAAAAATTTAGACTGCTCTAAAGCTTATCTAGACAGAAATTGGCGAGAACGGAAATTCATTTATAGGGTAACAAAACAAATGTTGTGGCAAGAGGATTTTCCGAAATTATCTTATAAATCTATATAAAAATCATAAAGAGTCTGCTTTCTTCTCATCTTTTTTTCTTAAATGATAAAACAAAATATATTTGTAAAACAAAATATGTATACACCCATCCTTCTATGAGACTCGAACCCACGTTTACTAAAAAAAACATGGGACGAAGCGCCAGCGTTCTATCCACGGCGCTATAGAGAATGTCTATATTAATACACGTAAAATATAAGATTTTAATTGTATACAATAAGTCTTTCTTACCTGTAGGCCGAGTTCATTCTATTTTTAGCTTTGTTTATAAACATCACATTATCCTGGGAATGCTATACAATATCTGTTTTTGGAAACTCATGCTGAGTAGACATGTAAATACAGTTTTGTGTTTCAATTTGTACTGCGGTAGACTTATTTGGTAAAAACCCATTATTAGGCATGTCAATATTTGGCATAATCGACGTTTAATACGTTTAAACTTAATTTTGCAAATGCACGAATAACCGTAGATTTCTTTTTGATGGCTATTAGACGCTTGATAGTAGACCATTTAATATTCAATTTAGTCCTAAATGGGCGATTTAGATTTAAAATGAGCATTATACTTGATTATATTTAGTTTAAGTAATAACCATCAATTGCATATGTCATGTAAATATTGTTTTTAGTCTAAATGTTGGTTGTTTTTCCCTTTAGCTTGACAGTCATGTAAATAGAAACGCAAATGATACATTTTGCTTCAACACCGGTTACCTCGAATTGTTGTCAATGTCGAATAGAAAAGTCTGGTCTTGCAGAAATCATTTCAAATTAAAATTGCATCAAAAATGTTTGATCACATAATCATCCGCTGTAATCACGTGACTGTGTTATGCTTTATTTTCCTTTACTTAAACAAACATGCATTTAAATTTTCATGTAAAGGTACAACGACGCGCATGGTCAATTAGCAAAAACCCGAAATATCTTGAAATGAAAAGCAGAACTGTTTTGATGATCAACTATAAATTAGTTATAGAATCAATTCCGGCAAAGAATGATCCAAAACTACAACAGAAATCAGTGGTCAACCTTATAGGCGTAAGTAGACAAAAAACTAAAATCTGTTTTCATCATTTAATGCATGCGCATGCTCATTCGGGATTATGTTTGATTTCCATGCAAGGGACCCTCACTATATAATCTAAACAGTTAAAATTTCAGAACAAAATGCATCTTTGTGTACAAAAGTGAAGGGAACTATAGCATAACAAAGTCGCCTGATTACTGGCCGTTTTATGAATCATATTTCGTCGCTTTTCAACAAGCTGCAGTTACGAGGTTTTCGTTGAAAAGCGGCGAATTATTCTCAGGTCATTTATAATCAGAAGATTTATTCAGACCTGTTTGAGAACACAGTCGCCTATAGTAAGGAAATTTGGTTCAATTTTATAACATGTATTTTTGGAAATACGAGTTAATGACCTTTCCTCTATAAACATCAATCAAAGTTGTCATAACTGAATTAAACCTTACTGGACTATTTAGTTATACCACAGAGGAACTTTATCTTTGACCGGGTTTCTACCACTAATAGGATAAATATGCGATAAAGATTGACATGTCGCTTATAAATACAATATATCTCCATAACTTTGTAAGAATTTATTCACAAATAAATGAGGATCAACGAATTACATTCTCTAAACATAAAGAGGTATTACAGTCATCCTTAACTTCCAATATGACGAGGCAAGAAAGATAGGTGGTGGTGGTGGTGGTGGTGGTGGTGGTGGTGGTGGTGGTGGTGGTGGTTGTGGTTGTTGTTGTTATGCTCCCCGAAGGGAGAGCATATAGTCGCCGCTTTGTCTGTCCGTCTGTCCGTCCTGTCCGTCCGTCATTCCGTCCGTCCGTCCGTCCGTCCGTCCGTCCGAAGTGATTTCTCCATAACCCTTGGGCCAAATCAAATGAAACTTACCATGTGAACTCCCTATGACATAATGCCGATGTACTTTTTCCGGTTTTTGGATTTGAGGCCTCGTCATGTGAAAAGGGGACTTAAGGTAAAATATAGTTTTCTCTAATTTCTCCTAGTCTAATGGTCAGAATTTGATGAAATTTCATATTTGAGTAGTAAATCAATAAACTATGTGAAATTTGGTTATAAGAATTATGTCACGCAAAAAAGGGGCTTAAGATTTGCTTGCTTTATGTTAGCTCTGCATGGCATACATTTATTGTGACAATGCCTTATTCGGGGAGCATTGTCCGTCTCTGACGGCTCTTGTTGTTGTTGCTGTTGTTGTTGTTGTTGTTGTTGTTGTTGTTGTTGTTGTTGTTGTTGTTGTTGTTGCTGCTGCTGCTGCTGCTGCTGCTGCTGCTGCTGCTGCTGCGAGATTTTCACAGTGAGACGAAACGATGAGCGACCTAAATAGAATAGAGGTAATGAATAATTATAATTTGGTACAAATAAAGTAACTACTTCGAAGAATCCTTTTAGCATGACAATTCCTATTGTTTCAGTTCACATAAATGAATTAATTTATTAACTGCGACCCGAAATTGCACAAAACCCATTTAGATGGCTGCAAAAGAGCGAAATGGTGTCTGTTTAACTTCAATGATACAAATTAACGGTCGAATGATATCATCAAGTCTATACGTTATTTTGAAGTTCAATTCCCATACAGCAAGTTACGAAAAGTTTGATTTATGTATTTTGATAGTAAATAAATCATTATTACATTGCTGCACAGTCACGATAAGGGGGGCTCCATTATGTCTTACCAATGCTTTATTCTAAGGACGCCAAAGGAATTGTTTGATTGAAAAGGGGTTGAAAAAATAAGAAAAACTCTAATTATGTCTTGTTGCAAGATTAAACTTTTCACCGACAGATAAATCTATTGGCTCTTCAATTTAGCAGATTAGTCGGTCAGTGAATTGAATGGGATTTAATGACGTTTCAAGAAGTAGTTCAGCCATATTGTGTCGACTGGAGCACCTGACCAAAGATTCCTGCTGTTTCTCTCACCATTACTACATACTATCTGAGGCTCCCGCTGCATATCCTTCATAGATTTACAATTATCCCTTTTCCAAATAAGTTCTAACTGAAAAGCATCGAGATAAAAGAGGAAAATGCTGGTAACCAGCATTTCTCCTTTGCCTCAATACGTTCTTTGCTAAATCGTACACAATTTCTGTCTTCCAAAAAATCTATTTCGTCGTCTGCAGCAGCTTTTCAAATTAAAACTCCGTAAAATAGTGTCGTATTGCGAAACCAATAACCAGATGGCATCATTTTAGACTGGTTCAAATTGAAAGATCTTGCAGGCGACACTTTCAAGTGAATAGATGGGTTTTTATCTTTTTGGGTAGAAAACGTTGTTAGAAATGAAGAAATTGCTTGTCGCAAACTTCATTTTCCGAAATGTTTTCTAAAGCCCTTATCTTGAGGGCGTCAAAAAGTGACAATGTGTGGGAATGTGTTAACCAGTAATTTCAGGTGCTCGTTTTTCAGACTAGATTTTGTGTATGTACCAAGAAATGCCCGCAACACATGTTTATTGGCACCAACATATAAAATATAACTTTAAATATTGTTAAGGTAGAGAATCCGTAATGTGGTCATTTTTGAGCTTCATGAAACATCGGCTTTATTCAAGCGGCGTCGTTACGTATCTACGTATCCGAACCTATTCGGGCGCGGTCGTAAACATTCGGTGGTGGAAAATTCCACCACCGAATGTTTTCGACGTGGGCCGAATAATTCCGAGGTCGTGCGAATGTAATTAGTGATGGGCTACCTTAAACGCGTCGTGTTACCACTTAACGAGCACGTCCAAATATGTTTCCACCTGCCTCTCACTCGAGAGGACCCGGTTTAGATCCTTGGTCGTGGAAAATATCCTTTCTGACAAAAATGTCGCCCATTTAATCAATAGTTTTTCGTTAACCTATGTGGGCAAGCAGCTGGAGGCTTGGTTAGGGTGGCCTTGTAGTACTGGTATGAGAAACAACAGGAATCGACTGTTAGGTGCTCCAGCCGCTGCGATATGACCATGGCAGTTAAAACGGCGTAAATTCCCAATGAACCAAACCAAATAACTTTCCAGACATTTCACTGATTTTTCTACGGCAGTAATAACCGAAATAATGAGTCCATCGTTCAAACGATTTGGTCACAGATAGGAATTATAAATGTGTTTTATGGCTCTTGAAAAAGCTCCCTTGTGGCAATTGAGACCAAGTTGAGCATTTGCACAGTCTGACCAAGATACATGTTAAACGAATGAGCCAGGATATGGAAAAACGTCCCTTGAGACTTTTGAGCCCAACAAAGATCCAGATCAGTCTGTGCATACGCACAGTCTGATCAGGATCCATGTTGTTCTCTAATAGCTTCTTTGTGACCTGTAGTAACTTAAAGTGACATTTCACATTTATTTCATTTTTTAAAAGTATGTCTTGATGCAAAGATTTTTTATTCTAATGCATAGAAATGCTATCAGTTTTTTTGAAGTTGTTATATAGCGAAAAATACGCCTTTAAAGTTGAGACAGAAATGACAAATTCTATGTAAATATGAACTGTTGTCCACAACAATTTGTGTAATTCTAGCACAAAAATATATTTTTCTCGTAAACGGTTCAATATTTTGGCTTGAAATTTTCAGAATTTTCTTAAGAAAACATGCTTTTTCAGATAGAATAAAAGTAAAATTTATGTACAAATAATTGTGAAATGTCACTTTAAAGAGAGCAGCATGGATGCATATTGGACTGCATTTGACAACAGGCTGATCTTCAAACCCAATTTTTAAAAATGCTATGAGAGACGTTTTTCCAGATCCGCGCTCAAATATATTTTCATATACAGTTGCCACTCTTTATATCGACATCGGATAAGTCGAGTTTCTGCTTAATTCGAAGCAAAAAGTGTGTCCTATAATTATAAATGAATATCAAAAGTGTTAAACAAAAACGTTTTGAAGTAACAGTAGCTATTGAAATATAGTAAGAAAGGTAGATATATTAAGTTGCTCGTTTCGGGCTATTAACGAGCTATTGCTTTCCTTTTCCTATTATACTTCAGGTATAAACCTACTCGGTGAGTGACAAAACGGATAAATACTATTTCAATCAAAACCGGACAAAAATGCAATGGGTTGAAGTCCGGGTATCACGAGGTAAACTTGTGTTCTTCCCTACACAAGACGAGGAGTTTCGACTTATTAATGACCTGTAGCAAACTCTGAACGACCAACATGGATCGTGTTCAGACTTCCTTTATGTCACAGGCTGGTCTTGAAGCATCGATGCCTACAATGCATTACGTTATACCACCCCTAATGAGATTCACGTGACGCGAGTGTTATTCGTACGACGTCGTT
Source organism: Fragum sueziense (assembly GCA_963680895.1). NCBI lineage: Eukaryota > Metazoa > Mollusca > Bivalvia > Cardiida > Cardiidae > Fragum > Fragum sueziense. The sequence continues at coordinate 3,466,398 of OY804606.1, forward strand.
TAACATTCGCTGTAGGCATCCGGACCTATTCGGGCGACGTCAAAAACGTTCGGCGGTGGAACGTTCCACCGCCGAATGTTTTCGACGTCACCCGAATAATTCCGACGTCGCGTGAATTCTATTAGGGGCAAACTACCATAAGAATCCATTTTCCAGATTCCGGCTCAATTATTATGATTTATGGCTCTAATACCAATATCAATAAAGCACTGATTACGTCAGTGTCTGGATAATTTCATAAGACCGCTGACTATTTGTGACTTTTCGTACTCCTTGAGGGTTCGCCCCACGATAAATGGATGGCAAATCGTTTATGAATTAAATAAAGGACGATGATAACGGAAGATATTTGTCTTTTATCCATCACCGGTGTCATGTGTAATCAATTGATATAACAAATACAATTTATGGGGGGGGAGAATTTTCCTGTGGTCTTTATATTCAGACAATTTTCGGGGGATAAACGAAAATTCTTATGAAGATGTTATATTTTACCAAACTTAGCAAGATTTACAGAAAAAAAAACTTTTGACGTCGTAATTTCTTATATTTATGTTGTAGTGTAATAACTGAATTAAATGAAGACGTTTAAGATTCCCATCAACGTTTAAAAATTGTGGAGACTTGTCTCAAAGGAACAACTTGAAATTAAATCTTATTTTGATATCTGTTTCGAGATTAAATAAATCAGAAAATTACAAAGTATATATGTATATGGTAATTGTATCGTTTGAAAAAAAAATGTACTTGATTTTCTCTCACAATTGAAGTACGAGTAACATGTTAAATTGCATCTAAAGACTGGTTTGTACTTCCAAACTAACACCAACTATTTTTGTATGTAAATGGACCCTTCAAAATAACATGCTCGAACTTAACGAATGTCAAAATCAGATACATGTATCATTTTGGGAGGGATTAAATAAATGTATTTAGATTTGTAATCTTGAGTACAAAAGACACAAAATTCACGACGAAATTCCCTTTCCAAAACAGATCTTTTAAAGTCATACGACATAGATATTCATTTTTGTCATATCAATTAATCTCTACTTGGCCAAGCCTAAATTTGTGTTGTTTTGGGAAAGGTTTAAAATGTTCGAAACCGTTGTCTTGGTTACACAATATTTCGAAATTCGCTGTTGGACATATCAATAACAACTGAGCCCCTGTTGTTAACGCATAATTATATCTATCAAAAACTGATGTTAGGGTATTATATTGGGCGTTTTGTGTCAAAACCATCCCTCTCCGTCATGTGCATTTGTAATTGAAATCACAAATCGTCAGTGGCGTTTAAAACACCGTAACTGCAGATTATTTAAACTGTAATTACGACATTTTCGCGTATAAAATACATTTGAACTTGGGTATGGCAAAATGAGCCCTTGTGGCATTTAAGATCAACATAGATCCAGATCACTCTGTGTAATCGCAAAGTCTAATCAGGATCAAGACTGTTCTTTCATTTTTTTACATTATTTTTATTGATAGGACTTGTAAGAGAGCGGTATGGAACACGATCAGGCTGCGTGTAGAAGGACTTATCTCTATCCATGCTTATCTCAAACGTTCCAAGGGTCCTTTTTACCATATACCGACTGATTAACGTATATAAACTGACTTTTTTAGTTAAACTTTATTCTAAACAGGAAATACTTGGCTTCTGGTGGCTACAGAGGAGGACTTGTTCATTTGTTGTTGTGCATTTGCTTAACCCATTACCAGATTACATTTTTTTACTGGTCAAAAATAAAAAAAAAAGTAGCAGACGACAATTTAAAGTGAATTTTAAGTATTTTGTCTGTCGTGGTAGAAAGCATTGTAGAAAATGAAGAATTTGCTTGTCAAAAGCAATCTGCTCATTTCCTGCAATGTTTTCTAAAGCTTTTACGTTGTGAGGGAACCAAATTGTGTCATTAAGTTTAAGAAAATAAAATAATGATAAATGAAATTATGGGAATCAATTACATTGTTATGTAATAATTACATGATGTATTTTGTGAGAGGATGGGTAAATGTATGAACCAGATTAAATATTGTCACTTTTCAAAAACTCGTAACTGCAGCTTGTTTTAATCTGCAATTACGAGGTTTTTGTAAAAGAACGACGATATGTTGGTATATGTGTGCGTGTTTGTTAACGAGAATTGTGTGTTCTTTATTGTGTGTGTAATATCAAAATTGCTTTGCAAAAGTCAAACTAGATACTTTTGATATATCAAAGACTTGTTCTGTACATTTTAATCATTGGATTTCAAAATTTTGTACTGGTAGGACGTTAATTGCATCGAGAGAGAAACGATGTGTACATTAAGTTTTCTTTTTGTGCTAGATACACTCGAAGACAAACCAGAATCAAAGTACTGAAAGTACTGTTGGGAAGCAAATTTGTTAATAATGTACAATGTAGGCCTATCCAGAAGTAGATTACTTTGATTAGGTACTTTGATTATCCATTTGAATACCTTGAATACTTTGATTCCATGCTGGTGATGTTGAATCTATTTTTAGCACAAGTTGACAACCTTTATGTGTATACTAGTACTAACCAATCAATGGACGCGGTTTGCCAGGTACTACCAGTTGTAAATACATAGTATACACGCTACGGTTTATCAGTGTGTAAATTGTCTATTTATAGCTTTGAGCCTTTGAATATATTTCATAGTTCAGTAAACTCGACTGACCCTGATTTACAAGGAAGATCATTGGACTGATCTTTGAACCATAATAAAGCAAATTACTACGTCGGTCTTTTCTTCGCTTAAAGACATGATTAATAGAATGTTTCACTTTCAGTCACACTATTCAATATCTACATGTATAACGTCAGAGTTACATATGAACATTCGAATGACTGTTACCTCATTGATTTTTGCTTTTGATAGAACTATTTATAGTGAGGAGGACCGGAAGATGTTGTGTGGTATGCAGAGAATGTTAAAGTGCAGAGAAGCACGGCTGCAAAGAAAAGCAAATTTTCCAAATTTGCTTCCCAAAAATTAATATTTGTGACCCGTCACGCTAAAAGGGACCTTATCCGTACTCCAAAAATCCAAATTTTGACAAACTAGTCAGATTCAGCACAGATCAACCAGATTCTGTATGCGAAAAATGAACATGTATTACGATAGGGAAAGCATTCCAGATTTAGAAAATTACATACAAATGAAAAGTATCGGCTCTAGTCTGGCTGCGCGGAATGCGCAGCCAGACTAGGTTCGATACTTTTCACACTTCCTATAAGGTCCCTTTTAGCGTGACGGGTCACATTTATTAAAATAACCTTTATTACTTGTTTTTTGTCTCCGAACACTTGAATTCAGTAAACAAATGGAAGAAATCGCAAATGAAATATTTATCTGCTTTTCTCTGCTACATTTCTCGAAATTTAATTTATTTTCCAAACAATTCGGTTGTATGTTTTATGTTTTCCATGGTTAAAACGGAACTTCGATAAAAGCAGTCATTTGATAAAACTGGTGTCGATCTAACGAGTTTCATTTGTATGCCATTTATCCCCCCCCCCCCCACCCACAACCCAAAGGGGACCTTGATTTTCCCTATCTGAATAATCTTTGGAAAACATTGAGGCAGCAGGAGATAAACGGATTGCCAGTATTTCTTCCTCTTTCCTCAATATTTTATTTGCTATACCATTCACAAATTATATGTTTATCAACATGCATGTTATCATCTACAGCAGCTTTCACATTGGATCAGCCTAAATTTATTGCATTTCGGAAAGGGCTTATAAACACTTGGTATTGAAAATATTCGTGTGTACTTTTTGTTCCTTTCCTGAAACATTGTATTTACAGCCTTTTTTACCATTTTCCAATCCGACTTCATTTTGACGACATTGGAGAGGCGTATTTCGGAAACGGGAATACGCTTATAACCAGCAATCCGTCGGTGTTCTTGCAAAACCTAATTAAGCGGGAGTTACAACGGAGTTACTAAGTTTTGCAATAACACCGACGAATTTCTATCTTAACATTTGTCTACGATATGATTGGTTCAAATTCATTGCAGACGCAAATGCAAATGTTTAAAACCAAATATAGGGTGTTTCATAATATGTGATAGTATGTGTATGCTTTTGTTTTTCTACAGTTTAATGGACTTCCCAGAAGGTATTTTTCAGCGTGACGAGTCACAAATCATACATTCGGCATCTACACTGGAAACAACGAGAAGAATTGTTACACACGGTGATTGTGGACCAATGAATTGAAATCCCGTTTGAAACCACGACTTGAAAGCCCGTAAGACACCACGTGCGACAGGAGACGATGCGAAACCTAGTTCCAGTTCACTAAAATCGGAATTGTCATACTTGGGAAGAAATGGTCAATGTTTATACAACCTGCATTGAACGTTCATTCCCGGGAATGGCATTTCCTTTTATCACCAAGTTTCATCACGATCTTCAGAAGGACACGGAACCCAACACGATATAAAACAAAGCAGGGGCGGACCCAAGATTTTTTTCCAGGGGGGGGGGGGGGGGGGATGGGTCCAAGCCAAAACGATGGCTTAAAGTGTAATAAAATAGTTGCTTTTCAACGTAAATCTCGAAACTGCAGCTTGTTTTAAGCTGCAGTTACGAGGTTTTCGTTGAAAAGCAGCAATATGTAACATTATACTAAAATTATATGGTCAAAATTTAAATTTTCGGCCAATGCTGGGGGGAGTCCGCCCTTCCCCCCCCCCTGACCCCACCTCCCTCTAGATCCGCCCTTGCAAAGAGTCGAAGAAACAGAATGATCACCAACAAACACAATCAACCATTACGCTCTTTTGCTGCAATCAATCAAACATTTATTAACCCTTTCCAAAACAACAAAATAGGATTGTCCAAATCCAAAGACGTTGAGGATGACAATTTCAAATACATAAAATTTGATATTTGTTAGATTTTTATCGCATCGCAGAAAGCATTTTGTGAAAGTAAGAAATTTCTTATCACAAGCAATTTCTTCTTTTCCACAATATATTCCCAAGCATTTATCTTGTTGAGTGTCAAAAAGAGTCATTGTGTGGGAATTGGTTAACTGTCAACATTACTCATTTAGTTATTAGAACCTGAATGCCAGACAACATGTACACGTTATCAAACAACTGCTCTTGTAATATGTCATGGCTTTTCAAAATGCAAAATATCTTTTAAAAGTTCAGTTCATCAAACCTTATGTCGTGTGTACGCATTGGAATCTAATCGTCGAGACGATTCCAATGAATAATCTCAACATATGGTTTGGAATTGAAATTTATCTAAGTTAGAATGTCTTAACCCTTTCCTAAATGACAAATTTTCAGGGTGATCCACTTCAAATACTGCTACAAATGACAAAATGGATGTTTTTAAAGATAGGATTTGTGTAAAATATGGCACAGAAAATATTGAGACAAAAGGAGAAACTGCTGGTTATCAGCAGTTTGTTTCTTTTGTCTCAATGTTTTCCAAAGTGATTTCTATCAAGGACGTCCAAACCAGGTCTTGTTTGGGAAAGGGTTTCCGTCTTATCTGTTGCTTTGTACGATACATTATTATTGTGGAGTGGAAGTGGGGAAGCTAAAAAGTTATTTTTTAACACAAATTGACCCTGTGAAAACTATTTGATTACATTACAGATATCAGAATAAGACGTATTGTGTTGTTATTTTCTATGGAACGAGACAGAAAGGAATCCGAATTGGAATGTCAAATAAGGACAGAACTCTTTATTTACCATGCATCTTGTTCCTAACTTTTCCCCAGACAAAATGGCTGACTTTATTGCGTTTAGTTATCATTATAATTTCTTCAGAATTCAAGCTTCACTTTTCAAGAATTCAAGTTTTTTATGATCAAATAATTATAATTCTATACCGTATACATTGGTCAGATCGAAAGACAAAAAACATCGAAATAAAAAGAATGAAAATGCTGGTTGTCGACATTTTTTTCATTTGATCAATATTTTCCCAACATTTGACGTAAGCGACATAAAACTAGGTCTTGTTCGATAAAAGGTTGGTGTAATTGTGTTGTGTCTGAGGAAATGATATCCCATAACAACATCAACAATACAATTCGCATATATCAAATTGTAAAAAAGATTGATTACTTTTTTATCCAAGTGTACTAGGGGACATTCATGTACAACGCTATCGCTGCTTTTTCAACGAAAACCTCGTATCTGCAGCTTAAAATAAGCTGCAATTGCGAGGTTGTCGTTGAAAAGCGACGATATATTCATTGCGATAGTTGTGAAAATAAAAATTTGTTTAGAAACGAGAAATGTTAACCTTTTCCCACCTATAACATTTGTCCGTGTTTCAATGTTTTTCAAGCAAGCCCTCCTTACTTTTTTTAAAAAAATATGCTCCATAATCAAAAAAAAATTCAGGGAAGTTCCTTTCCTATTCCTGAGTCACGACATTTTCTACAAACAACCCATGATTCACAACCCCAACAAATAACACATTCCATGGATATTTTCTCACGAAATCTACTTTTATTTTTCTCTGAAATTGCATATTTTCTTATGAAAATTCTAAAAAAATTCAAACCAAAGTATTTCAAATAGAATTTGTAAATGGAATTTGTCATTTTCGCCTAAACTTTAAAAATATTGTTTTTCGCTTGTAAGCAACAATTTCAAAAAAGTGATAGATCTAGTATAAAAATCCATTAGAATAACCAATCTTTGCATTAAAACACACTTTAAAAATGAAAGGGGAATGTAGGCCTAATGTTTATAAATATTGTAGCGATCTGGGTATTTATCGTAGTTTTCACTTACGCTTCTATGTTCGACAAAGAAAAGTCTGCATCTCGACAGTCCTGTAAACCTAGTGATTCGATTAACTTTCTTTACTCGACTGAGGTGTATGCAGATAAATTATACATGTATGCGCTATGCCGTGTGTACTGGACAGTCTATTTATTTCTCGGTGTAGTAAAGTCTCGCGTTATCGCTGAGTTATTTTTAGTAACACAGCCTTTTACAGTGTAAACTATCGGTCTGTGCTCGTATCGCTGCTTTCACTCGAAGTTTAGCCCCGCTATTTCATTCAAACCTTAACGAATTGTCATAAAATTGTTACCATTCGAAAGATTATTCATTCGTCTTGCATATTATTATTGTTTAATGGTGATGCATTTTATTATAGTAATCGCTTGCCGAAGCGAACCACCAGAGCTTTTCGCCACATTTTTCTAGCAGAATCTCACATGCTAGCATTTGCTAGACTTTGTGCTAGCAGATTCTCGCATGATAGCAGTTGCGTGCGCAGCTTGCTCGCAGGATCTCGCATGCTAGCATTTGCTAGAGACACTTTTCTAGCAAATTCTCGCATGTTAGCACTTGCTAGCACCGCGTGACTATAAAAGCTTTTGCGGAACGCTAAGATTCTGACTCCATTTTAGATTTTTTTGGGTATCAAAACTTACGTCATTTTCTTTCGTTTTTTTAGTTAAACTTATTTTATTTTCTTTGGTTATTTTTGGCAAAATTATAACAGACTCATAGGTTTAATTAATCTTAAGATTCTTAGGAAAGTTTTCTGGATAGGTTTAATTTTTCTTTTGTCAACAAAGCATTGTATTTTTGTTCAGATTCTGATCTTGATCGCTATTATTTATTGTTTAACTTTGTGACTTTCTCGGTACATTTAGGGTAAAACTAGGCATACATCTAACATTTAAAGGTATTTGATTTTAATTCTATTATTAATTTAGAATCTTGCTGAACGGATTAGGACTTTATTTAACGGTATTTATATTTATTTTCACTCATTGGAAATTGTTAACTTTTGTTGATTGTAATTTTATTTATTTGACTCTGTAAAATTCTATTGGAGCCCTGCAAACGTCAGGGTGAAATTATAACACTGTTTAATTGAATTTCTGACTTTTTCCTTCTTTTAAATTACCGGTTTTAACTTAATTTTCTTGGAGTCCAACCCCACCCCCTTTACTTTGAAACATTGAGAGAAAAGGCATCCTGACAAGAGCCGAAAGCGAAATCTCTCTTAACGCTGAGACAGATTTCAGTAACCAGTGACCTGTTCGTCGACTGCCAGCTCGTTACATAGATTTTCTGGTGTCAGAGAAGTGGGATCCAAAGACTTCTATTCAACGTTTTGGATCCAGAGATACGAGCCCTTACAGAATGAGAAGAGAAAAGCTGACAGCCGACACAGACGAGACTACAGATCAGGGATCAGCTGTAGACAGAGTAAGACAACGTACAGTAAAGAACTACAATGTCAATCAACTGAGCAGAGCCCAGCATCCTGAGGAGAACAACTTGCAGAGATACAGAACTGCTCAAGATTTTGAGGATTACAGCCGCCGCCTACACAGAGCCAATCACCCACTACAATATACTCCTGACTACAACCCTTACCTGCACAACACAGAAATTCACGACTATAACAATCAACTACACAGAGCACTGAGAGCAGGTCAACACATTCAAAACAATGACAGTCATCTACATGGACCCAGATTTATTAATCGAGAATGCTACAATCACCAGCACAGACAAGGACCAGATAGTCAGGATTGCTTCAGTCAACAGTACATACAAAGATTGGACAATCAAGACTGCGGCATGCAACAGTACAGACCAAGATCGGATGTCCAGATTGACCATGAACAACGCTACAGACTAAGATCAGACGTTCGAATGGGTTATGATCAACAGTACGGGCCGAGATTAGACGTCCGAAAGGCCGACAATTATCTTTACAGCCCGGGATCAGACGTCCAAAACAGCTATGATCAACAGCACAGACCCAGACCAGACGCGGAAAATTGTGACGGTCGACAGTTTGGACCGAGATCAGGCTTTCAGGACTGCTGCAGTCATCAATGTAGACCAGGATTAGATAGTCGACACTACTACAGTCAACCATACAGATCAAGATCACCAACACAGAACAACAGTGATCAGCTAAACAGATCTAGATCACCAACTCTGAACAACAGTGATCAACCAAACAGATCAAGATCACCAACTCAGAACCACAGTGATCAACTATACAGATCAAGATCACCAACTCAGAACCACAGTGATCAACTATACAGATCAAGATCACCAACTCAGAACCACAGTGATCAACCAAACAGATCATCATCAAGATCACCAACTCAGAACCGCAGTGATCAACCATACAGATTAGGATCACCAACACAGAACAACAGTGATCAACCAAACAGATCAAGATCACCAACTCAGAACAACAGATCGAGATCACCAACACAGAACAACAGATCGAGATCACCAACACAGAACAACAGATCGAGATCACCAACACAGAACAACAGATCGAGATCACCAACACAGAACAACAGATCGAGATCACCAACACAGAACAACAGATCAAGATCACCAACACAGAACAACAGATCAAGATCACCAACACAGAACAACAGATCGAGATCACCAACACAGAACAACAGATCAAGATCACCAACACAGAACAATAGTGATCAACCAAACAGATCAAGATCACCAACACAGAGCCACAGTGATCAACCAAACAGATCAAGATCACCAACTCAGAACCACAGTGACCAACCAAACAGACCAAGATTACCAACTCAGAACAACAGATCGAGATCACCAACACAGAACAACAGTGATCAACCAAACAGATCAAGATCACCAACTCAGAACCAAAGTGATCAACCATACAGATCTAGATCACCAACACAGAACAACAGTGATCAACCAAACAGATCAAGATCACAAACTAAGAACCACAGTGATCAACCAAACAGATCAAGATCACAAACTCAGAACCACAGTGATCAACCAAACAGATCCAGAGTGGAATCTAAAGACCACAGTGAACAACCATATGGATCCACAACGGAATCTCAAGACCACAGTAAACAACCATACGGTTCCACAACGGAGTCTCAAAACTACAGTAAAGAACCATACGGGTTCAGTTCGGGATCTCAAGAAAACAGTGAACAGCACGGAACAAGTCAAGATATACAGTGCTACCAGAATCAACTTCATGGAGCAAAGTTTGAAAGGACAGAGAACTCCACAGAGAATATGAGACGAAGTAATCGTAGGATAAAGAAGGCTAGAGACAAATCGTCTCCCATGTACTAGCTCAGTGGAGCTTAACAGAGACAAGAACAGTTGTCTGAACCAATTTTTAGTTGTTTTTATGAAGTTGATGTTTTAATATTTGGAGTTTTTTTGTTTTATGTATATACATGTACTATTGCTTTGATTTGGAGACGGAAGACATAAGGTATCCTACTGACAGCTTCAAGTGAGATGGAAGTTACAAGAGTTCCAGAGATGGTCTGACTTAGTATATCCTGAGAACTAGAATGAGATAATTGTACTGTTGTATGTTTTCAGATACTGGTTGGTGAGGGAGGTGACACTGGAGGCAGCTAGGAGTGGGACAGGGTGGTAAACCTATGGGTGTCAAAGTGAGTACCGAGATGACAAGGTGGGTCAAGGGATGGTAACAGCTTTGGACACAGGGACGGGTGCACCAACTGTACATGAGATTGCTGCTGGAGGTGTCGGCCAACCAGGGATCAGAGAAGACTGCAGAGAGGTGGTTAGTGCCAGGGACCTGACAGGGACTGGGAGAGTTACCTAGGAGACCAAGGGGGTCAAGAGAGAGGTGAACCAGTGCGTCTGGGAAGGATCATTGACTAACCAACGATGCCATAACGAGTGAAGAGGAGATATACAAGGGACCGAGGGCGGAAAACAGCACAAGGAGACAGACTCAAGTGCAAGTGGACACAGATTCGCGAGAGAGAACAGCTGAAGAAACTGGTCGAGTGGTAGCTGTGAAGACCATCAACAAAGTTGGAGTGTAACAAGAATGGGGATTTTCCGTGCAACTAGAACTACCGTGAACAATCGAGGGACGAAAAGGACAGACAGAGGAACAGACCACTAGAAGACAAAGAGAACAGACGCTGGTGAGAGAGTTCTGAATTGTGGAGAGAGAGGTTCGAAAGGTGTGAATAAGGTGTGAGATTGAGATTTTTTGTCATTTTTGTGAGGAAGAATGTTAGAGGGATTGTGAGGGGTACTAGTGATGCGTTCGAGAGATTTTATGTAAATTTTGGGGGTGGTTTGTTAACTATGTTTGATTAAGTGACTGGTCAAATATTGCATTACTAAGCATCATTTCTGCAACACCCTACTTTACTTGTACCTACACGTCATGCAAAATGTTGTTCCAGCTCAGGCTGCTGCGCTAATATGAGTCCTTGCAAGTCTTGATACCTGTGAGCAAATGGTATTTTGCTGTTCGCCCATGAGTAACAAAACTTGTTTTACCTAATTCAGGACAATTTAATGTTTTACAAGGCTTTCTGTTTTGCATTTTTTCCTTGTTCAAAAATGTTTTAATCAATTCATGTTGTAAATCATAACTGGTCATCTTGTTTTATCACATTTGTATTGATCAATACCTAGTCAATGTTTTATCTTAACTTAGATTGATGGAAACACTTGGGTATCCTGCGTGTTTTTGCTAATCTACTTTAAGGTGGTGAGAGCCAATTTATGATTAAGGTAGTGCAGCAAATTTAAAGTCTTAAATTTTGTGGTTTTCTACTAGTTTTTTGTGCATTACTTGTATCAAGTTATTCAAAGCTTCCTTTATCATTGATTTCTTGAGTGTTTGATGGAACTAAACACTCTCGGAAGGGGGTGATGTAGCGATCTGGGTATTTATCGTAGTTTTCACTTACGCTTCTATGTTCGACAAAGAAAAGTCTGCATCTCGACAGTCCTGTAAACCTAGTGATTCGATTAACTTTCTTTACTCGACTGAGGTGTATGCAGATAAATTATACATGTATGCGCTATGCCGTGTGTACTGGACAGTCTATTTATTTCTCGGTGTAGTAAAGTCTCGCGTTATCGCTGAGTTATTTTTAGTAACACAGCCTTTTACAGTGTAAACTATCGGTCTGTGCTCGTATCGCTGCTTTCACTCGAAGTTTAGCCCCGCTATTTCATTCAAACCTTAACGAATTGTCATAAAATTGTTACCATTCGAAAGATTATTCATTCGTCTTGCATATTATTATTGTTTAATGGTGATTTAAATGCATTTTATTATAGTAATCGCTTGCAGAAGCGAACCACCAGAGCTTTTCGCCACATTTTTCTAGCAGAATCTCGCATGCTAGCATTTGCTAGACTTTGTGCTAGCAGATTCTCGCATGATAGCAGTTGCGTGCGCAGCTTGCTCGCAGGATCTCGCATGCTAGCATTTGCTAGAGACACTTTTCTAGCAAATTCTCGCATGTTAGCACTTGCTAGCACCGCGTGACTATAAAAGCTTTTGCGGAACGCTAAGATTCTGACTCCATTTTAGATTTTTTTGGGTATCAAAACTTACGTCATTTTCTTTCGTTTTTTTAGTTAAACTTATTTTATTTTCTTTGGTTATTTTTGGCAAAATTATAACAGACTCATAGGTTTAATTAATCTTAAGATTCTTAGGAAAGTTTTCTGGATAGGTTTAATTTTTCTTTTGTCAACAAAGCATTGTATTTTTGTTCAGATTCTGATCTTGATCGCTATTATTTATTGTTTAACTTTGTGACTTTCTCGGTACATTTAGGGTAAAACTAGGCATACATCTAACATTTAAAGGTATTTGATTTTAATTCTATTATTAATTTAGAATCTTGCTGAACGGATTAGGACTTTATTTAACGGTATTTATATTTATTTTCACTCATTGGAAATTGTTAACTTTTGTTGATTGTAATTTTATTTATTTGACTCTGTAAAATTCTATTGGAGCCCTGCAAACGTCAGGGTGAAATTATAACACTGTTTAATTGAATTTCTGACTTTTTCCTTCTTTTAAATTACCGGTTTTAACTTAATTTTCTTGGAGTCCAACCCCACCCCCTTTACTTTGAAACATTGAGAGAAAAGGCATCCTGACAAGAGCCGAAAGCGAAATCTCTCTTAACGCTGAGACAGATTTCAGTAACCAGTGACCTGTTCGTCGACTGCCAGCTCGTTACAATATTTTCTGGTTTAAATAGTTTGTCATTTTCTCGTGCGATATTTTTATATTGATGTCAACGAAAAAGTCTCAAAGCAAAGACGTCAAAAAGGCGCGGATTCGAATTTGGCATGGTCATCTGTGGCCAAACATTTTGAATAAGGTTTAATGAGACATAACAAGAACAGGAAATAATATTTGTGCGTTATTGGCCAACAAATGTATCAAAGGAGAAGGAATATTTGTTATTTAAATAGAGCAGATCCCTATTGGTCTTCATCATCTGTGACATTTCATTTGAAAAGAGACAAACATTTTTTAAAAAAAAAATCAATAATGTTGAAGGTTGGTCCTCTTGGTTACCGAGGCACTTCATGGCGTCGGAAAAAATAAATGAGCCAGGATCTGGAAAAACGTCCCTTATAGCATTTTTAGAAATTGAGTTTGAAGATCAACATGTCGTCAAATTCAGTTCAATATGCATCCATGCTGCTCTCTTTGAGTTACTAAAGGTCACAAAGAAGCTATTAGAGAACAACGTGGATCCTGATCAGACTGTGCGTATGCACAGGCTGATCTGGATCTATGTTGGGCTCAAAAGCCTTAAGGGACGTTTTTCCAGATCCTGGCTCAAATAATGAATGGCCTTACGAAAACATGTTCTATAACAATTGAATACAGCCGAAATAATAATGAAGGTAATCATCGGAGATTAGAGTAAATGATTTTGCTTTTAGTTTTTCTGAAGCATTAAGTTGGTAGGTGATGCCTCGTCAGCAAACGAACAATGTTTTGAATACCGCGGTGCAATAAATGACGTGAACCGAAGATGTGTTACTTATTTTCAGGCTGTGCTCTTATCTGTATATAAAAAAAGTAGGCAATATAAAATGTGTGGAACTGTCAATTAATGAAAAAATGGATGTAAATAACTATAGCAACATGATTCTTGTCAAATCACATTATGAAAGAACGACCCTGAGCTAAAATGTCAAATATATGCTATGGAAAAGCGTAGACGTACTCAACTTTTATTGAAGATGGCTCCGATTCCCGTTTCTAGTTTAGGGTCATTTTCTTAAAGATCGGTGCTATCTTTCTCGATAATTTAGTTAATTCATTATAAGAAGAGGTAATAGATTTAAGAGGATAAAACGATTAAGGAGATTCACTAAGTGCTATGTACATCAATTTCAAATGACACATACTCGTTAATTTAGATATCCACAAATGTGAGAATGAGTGTGATTTATTAAGGTCTCAATCTTCCAAATTAAATAACAAAGTAGACTGTTCCATAGAATTAAGGTCATCGACAACGGAAACTACGGAGTCGTCCCAATTCATTGGGTTTGTAAGTCTTGCATATTTAAGAAACATATTGGAAGTTTGTCCCCATCTAAAGTGCTACAATTTAATCGTATTCCGAAATGAAAGCAGCTGCAGATGAAAAATACATTGATGGCAACAGTATAAAGGTGTACATTATAGCATATTGTGAAAAGACGAAAACGCTGGCTTTCTTTTTCCCGCAAATAAGATATTAGGACAGTAAAATAGGCTATTTTTAGGAAAACGCTCAAATTAATTTACGAAGAAGTAAACTAATTCATTTTCAAATGTTTTGTCAAAACTTATGAGCTCCTATTTGATCATTATAAGATATAAGTTGGAGCCAACTTGGTTTCCGGACACTATTTTTGTCTGTCAAACAAAGAGTAGACGCTTATTTGAATAACAATACCTCTTAATTAACATAGCAAAACCAAAATAAATGTCAGATTTGCTTCCATCACCTTAACGATAAAATAACTCAACTTCCAAAAATATCAAAACACCGAGTTATTAACGACAAAAAGAAAACGGAATTTAAAAAGGAGCTGTTTCAGGACATCCAAGCGCGGCTGTTAAAGGGCGACGGTAACAGATGGTCTAATTGCAAAAAATGAAATTTTTTGAAAAAATATGCAAAACTTTTGTGTTGACCACCTTGGGATGATTAATAATATGCGATTCAGACAGAGAATGAGCCGAAATTACAAGACAGATAGCTGAATTTAGGGAGAATCCAAGCCTAAATTCAACCCCATCACTGATGGGGTTAGAATTATTTTCAAATTGTTGCGCATGTGCATACAGCGCGGACCATGATTCAAACGAGATTCATACTTAAATTTCAATATGACGTCATCATGTATGTTGTGACGTCATTTAAGAAAGTCGCATGTCCTACTGTTTTGACCTACTTTCGACATCGCTTCATGAATTTGGTATCAAATTGCGAAAAAATGAGTCGTTGCTTCAATAGTTTCTCGTAATCATTTAATCAGGTCATATAAAGCTTAAAAAGTGTACATTTCGTTTGTATTTGACAATTTTTGGGTCCAAATCTGGGAAATAGTAGCTTTAAAGAGACATTTCAGAATTTTTTGTCAAAAATTTTACTTTTATTTTTATCTGAAAGAGCATATTTCGTTATGAAAATTCTGAAAATTTCAAGCCAAAATATTGCGCCGTTTACGAGAAATTTATATTTTTGCGTTAAAATTGAACAACTTGTTGTGGACAACAGTTCGGATTTATATGCAATTTATCGATTTTGTCTCAACTTTAAATGCGTGTTTCTCGCTTATTGGCAACAACTTAAAAAACTAATAGTATTTATACTCATTAGAATAACCAATCTTGGCATCAAGACATACTTTCAAAAAATGAAATTGGAATGAAATGTCCCTTTAAGTGCTGGATAGTTTAAAAAGTCGGAAACAGGTAAAAACTCGTTCAAAACAAATAACAGAGTAATGAACCTTTGTCTAGAGGCTGATATTATGGTAATAAAAGCACGTGCAAAGTTTGAAAGCAATGGCTGCTACAGAAAAGTTGTCACAAATAAATGGAAGTTGGACGTAAAAACTTAACCAAGAATTTCTATGTCCAATAGGGTAAAGAAATTCAACACAATTTATACAGAGAAATAGATATTTGCATAGAGGTTGATACCAATGTTTCAGAGCAATAGCATAAGTAGAAACAGAGATATGACAAACATGCTCGTGAAAACCTGTCCGTGTGACTAAAAAAGTCGCGCTACAAAGTAAGATGAATCTTTCGATCTTTCATCAATTTGTTCCAAAATAATTCGTATCTTTCTAAAAAGATATTTCAAATCGAAACTTTACAATGCGGATGCTCATTTGAATTTCTCTATTGCATTATTCCAATGAGTATTGTTTAATAAACAATAAATGAAACATATCAGTTTGAAAACCGTTACCATGATTATATTAATCAAGTAATTCTAATCCTGTAAGAATGTATCTCTTGTGGTCGTTTAAAAGAAAATATCCACTGATTCATTTATGAATTTTTGGACCACTATTTATCATCTTGTAACTGCCTTTTACTTCAAAATAGGAATTTCATCAAATATATGGCAAAATATATGTAAAACCAAAACAAGGCATTATATTGTTTAACCTATCATATGATTTATATAAACATCGAAAGGAAGTTATTGCGAGTACAGTGAACAAAACTGTCAACAACAATGCATCACAAATATTTATGCGGTAATGATTCATGTCTTAGGATAATTGGAGCGAATGAAGCAATATCAGAAACAGAATAGATGATTAGATTATTGATACAAAATTTGCACATTCTAGGTCGAGAATCCTCTCTAATTATCTTACACATGCTACATACTACCTTTCTAGACATACTTGCATATCTAACATTATACGCATCTAATGAAACACAGATTCTTAAAGAATGTTAGTACACATTAACTAAAATCTGAAAAAATAACAAAAAATAGTGTTCATGACGTCACTCTGTTTTGGTTGAAAAAGTAAATATTTGAAGACTTCACTAATGATTGTTCCTAAAGGTATACACAGAATTTATTCCACGGTTTAATTATTTTAGATACTATACTGATCGCAATAACTACATAACCAAGGTAAACTTGTGTATTCAGATTATCAATTTGAAATGTCGCAGTACCTCATGTTGTCCCATGATTAACTAGTCTACCGTTAGTTTGGCGTTCCAGACAATTACTTTGGTGAAACTTTTACACCATGGGGAAATTATGGACGGACAGTTACAAAATTTTCTCTGGTACTTTTTTGTCAAATATTGTCTGGCGTTATCATTAGGTGTGATCCATACAAGAAATTATCTTTTCGATTTTCAAGTCCCTCGGGCTTTGTCTAGTTACGGACTTTGTTGGATACCCAGTAGACTAATACAATGCTATCACACAATGTCCGAAGTGTAATTACGATCTAGAAACTCATCTGTGATATTCCTCTCGTCCGCCTATAAATATTTACGATTCGTGGTGGACATTTTCTATTATTTACATCGCCTTTTGGCGTTTGTAAGGACACGCTCATTTCGGTCTAAATGAGAATATATTATTTGTTGTTCCCAAGGCGAAACGCTATTGTACTTTCAATGTTGACTTTATTAACGTGTTTCTTCCCGATGTTCGTGTGACATGATAGAACAGAAACTGCAGTAAATGAAAATGTCCCCAGATAAGGATGCTAGAAGCCCAAACAGGTTTACCGACTCTGAATCATTATTAGATATATGGGAAATTTATACTTGTCAAGATGCAAGTAGTCGCTTTTCCTAGAAAATATAATAACTTCAGCTACGAAATTACGATTTGTCTTTTTAAAGAGTTACGGAATATCAAAGGATCACAAAACATGAAAATATTCTCCAAACTTCCGTGTATTTTGTTAGAATAAATGACAATGTCGAGAGCAAGAACATGACTTAATATTCTCTTACAGGGTAAACATGTAGTATTTGCTAACGGCACACCGATATGGTATGTATTGTTCAAAAGAAATCAAGGATCAAAATTTCTGTTTTCGATTGTTCATTATGGGTGAATTCAAATAAAATGGCACCAAAAAATTATTTTTTTCCAGTTTTTAAATTTCAATTGATCATTTTGGTCTATATGTTCTAATGTTGTACATAGATCAAATTTTAATAATCTAAAACGGCATTGAAAAATATTTAGACATAGAAAAGTTTCAGATTTTTTAATTGAAGAAAATCAACAGAAAAACATGAAAATACATAAATTTACAAAGTAGTGTACCCTCACATAATGATACGAAAAATAATAATTTTTTCAATCCAAATTGTAATTTGTGAATCAATAAGGAATTCTAAGCAAAAAAAACTAGTTTTTCTGTCATAAATCTGGTGAAAATATGACTTTTTACACAAAATTACTTGTGATTTTTTCATACGTGGTTCAAAAAGTTTTTATTATTATAAAGTTTGGCCTCATATAGACTTCAGACCCAATTTTCTCAACAATATAATGAATTCAGAACATGTCTGCAAAAAACCTTGTACAATTGTCATGTTTGAATCAAAATCTAGACAATCCAAAACTTGCATCTTTTGTCACAAATTTGTTGCACTCCAGACATAATTAACCTATTTGACTAATTTATGATCCTTCTTTTACTTCTTTATCAAGTAAAATGGTAAAAATAAATCACATTATTACTTTGACAAACAATTTTATACTATTTCATGTATTTCAAACAATGAGTGCTTGTAGTCATACAAAGATAGTTCAATTTTCTAAGAAAATCTTTAATTTCGTGATTTTTTTTTTCTAAATATGCACTGGATAGGTACAAAAAATTACTTATATTATACCTTCACATGTAATAAGTGCTAAATAAACAAGAACAATTAATCATCTTAGATAGCTGTGCTATAAATGTTGAAAAATGAAAGTTCTTTTTTTCTAAATAATTTGTTGCACTCCAGACATATTCACTTGTTGACAAAGTTGGCTAATTTATGATACAATTCGCACCTCTTTATCAAGTAAAATGGTACAAATAATTCATGTGATAACTATTACAAACAATGTTACTCTTTTCCATGTATTTCAATCAATGAGCAATTGTAATCATACCAAGATAGTTCAATTTTCTAAGATTTAAATTTCTAACCCCTAAAATGAAAACCAATCGCAAAGATGACACAAATTTGTGCCTAAATTATTTAAATATATGCTCTCTTTCAAAAAACAATATTTAATGATAACACTTTCTTTAGAGCAGGTCTTTTTTTAATTAAGCCCAAAAACTTGTTGCACTCCAGACAACATAAATACTGCTCTAAATCAAACACAAGTCTGTGTCTAAAGTGGATTTCTGGTGTGAATAATCTTTGAATCTATGTTATCTGAAAATGAGAACAATTGTTCATTAAACAGTAATATACAGTGAAAGTGTATTTAAGGAACAGTCAGGAGTTTTTGTCCTTTTTTAGGTATTCAAAATCATATTTGTTCAAAGCTACAGGTATTTCTGTACATGGATTACCATAAAAACTTGACTTTTCAGTCATAGAATTACCACAGTATTCAATTATTTGAAGTTTCTCTATATTTGCCGTTGCACTCCAGACAGCGCACAACTTTTGTTCTTGTGTGAACTGCAGCAAACCCTTTGCACACAAACACTAACCACATACAAAATTCAAAACTCAAGATGTTTAAGTTAATGTAAAAAGTCTTACTTTTACACACATATTGTTATTCCTTTATTGTTATGTATTTAGAAAAAAAAGAAAGTTTTTTTCTGTTTACAAAAAAGCGTTTCACTCCAGACATTTTTTGCATGTTTTTTGGGCATAACTTTAAAACCGTTAAAGATATTTCAATAAAATTTTGCATGAACATACAATACACTAATTAACATCACATGGTCCTTGCAATTTGTTCAAATATTCTATTCTTTTTAGTCTAGATGAAAAAATATGCTTGGTGCCATTTATTTTGAATTCACCCTTATGTGTCCTTAAAAGCCTATATCGTATAAGCTCCGTTCGTATTAAGAATTAATGTATGCTCTATGTAATGTATTAACCCCATCTGGGATTTTGCATTGGTTTATTCATTTATTTATTTATTTATTTATTTATTTATTTAAAAATGGCTGTTGTTGTTGTTGTTGTTGTTGTTTTGTCACGTCACATTTTTGTAATACCACGTGGCCTTTCATGGATGTAGATCTTGGAATGATTTATGTTACGGATAATTGGCATCGAAAGTATCGTCCAATTGTGGTTTATCAGCTCACAAGGCACACTTATACTTCCGGTTTTCAACAATGTCGAAACCTGGTTAGCAAATAACCATTGTGTTAAATTTGGGCTTTCAGGAGGCTTTAAAGGTACTGTAAAATCTTAAATTGTCCCGAGTTCCTTAACGCTTTCCCAATCAAGACCTGGTGTTGACGTCCCTAATATAATTGGCTTGGGAAAACATTGAAACAAAAGAAGAAACTGCTGATAACCAGCAGTTTCCCCTTTTGTCTCAATATTTTCTATGTCATATATTACACAAATCCCATCTTTTATAACATTCAGTTTGTCATTTGTAGCAGTTTTTGTAGTGGATCACCCTAAAATTTTGCTGTATGGGAAAGGGTCAATTATTTGAGCAGTAAACGGTATAAAACGAAAATAAAGATGGTCAAATGATATGGTAGGAAGGGAGAAAAGACTACATGTATTCATACAAAGAAAAAAATAACTGTCCTCTTTCACTTCTGTCTCCAGTGATAAATGTGTTATTGTGACCAACATGTATTATTGGACAAACAAAGCATGTAATTGAGGTGGCGACCTACCATAATCTATGTACAACATTAAGGATCCTCTTAACCTAGTGCGTTATAGCATTGTTTCCAACGAAAACCTCGTAACTGCAGCTTCAAACAAGCCTATTGCGATATTTTGACCTCCTTCCATGAAAAAGCCGTAAAGAAAGTTTAGAGGAATTGAGTGCTTTATTGAGTGCTTTGTTCGAAATCATACGAGATAAATATTTATGTGCTTGTTTGTCTGCATGTTTGCGAAATCTATAATAATAACTAGTGAAAATAATGAAAAGAGACCATAGATATTCATTCATTTAAACCAAAATGACTCTTTCGGAAAAAATATAACATCAATATCAAAACATTATGCCGCCGCTTATTAACATAAACCTCGGTTTTTTTGTTTTTTTTTTTTTTTTTTTTTTTTTTTTTTTTTTTTTTTTTTTTGGTGGGGGGGGGGGTGGGGGTGGAAAGTAGCGATGTGTTGCATTTTGTACGTGCACCGTGGTACAAAGAATTATTTCATTAAAAGAATTTCTGTTCAATTTTATTCATTACTAATTAGTACAGCACGGTCACGTATAGAATGAAATTGTGCATCTGCAGGTTCGTCTTGTTCGAAAATGACAAAAATATCTTTGGAAAAGCATGATTAAGTTTGAGTCTTTTTTTTCAAATTGAAATTTATACAGTAAGGGTCAGTTTAAGTACAACGATTCGTAAGTTTAATATCATCTGATTATCTCATTAGTTCTTAGAACAAGAGCATTCCAGAAAGTATTCGCTAAAAAAATGTAGACACTAAAGTATTGGACACTATGGAAATAAAAAAGGTAATGAGGATGATGGTATTTATTTCTTAGTTGATTCATTTTTCTAAGATTAGTTTAATCAATGATGTTAATATCGGCACTTTTTTGACAATGGACAATTGGCATATAAAACGGAAAGCATTTTCTTCGTTTTTTCAATACGTAGGGTCACGCAACATCAATAATGCGCTGAGTTTTTGTGAACGTGATTTCGGGTGCGAGGGGAAAAAGCAAATGAAAAATATCAAAATAATCAAAATAACCAAATAAAATGTAACTACAGATTGTCCCCAAAAATCGGAACCCTAATTCAAAGTCAAATATTTTAAAGCGTAAACAAAAAGTCTAATTTTTGATTTTGCAATACTGAAGATACATTATTTTTGCATTTGTGTTCCAAATTTCACTTAAAGATATGCATCGGTTCAAAAGTTATAAGCAAATTAATAATGACACTAAAAAACCGATCTGACATGATATTGATTTTTGCGTCTTGATTGTTCGTGAAAGCACACTAACGGTCAGC